>OX453281.1:9854564-9945046 GCA_949710005.1 Ricordea florida
TGTCTCTGGAAAATAATCCTATTAGTGTAAAAACGGAATAGAAAGACGACCAACAGATTACAAGAGAATGTAAGTAGGTATTTTTCATAATAAAACGATAGCGTTTCCATTTTGAAGAAATTCACAACACAGAGAGTTGCAGTTGTTATAACAATCATTTACAACGATGTGATCTGATATCATTGCAACAGTGAAAATATTGTAAATTTTCTTGATCTAGCAGTTATGTGTAGCATTTTCAACAGAATATATACCCAGTGTCACTATAAAGTACTGGTTCTGCAATATTATCAGTGATCAATGCGATCATTTGAAACTAAAGCAAATGTTATAACTTACTTCTGAGTAGTATTTCTTTTTGCTATATATATGTATGTATTCTCTGATTGAAAGGTTTCAATAATATTACGTATAGACAACAAGTTTCATAGCCATTTCACAATGGGTCAGTTTTACCTTAGAGTTCAATGACCCCCCCCCCCCCCCCTGATAATATTGCAATCTAGAAACCTGGCCCATTTCCCACAAATGAAATTCTAATTCAAGCCTTAATGAACATATTAACCTTGTTACTTTCTGCTGTTTACTTCATTTTTATGATGTCAAATATTAATATTTAATAACAACTACAACATACAGTTAACATTTTATGTGGCCATTGAACTCTAAGGTAAAACTGACCCATTGTGAAATGGCTATGAAACTTGTTGTCTATACGTAATATTATTGAAACCTTTCAATCAGAGAATACATACATATATATAGCAAAAAGAAATACTACTCAGAAGTAAGTTATAACATTTGCTTTAGTTTCAAATGATCGCATTTGATGACACGATAATTAAAGAATTCCTGTAACGTCTCGAAAACACCTCGCCCCCTTTGGGACGTAAATCCCAGCGAGGGATTAAGTGACAATTTGACAGATAGGCGTGCAAGACGCGTAGTTAAAAGTTTCGCAATTTACATTTTTTGAGTGTGTTCTTTCGTTCGTTCGTAGTCGTAGAGTTGAGCTTCTTGTTACGTTTATTCGATATAGTTAGAAAATAGTTTTTAATAAAAATCAGAAATTCGTCTGAACAAATGGTCCTTCGAGCTGGATGGAAGAACAAGTTAATGATGATGACAAATTGGCCAACGTACGCGTCGGGAACGATCAGTTTTGTCGCCTTAAGAAGAGAAGAACGGCCTTCAAAGGAATTATTACAAGGAACAAGAAAAAAGCACAGGAAATCATTGGAAATCATGGCAGTCGAACCGTTTTGAGATGCATAAAAGAGAGAATTATTCTGGCATGGAAAGATGCAGAAGAAATTACCGGAAAACTCGTAGACTTGCAGGAAGGAAAGGATATCGAACAAGCTGCCACCGAAGAATGGCTTGATGACTTAAGAGCCGACGTGGAAGATATCGTCGATAGCATAGAGGTGTATTTGGAGCTACGTTTGGATGATCCTCCATCGGTAATTAATATTCCTTTCCGCTCAGCTCACTCGGGGAACGATGATGACATCGATCGATTTAGCCAAGCGACAGGTAGTTCTGGTAAATCACAGTCGTCGCGTGCTACAACGGTTTCTAAAGCGGTAGAAGCTGCAGCAAAAGCTAAAGTAGCGGCCTTGAAGGTGCGGCAAGAGAAAAAGAGACTTGAAAGGGAACTTCAAATACACGAACGTGAAATCGCTCTTCGAAAGGAAGAGACGCTATTAAAGATTCGACAAGAAGAAGATGAAGCTGATCGATTGCAATTGGAAGCAGATCTGTTGTCTGTATTCGCTCCAAACCTGACAGAATCGGAGAAACTAGACCGAATCCCTTCTAAATCGCAAGCAGTCCAAAGTTCAAGGGAAAGAAATGGAAAACTAAACTATGCAGGAGGTGCGAAATTCGAATCATCTCAAGACGTAAGTGAAGGCGTGCGTCCTGACCAACACCCTTCTTCACACGTTATCGGTGAAAGCGACTATTCTGAAGAGAGTACTGATGAGGAAAAGTACAGTGGGATTTCTGAACCAATTTCCGAGACAAACAAAGTCGTGGATAAGAAAAACAAGATAAAGAAAAAGAGAAGCGATCAGCAGACTTCTTCCGGAAGCGATGATTCGGGAAACGAAGACGAAACCCTTGACTCCAGAGATTACGAAAACCTGTTTAAAGGAGTAAAGAAGCCATCACTAGCTGTTTTCTGCGGAGATAAAGAACTTTATCACGATTGGAAAGCACAATTTGAGATCTTTGTAGACCATACTCGTGTACCTTCTAAGACGAAAATGATGATATTGAAAAACTGCCTGTCAGGCAAGCCCCTAAAGATTGTTGAGAGACTTGGGTATACTTCTAAACAGTACAAGACTGCGTTAAGGAAGCTTGATCAGAAGTACGGAGGTGAAAAGCGCTTACTTCAACGTCATCTTGAAGCTATCTTGAGAGCTCCTGTGGTAGAAAGCAACAATCTGAGAGATCTGGAAATATTTTCTGACCGTCTCACTGATGTGGTTGCCAAGCTTGAAGATTATGGACAAAAACAAGAATTAAAAGGAGTGTCAGCCCTGTACGTTGCAGTCCAGCAAAAGATACCTGAATCACTTCTCGTTTCTTATCAAGAATGGATGCATTCAAAACACAAGAACGACGGCCTCTCTACCTTTACCAAGTGGCTGGAAAAGCAAGTCATTTACCGTATGGAGGTCGAGGAATTGAAAGAGAGATCTACTAGAAAAAAGGAGGATAAGGCCGAAAACAGGAAACATAGGAAAGCCAGTTCTCACACAGTAACATGTTATCCACGAGTGGAATGTCCTATGTGCCATGGTCCACACAAGATTAAAAGCTGCAAGAAATGGGGAGAAGTATCAGTACAAGAACGATGGAATATCGCCAAGAGGTACAACCTTTGCTACCGCTGTCTCGAACAAGGACACCAAGGGAAAGAATGCAGAGAGAGCAACAGTTGTAACGTAAATGGCTGCAACAAGACACACCATTTCCATCTTCACGTTGAACAGACGACAACTCCATTTCTTCAAAGTGAAGAAAATTCTAGGGTTAGCAGAGCCTTCAGTTGTACTGAAAGAAGTCGTGAGGTACCAGGTCAAGTAGTCCTGCGCACAGTGCCAGTATGGCTCAGAGGTTCCGAGGGGCGCAGAATCAAGGCCAACGCCTTCTTAGATGATGGCTCAGATACAACGTATGTACGAGACGATATTGTCACGGCTTTAGGACTGGAAACTAAAGAGCAGCAATTAAAGGTGTCAACTCTCACAAACTCTGAAGTTCAGTTCAAAAGCAAAGTGGTGACTTTAGAAGTCGAGAGTCTAGATGGAGAAACCAAGGCTACCGTTTTTGCCTGGACAATGGAAGAAATGTGCCAAGGACTTGCAATACCCGACTGGAATAGACACAGGGCAAAGTGGGACCATCTTCAAAGCATTCCCTTTCCAAAGACCCCTGGAAGAAAAACAGTGGATATTCTGATTGGATCCGATCATCCGGAGTTAACACTGGCGTTAGAAGAACGTGTTGGACCACCTGGAGCACCTGTTGCAAGAAGAACACCATTAGGATGGACGTGCATCGGAAGACTTCCTCTGTTGGCTGGAACTCAAACTCTAGCGTACGCAAGGACCTTCAGAACACAAAACACATTTGAAATTCGCCTAGATGAGCAGTTACGTCGAATGTGGGAGATTGATTCATTAGGAATAAAGCGGTTAGAATCAGAACCTGTTACGCCTGAAGAAGCCTTAGCGATTAAGAAAGCCATCCAGTCGAGAAGATTTCGAAACGGTCGATATGAAGTTGCGATCCCGTGGAAGGAAGAAAATCCATCCCTTCCAAACAACCGGGCAGAAGCTGAGAAACGGCTGATAGCTCTTGAGAGAAGCTTGGCAAGAAAACCCAATGTTGCGGAATGCTACATAGAAGTAATGAAGGAAAATTTGAGGAAAGACTATGTCAGAAAACTAGACAGGCAGGACAGCGTCAACGAGCCATGCTGGTTCCTCCCTCATTTCCCAGTTATCCGTGAAGAAAGAGAAACAACTAAATTGCGCATTGTATTTGATTCAGCAGCCAAATGCAAAGGACTTTCCCTGAATGACGTCATGCTCACTGGGCCCAAACTTCAAAGAGACGTACTTGATGTTCTCCTCCGCTTTCGTTCAAAGCCGGTAGCCATAGTAGCAGACATCAAAGAAATGTTCTCGCAAGTCATCATGGCTGAGAAAGATCGCTGCTACCATAGATTCCTTTGGAGAAACTTGGACGTATGCCAACCCATGGGCGTCTATGAAGCAGCGCGTTTAACCTTTGGAGATCGTGCTTCTCCCTTCTTGGCTCAGTTCATTGTTCGAAGCCATGCCGAAGATCTTAAAGACAAATTTCCAGTCGCTGCCCAGATAGTGCTACACAAGATGTACATGGATGATATCCTTGATTCAGAAGAAAATGACGAAGAAGCAATTAGGGCGAGGCAAGAACTTACAGAGCTTTTAGACTGTGGTGGATTTCAAGCAAGAAAATGGTGCAGCAACCGGACACGCCCATTGGAAGGAGTGGCAGAAGAAGACCGTGCTGGCGGGATCCAGATCGAAGATTCAATGTTGCCAACTCTGAAGACACTGGGAGTTCAGTGGGTTGCATCAGAGGACGTATTCACCTTCAGTGTGAAACATTCAAATGAGGTTTCTTACACAAAGAGGGGATTGTTAAGCCGTATTGCAACTATCTTCGATCCACTTCAGCTTTTGGCACCATTTACCATTCAAGCCAAGATGGCCTTGCAAGAAGCATGGTTAAGGGGTCTTGACTGGGATGAAGAATTTCCCTGGGACCTGCGGGAACGAGTTTTAAAGTGGTCCAAACAGCTACCAATAGTCAACAAAGTCCGTGTCCCGAGGTGTTATCGCCTATATGGAGAATTTAGTAAGATGCAGCTGCACACCTTTACAGACGCGTCGAAAACGGCTTACGCTGCCGCTACGTACGTTAGATACGAGTACGCCAATAAAGATTGTTCCGTTTCCCTTGTGGCTGCCAAATCGCGAGTAACACCCCTCAGGGCTATCACAACTCCGCGTCTAGAATTAATGGCGGCAGTGATGGGTTTACGGCTAGCTGAAACCGTTGCAGAGGCATTAAATCAATCCTTGAGCCAACACACCTTTTGGAGTGACAGTATGGACGTCATCGTTTGGATACAAGGAACGTCGCGACGTTTTAAGCCGTTCGTGGCCAACAGAGTGTCTGAAATACAGGATAAGTCTAATCCGAGCCAGTGGCGACACGTTCCAGGACAGGAAAACAGTGCAGATGATGCAACTAGAGGGTTATCAGTGGACAGGCTACTTACAGAGCATCGCTGGCTCCAAGGTCCTGAATTCCTTGTTAAAGACGAAAGCTCATGGCCACCACGACGCCTTCCCATAGAGGAAAACTTAACTGAAGACGCCAAAACAGAGCTAACAAAAACAGCCCTTACATTTCAAGGCAAGAAAGAGGAAACGCTGCTTGACCCCGTAAAAATAACAACCTGGTTGAAATTGTTGCGATTAATCGCTTGGATTCTCCGATTCGTCTCTCGCCTGAAGAAAACTAGAGAGAACAAAAAACTAGCCTCCACGCCTTCTCTCAACTCGGAAACTGCGGCTCAACGCCAGCCCGGTAAAGACATCCTTAAAGGAAATGAAGCCAGTAAAGTTCTGACACCAGAAGAAATAATCGCCGCGGAAGAATACTGGTTACAAGACGTCCAGCAGGAACGTTTCAAGGTTGAATACAACGCTTTGAAAGAAGGCAAAACAATACAAAGATCCAGCTCACTGTATCGTTTATCGCCATTTCTTGATCAAAAGGGTCTGATGCGGGTCGGAGGGAGATTAGAGAATTCTTCTCTACCTTATGCCGCAAAGCATCCTGTGATTCTTCCGAAACGACATCGTATTTCGATGCTTATTATCGCTCATCTTCATGAGAAAAGTCATCACTACTATGGGGTAAATCACGCTTTGGCCGAATTGAGACAGAAATATTGGATCCTCAATGGAAGAGAAGAAATCAAACGCTGGCTAAGAAATTGCAATCTCTGTAAGATTCAGAGAAGGCGCAGAGGAGAGCAAATTATGGCTCCATTACCCAAAGAGAGACTGGGTACTCCTTTAAGATGCTTTGCGCAGTGTGGCGTCGATTTCGCCGGACCATTCACGACTAAGCTAACTAGAAGGATTTCCGCCAAGAGATACTTGTGTCTCTTCACCTGTGCTGCTACACGTGCGTTGCACTTAGAAATGGCTTACTCTCTTGACACTGCGAGCTTCTTAAACGCGTTCTCCAGAATGGTTGCAAGACGAGGGAAGCCACTAGAGGTGATAAGTGATAACGGGACCAACTTCACTGCGGCGAACAAGGAATTGAGAGAACTTGTGGGCGCGATGGATCAAGACCAAATTAGAGACAAAGCAGCAAACGAAGGCATCCGATGGAAATTCAATCCCCCTGGCGGTTCACATCATGGTGGATTATTTGAAGCTCTCATAAAATCAGCAAAGAAAGCTTTAAAAGCTGTACTCGGAAATGCTGGAATCAGTGACGAAGAACTGCTGACAGCGATCACCGAAGTGGAGGGACTGCTAAACTCACGACCACTAACCTATTGCAGTTCAGATCCGAAAGATGAGCCCGTACTCACTCCCAACCATTTTCTCTATGGACAAATTGGAGGACAACTTGCCCCATATGCCGCCAACGAAATTGCTTTCAATCCACGAAACCGTTGGCGTTTCGTACAGCAGTTAATATCAAACACATGGCGAAGGTGGCAAAAGGAATACATCTCCACGCTCAACACTCGCAGCAAGTGGGTGGACAGAAAGAAGAACCTTGCTGTTGGAGATGTAGTCCTCCTGGTGGATCCCAGCAATCAAAAGAGAAAGTGGCCCTTGGGTCGCATCAAAGAAGTTTTTCCCGGGACAGATGGTCTCGTCAGAGTAGTTCGTGTGTTGTCGGACGGAAAAGAGTATATCCGGCCGATAACGAGACTTTGCCCATTAGAGTTTGAGGGCTTCGAAACGGAACAGTGAACAAGTCGCAATTTGTTCACAGGGGGGAGGGTGATGACACGATAATTAAAGAATTCCTGTAACGTCTCGAAAACACCTCGCCCCCTTTGGGACGTAAATCCCAGCGAGGGATTAAGTGACAATTTGACAGATAGGCGTGCAAGACGCGTAGTTAAAAGTTTCGCAATTTACATTTTTTGAGTGTGTTCTTTCGTTCGTTCGTAGTCGTAGAGTTGAGCTTCTTGTTACGTTTATTCGATATAGTTAGAAAATAGTTTTTAATAAAAATCAGAAATTCGTCTGAACAGCATTGATCACTGATAATATTGCAGAACCAGTACTTTATAGTGACACTGGGTATATATTCTGTTGAAAATGCTACACATAACTGCTAGATCAAGAAAATTTACAATATTTTCACTGTTGCAATGATATCAGATCACATCGTTGTAAATGATTGTTATAACAACTGCAACTCTCTGTGTTGTGAATTTCTTCAAAATGGAAACGCTATCGTTTTATTATGAAAAATACCTACTTACATTCTCTTGTAATCTGTTGGTCGTCTTTCTATTCCGTTTTTACACTAATAGAATTATTTTCCAGAGACATCTCCAATCGTTGTAGTTGTTTCTACCCGGTTTCCCTTCTAAGCCGTTTTGCTAAATTTAGTACGCTAATATATTTCGTTATGTAATCGTTCACTCATGTTCTGTATTTCTATCAATAACACATTCAAATTCAAATTCAAAACTAACTTGGTTGAATTCCTGGTCCTTTCCCCTGCTGTTTCGTTTGCCTTTTTCTAGAGCGAGCAGTTTTTGTCTTTGCTGCGATGACGGATGTCTGTTGTTATTCGCCCTGCTGTCGTACTCTTTCCTTTGAGTCGTGCTTTCCTTGTGTTGATTTTCACGGTGTTCGAACTTACTCGGCGACGATCTCGGGCTAATCTTTCTTGAATATCTCGGAGATCATCTTGCTGGGATACACTTCCAGGACGAGTGAAATCCGTTTCCACAAAATTTACATTTCTTTCAAAAAGGCATCACCGAATTCGAAATGGCGGAAATTCAGTAGTTCTCAAATACGCTACTATTGCCAGGTAACCTGGCCTGCGAACGGACACCTTTAAAATATATATATATATATATATATATACATATATAAAAACTCTCGGCTCGATTTACTCGGGCTTGCGAGCCACGTGGTCTGACCGGAAGCGACACGATTAGTAACCTCGCTACGCTCGGCCTTCGGCCCCGCTTCGCGAGGAATAATAAAAATTCAAAAGAATCAAAAAATCACCTATCAATTTGTTTTCCCTTATTTCCATCCCTGCTTACTATCAAAATCACTATAAAAGTTGTAAAATTTTAATCTGCCATTAGAACTTTGAAAGGTGAGATTATTGGTGTCTTACCAAATGATCTGACATCATCTGAAAAATATGCTGCACTTGCATCAGTAAACAACAGTGAATAGCAGACAAGATGGACTTACAATAATTGAAGGCCCATAATTACAACAGAGTGGAAAACTTATTTTCATCATTGGTATTTTTCAATCCGCCAACTGCACCAGCAAGTGTATTGAAAAATACAGCTGATAAAAATGAGTTTGTTTGCTGTTGTTTTCTAATGTGGTTGCAGCACTTTTTTTAGATCACATGATCGTTTTTGTCAGGTCACATGGTAAGAATCCAGTCATCTCAATTTCAAAATTCTTACAGCAGATTTACCACTTAAGTGTTTTTTAAGATGATACCATAATTAAGGCAAAATCATGAGGTAGAGAGCTTTAGACGTTAACAGCTCTTGTGTCCTGTCCTCTGTGTTACAGATTGATTGTATGGCGACAACAGCTGGTGGTATTGAAGAAGATATCATGAAGTGCTGAGCTCCTTCCTATCTTGGTGACTTTTCACTTTGAGGTGCTGACTTGCGAAGGAAGGGAATTAACAGAATTGGTAATCTGCTTGTACCAAATGATAATTACTGCAAACTGGAAGACTGGATTTTGCCTATTTGGGATCAACTGCTAGAAGAACAGAACACTCAGGTACAGTGCAGCAGAATTTTTAGCTGATATCCTTAATTACCGGTAGTCCATCTTCTGCCTCTGAAGAAAAAATACCACATAATAGTCTCTGGTCTGATTAATTTTTATGCTCATCTAAGCAGTTAATTCAGCTTGTGCTGTTATCATGATTTTGGTGTTTATGTACACTTGAACTGCACTGCTCTCAGCCAATCAGAATAGAGTAATTTTTTCATGTATATTATTATGTAAAGTACAGTACATGTGAAATCATAAGACTGTGTGTGGCCTGCTGGCTGGCTGTCCTGTCACTTTATATGATAATTTGTATTCCTGGGGCTTTCAGGATTTTTGTAGTACAAACTAGGGTAAGAACTAATCAAATCTACAAAATAGAAATCTTCAAAATACCGTATTTATTCGGTTATAAGACGCACGGTATCCCAAATAGTGCAGCATTAAGCTAAATTAATGTGCCACGCTCTTCTAATAAACTATCCTCCAATATATGAATCATTTTTTGTTTTTACAACCAAATCATCTTAAGGGATTACTTTTTAAAGGGTTCCTTTATAAAACTTTTGCCAAATGTTATTTATATCATTTTCATTATCGTTGTCATTATTATTATCATTGTTTTCATTTATTGTTCTTGTTATTTTTATTATTACTGTTATTAACTACGTGTATTTTAAAATTGCATTGTACTATAACTTATCAGGGCACAAAGTGGACTCCTTCAAAAGTCATTGCAAGATTAGGGAAAGAAATAAATCATCCTGATAATCTGTTTGATACTGGGCATACAAGGTACAGTAGTTATACAATGGTTCACTCTGTCATTTGCAAGTCTATATCATAGTGGTATAATGCTACACATGTATACAATTGTGCAATTATTAAAGACATTCCCATGGCAACAAAGTAGTCTTGTGGTTGGTGTGTCGGAAGTCCAGAAGGAAGTCCGGCATTCAATCCCATGTTATGGCACTTTGTTGTTTCCTTAGACAAGAAACTTAACTCCACACTGTCTCTCTTCACCCAGGTGTATAAATGGGTACCATGATATAATGCTGGGTGTAACCCTGTGTTTTGAACTAACATCCCATCCAGGGGGGTAGTAACAATACTCAGACCAGGTGCTTCGTGCTACTGAAACCAGGATAAGCTCCAGCTGTGTGTGCTGACCTGCGTCTGTACTTACCTACCTCTACAAAAGGGGTCTAATTTAATGCTTTTGTTTTAGGGCAGGTCACTTCTTTATTGTGTTGCTTCAAATGTGTGCAGAATACAAATATCTGACTGTCTGCTTCATCCCATGCAATGATTGTAATAAGGAATAACATAGGACACTTTGGTGACTCCTTCAAAGACCAACAAAGGGCGATTTTACTTTCAAGAAAAGAAACTCTGCTTTTGTGGAACAAACACTGTGACATGTCTAGGGGGGTGCACCCCGGGGTGGGTGTGGCCTCCCTCCTCTTTGTATGGTAATATCTTTTTTAAGTCAACAACATACAAACCGTCTGTAATTCAGGTGATATTTTAGCTGGGGACAAACACTGGGACATGTCTAGGGGGGTGCACCCAGGGGTGGGTGTGGCCTCCCTCCCCTTTGTATGGTAATATCTTTTTTAAGTCAACAACATACAAACCGTCTGTAATTCAGGTGATATTTAAGCTGGGGACAAACACTGGGACATGGCTAGGGGGGGTGCACCCCCGGGTGGGTTTTTTATCTTGGAGCTTAACTCATCCGCAGGGCAATATTGTAGACTTGTCCATCGTCTCTTGCTCACTCCTCACTCCGTATTTACAACTTGTAATTTGATAGATTTTTTTTGAATTGGGTTTTGAAAATAAACCAAAATTTTAGCATTTTTGTGAAAATATTAGATAAGTTACATTTAGATTATATAACATTCCTTGAACTGTATAGGCGGTCATGAAATTATTGTTATTATTGTTGTTTGGTGAATTGTTCTAAGATCTAAGATGGAATGCGCTAACTTTATTTTGGACAGAATAACATTCCAGTGTTCAGCCCGGCTCTGACGGATGGTGCTCTTGGGGACACATTGTATTTTCATTCTTACAAAAATCCTGGTTTGGTGATTGACATAGTGGAAGGTACAGTGCGCTGGTGGTACTAAGCCATTCAGACAAGTTATTATTTCTTAACAAGATGATAACCTCTTGCCAACCGAACGCGAGGGCCGTTCTGGGAAATATTGGCCCAAGGTTGTGACTGCAGTACCAACCAACCATCTCGAGATTCATGCAAAATCCTAGCGAGTGCCGATTTTCTCCAGTACAGCTCGAGCAAGCTAGGTTAGTAAGTGGATTTTATTATGGCTGGTTCCACGAGTGAGTAATATAAGGAGAATTCTGAGTTCTGATTAGCTACCCGAGCGGACAGGATGGCCCTAGATTTCTCTCTCGGGATTAGCGCTCTGTCCTGCCAAACAAAACAAAACAAAACAAAATCGCCAGATAATAAATCCTATCTTGACCAGGCTCTTGCGGTTAAGATG
This sequence comes from Ricordea florida, assembly GCA_949710005.1. Lineage (NCBI taxonomy): Eukaryota > Metazoa > Cnidaria > Anthozoa > Corallimorpharia > Ricordeidae > Ricordea > Ricordea florida. The sequence continues at coordinate 9,866,191 of OX453281.1, forward strand.
ACTGCATATTGACCTTGTTCTTTTTTGTATTAAAAGTCAAAGTCAGTCAAAGTGAAAGTCACACTTTATTTAGGCAGGGTGGCCCTATCAGCCAAAGGCTGGTATCAACAGGAGCCCTGCATAAGTTATGACTACTACATAAGAATGTAATTATTTACAAATATTTTAAAAGCTAGAAGGGAAGTACAAATATAAATAACTATGATCACAATTTAACGACGAGGCTGTGGAAAAACAATTGGTGACTATAAAAAGTAATATCTATTAAAAACGGAAAGCGATTTAGCCTCCTTTATTTGTGCATTTATTAAAGTTATTAAAAAGAATGGCATTAGAATATCTAAACGTGTTTTTTCCTAACGTTGACTTAGGCTTTGGTAAGGATATATCGTTCCTCTGTCTTCTCTTGTAAGTGTGGAAGAAGCGATTTCTTGTAAAATAATCCGATAAATAATGTATTGTATTGTATTTCTAACCGTTGCATTTAAACACTTGAAACTAAAATGCATTTTTGGGCCCTTCTACGTGTTTTCAAATCCACCCAACCTAACGTTTTCAATGATTCTTCGGTGGTTTCCCTCCTTTGTATAATGTGTGCTGCTCTGTTTTGCAGGCGCTGCAGACTATTACTGCAACTGATCTATAGACCGTCCCATACGGTATCTGCGTAATCAAAAATTGGCTGCAGTAAACATTTGTATACGCATTTAGCAGCTTTTATAGTAAGATAAGGTCTCATACGGGACAGCAGGCCGAGTTGTTTGCTTACTCTCTTACAAATTGATTCAACATGCTCGTTCCAGGTGAGGTTTTCATCCAGTATGACCCCTAATTAACAAAAGCTTGATACTCTATCAATTTCTTTTCCATTAAGTTGTATTTTGAGGTCCAAACAACGTTCTAGTTTTTACCTTGTACCAAACATCATCCATTTGGTCTTACTCTGGTTGAGTACCAGTCTGTTGCTGACTAACCATTGGTTAACACTATTTATAAAATAACTCAGATACTACGTGCGCGCTGATTGGTTGAAAACCTATGGGTTATTGTGCCAGTAAACCCATAGAAAAAGGCATCCGGACCACGGGCCATAAACAAAACCCGCTATTGATCTGCAAACAACGATTTTAGAAAGACTAAAAAACAGAACAAGTTACTTACCCAGCCCTTCTTAATCTTAAGAGTGCATCCACGATAGGACCAGGCAGGGGCGGCACAAGCTATCTCACCGATTTTGATGAAACTTGGCCACTTTGAAGGGGTCCTCCCAAAACTACTTCAGTCTAAGTTTAAGGAAATTTTGTCAAAACCGGGGGGAGTTGACCACCCCCCTTGCCTTTTTTGACAAAAATGACCAAAAAATCACCCAAAAATGGTCAAAAGTATAAGGCTCTACTGCTATAAGAATTCAACCAAATCTTTGCAAATTTTTAATGAATGTTGTCCTAGCCAAAGACAATCTATTGTCTACGTTTCGTTCTTCTACGACTTGTTCCTATTACACAAGTCGTCTCAGCCAAGACCCCACTCTCACCCAATGTTGAAAACTGTTAAAATATCAAAAGTTTAGGTCCAAATATCTCCGATGGCGGAGTATGCTTCGAAAAACGGAGCATACCGTCTAAGAGGTTGGACCTCATACTAACATTTTCTGCAAAAAAATCTTTGGGCACTCACCGAAGTATTCCACAGGAGGGCTGCAAACACTTCGTCCACCACAGGGTATCCGCATCAATGTTTTTTCATTATAACGCACAAATTCGGTACTTATGACACAGCAACAGACAGAAAATTTCACAAAATGGTTACACACCATAAACGTTCATGAAATAGAACCATTTGTTTGTCCTAAGCTATGAAAATAAGAATCGGCGGCTTAATGATGGCTTCTATTATCGTCTAAGTGAACTACGTGACAGGACTTACTCTTTGCTAAGTCAAATACGCAAGTCACAGAACACTATCAAAATGCTTTTATTGTCTGTGATTGAACGTTTATAGAATGATTGTATAATGAAATCTGCTTTTGTTCGTCTAATAAAGGAATAATAGATTTGCTTGAAACTTGCACGCCTGACATCGCATTTTGATACAGAAAACGTTATCAAAAAGACCTTGCTTTACTGAAAATAAATTGATGTGCTTGCGACTAGTTGGTTGCCTAATAAACCTGAAAAAGAGAAAATCGTTTGGCTGTAAAATACTATCTGGAAATTACTTCCTGGCAAGCGCATACATCTTTTTAATTTGATAGCTTGATTCGATCTTCCATAATAACTATAAACAGAACTAACTTTTGCTTTTAAAAGTTAGAAAACCTTTATGCATGTACAAGTACATGCATAAAGGTTTGGCGATGCTAAATGTTAAATTGGGGCTGAGAATATGTAATAGACCGAATAGACCGAACCCAGATACATCGAAAGGTTGTTGAGATTCACAGGCTTTCTATAAATAGACTGTTGATTGCAAAAACGTGTGCAAGTGCATGGATGATATTTTAACACATTCCTCCGTGCGCCGTTCGGTTAGAGGCACACGATACCGTAGGTGAAACGGTCTCTAGTTAAGTAACGATGTCGCAGTTCTCGTGCTCTTTTGCTGTTCACTGTAATAGTGTGTGTGATGTATCAACTAGATACCCCGATCGCACGCAGTTTTTTCCCTTGAATTCTTGTGTCAGAGATGTGAAGGCGCACTTGAGAGAATTACGAACAACACAATCATGTGTAGCCTCTGAGAGAGAGCTGATACTTGCTCGTGTCGGTTTGTTTGACGAGGAGGGCGAGGATATGGTTGTTTGCCCAAAGCATCGTGCGTTACTTGGAGCAAAATATTGTCCTTCAAGGAAGTGCCAGCATCCGTTGCATGGTCGCCGTAAGGGTAAAGTATCCAGAGGGATGAATTTGAAAATGTCGAAAGAGATAAAGGAGACGTGGAATGTTTTGGTTCCCGTAGGCTCAGGTAAGTGTGATCACTGAAATGTACATACGGTACTTATGCAAGCTTCGGTTTCTTGATTATTTCGCAGTGGATTCCGGATTGCAAGTTTTGTATTCCAGCTTTTATTAGTAGAACTTGGTTTCTGGATTTCAGTCATTTGTGTAATTCCGGATTCCTTTGGCAGTATTCCGGATCCCAAAGCCCAAGATTTTGGATTTCACATCAAAAATTTAACGTATTCCGGAATCCGGCTTCCCCTTACATGGGGCAAATGATTGACTAATAAACTAGTTTGATCGATTGTTTCATTAATAGACACAGTATTAGTGTGGAAAAAAAGTTCCTTTTTTTGGTAGCGAGCAGGGGATGGACGATCTTGTAAGAAATTAGTTATGAGTTATAGGGTATGATCTTTATTTCCCAAAAGAAAAACAAATAAGCCATTGGGTAGTGAATTTTGGTCTGCAAGAGTTTTATTCTATTTTGAGATCTTCCAAATCAATTTGCCCTTCCATTATTTTCAATTTTGTATGTTAGCTAGATTACCTTCTAACAGGAACCCATTGTCAAAGGCGGGCCCCTCTGGGGCTCTCTTTGGACGAGGAATGGCGGCAAAAACCAAACTATTTAGAATCTAGCCGGGTAAAATCCATCCTAGGAAATATTAGAGTGCCTAAATAGATGCAGGCAAGCTGTTTATTGCTCGGTAATGGTTCCAAACAACTTGATTTATCCAGCTTGTTACTACAAACTAAGAAACCGTAATACTACCAAAACTCATTTTAAGTTTATTCTTGTACGCAGGGGTTTGTAGACAATGCCGTGGTGACCATCTCAAAACTGTAGCTTTTACGGAAGCGAATTCCGATGTTCAAGATCCCGGACCGGAGCCGACGTGTCACCTGGAGCCTCAGATTCACGAACCTTCATGTTCCGCGGAGTCCGCAGAGGATAACTTAGAACTTCCACAGTTACCGCCTGCTACAGAAGAATTGGAACAATTGTCTTCTGCCCATGTCCTTCACGTAAGATTCCAAGAAGATCTTATTAGTGAGGTAGGTTCTCCTTCGGCAGAGTGTGATTAGGTTTACTGATTTCAGAGGGGTGGAACGTTTGCGTCAATTGTTTTGTAATTGTTGCCAGTATCCACCGATCTGTAGAACAATTCAGGGAAGGAGGGGGAGGGGTCGTTGTTGCTTGATATATTGGGCAAAATGATCTAACAATTATTTACATAGACTCTGAATAAGCTCGGGATCCGTTTAAATTAGCTGTTATACTGAGAGTCACTATAGTCATAAAATTTTCTTTTCTCAAAGAATGCCTGTCCTCGAGCATGCTTTGATGTCGTGGTTTCGAATTTTGTACGATACGAAATTGCTTCGTGTTTCTCACTCTTGTTTATCCTGTATCGCACGAAAATTTGAAAAAAATATAATCATCAATAACTCTTAACATTTACTATTCAAAGCTTATTCTACTCCTGTTATTAATTTAGAGAGGTTTGAGCAGATCCGTATAGCGTTCAAAAACAAAGAAAATGAATTCAAAGCATACCGGCCGACAGGAATTCTTTAATGCAAAACTTGTGGCGCCAAACGTTTTCTTGCACGCTGACCATACAGTAATAATGCCAAAATGATGGAGTAATTAGATCTGTCCGAGATAAAGCTTTTTTCTCTTTCGGTATAGCGATTGCAACTCTGACCTTAGCGACCGCCATTCAGACGCTTTGTCGCAGACATCGTCTGCATCCCAGGAGTCCCTTGGCGCAGCAGAAACGTCGGCAGAATGGCAGCCCACACCTCAAGTACAGGACCGCCTTTACTACCTGAATAAGTTCCTCAGAATGGCTACTGAAGACAGGGTCAGCCCGGTGAGGTCACAGTGCCAATCTGACGTTCTTACATTGTCATCCAGAACCCAGAGCTACTACCGGAAAAAGGCGGAACAGGCTATTGAAGGCGTGCTTGAATCTATTGCCCCTGGCAACGCCTCCTGGCTCTACCAGCAAGTCATTCAACGGCGCACTCGTTTACAAGCGGCCGAGGGTGTAGTCGAAGACACTCTGGTTGCCAGACTGGTGATTTTGTATGAGGAGGCCGGCTACTGGTACACGAGACAGCAGATCCTGTCGCTTTTCGTAACCGACTACTCGAAGAAAGAGCTACTGGCTTCGATTCCTGGTCTCTCAAAATGGAGAATCGATGAGGCAAGGAAGCATGCTTTTCAAACGAAGCCCGGGCAACCCATTGACCCAGTAAGGATCAACAGATGCCGATTGGACGCTGTCAAGGTTGACCACTTTCTTGACTTCTTGTCCAGTCCATCATTTTTTCAAGATGTAGCGTATGGTACCAGAACTCTCAAACTGAAGAGTGGCAAGAGCTTAGAAATCCCAAACATGGTACGCACAGTTATATGCTCCCACCTAGTGCGCATGTACTTGAACTTCTGTTTAGAGTCCAATTTTGAGCCTCTCGGACGTTCCACCCTCTCCAGTATAATCAAGGTATGGATTATAAAAGGTTTGTAAAAGACAAATTTTGATCAGTGTTAATTGTAGTAGTGGTGTAACAGTAGTGGTTTGCGTTTAGAAATAATATTAGTCTGAGACCAAAGCATTTTTGCTTCTGTTCAGGTTTGTGGTGCTTCACTAAAGAAATCGTTAGCCGGTCTTGATAGCACTCAGACAGATGGGGTGCAGGCGCTCGCCACTCTTGAAGACATCACTCATCAACTCAATGAAGCCGGTGAGATACAAACATCTTCCATTATTGCTGCAGTTGCATGAGTTGTCATAATTTTGAATAAGTTAACAGAGTATCAATATTTATTATTGTGTGTATTTTTCTATCATAGGACTGGATAGCACAAGAGCCGATAAGATTCTAATGCAACTCAAAGCTGGTCGGCAGTATCTGAAGACAGATTTCAAGATCCACACAGCCAGTGAATCCCCGTGCGCAGATCACTGCAGAGTGTTCGCCCTCAGTAGGACAGAAACTGAGTACAAGGGTCACTGCCAACATGAGCATACCAGAACCTGTGATCGGTGCGAGGACCTAAAGGATGCGGTCTCAGATCTGCAACTAGCAGTGGATTCAACTAACGTACACCTCAGGTAAGAACATATTTGTGACAGAAAAGCAGAGTTTAGCATTTGTAGTCAACTAACAACCTCGTCCACTGGGTGCTAATCTTGATTTTGGAAATTTTATAGGGCTTTGGGTGGTTCTTAACCTAATGAAGCGCGGTTTACGAAAAAAAGTAAAAGAGGAATCATTATTCTTTGTTGAAACGGCTCCAAAGAAATATTTCTGATGCTTTCGTGCCATGATGTTGACTAGCTCTACCCTTTACATTCTTAGTCCTGATAAACGAGAGGAGTTACAGTATGATTTGAGCTGGGCTGCGCCGAGCATAGAAGATTGGAAGTCGCACGTTCTCCGTTCAGTTCATCAAGACGAGGCCAAGAGTGAGATTATTGATAACCTGAAACCATCGCAGGTGCTGCTTATAATGGACTGGGCGATGAAGTTTATTCCAACCAGCTATCGCGAAACGCAGCGGGACTGGTTTGGAAAGAAGGGGAAGTCCTGGCATCTATCCGTGGCCATCACTAAAGCCGAAGATGGAACAATTGAGGTAGGAATCATGAACCTTCTCTTCTGTTTTTAATGCTCGCTGACCACTAAAAACTAGTTTCTCTTGAGCGCGCTCTTATTTACTCTAACAAATTGATTTACAAAGATGGATAATTTACAAGAATGCCAGGAAATATGCGAAACCTTAAATTTCTCAGAGTGATGATTTTAAAATTTCATTGATTTTCATTTATACAGAGATAAAACGTGGCTACACATGTAAGAATATATCTTTAATCCAAATAAACGGCCATAAAAATTCTCCAAAAAAAGACTTTCCCAGATATTATCTCTATTTCGAGTCAATACCTGCAGGATAATACTCAATTAACCCTCGACTGTGACTAGATCCCTTGACGCTTAATTCATGCTAAAAAATGCTTACTATTATGATTTTCAGACACGTACATTTATCCACTTATTTGATGAATGCAATCAAAACTGGTTCAGCGTTGCCTCCATCATCGAAGATTCACTAAACACCATGAAGCGACAGGAATCCAGGCTGAATGAAGTCTTCCTGAGATCTGACAACGCAGGCTGTTATCATTGCGCATTTCTTCTTCTCAGTCTTCCAAGCCTTGGACAGCGCGTTGGTGTCCGCATAGCTCGTTATGATTTCAGTGAGGCCCAAGCTGGGAAAGACATATGTGACCGCCGAGCCACCGCCCTGAAGAGCCACATAAGGCGCTACATTAATGAGGGCAATGACGTCAAGACAGCCAGTGACATGAAAGATGCTATCGATTCGCATGGGGGCGTCAAAGGCTGCTACTCAGCGGTGTGCAAAGTTAACGGAAGGTCCCAAAACATGACCAAACACTCGCTGAGTGGCATACAGTCTTTGAACAATTTCGTGTTCACTGAAAGTGGAGAGATCATCGCTTGGCGGGCCTACAATGTCGGACCCGGAAAAGTCTTTTCCGCTGCGTCGCTGGCACGTCTCGGTACCCCTCAAGGTCCGACAAACTTACAAGTTCACCGGGTGTTCAGTAGTCCTGACATGCTGACTGGTGTCTTCCGTGCCCCTTCCAGCACGCGGGAACAACAGCCTGCAGCTCCTCTACTGGAGCCTATAGCCACAGAAGGGGTTCAGCTCGAAGAAGAAGAGAGTGTGATCTTTGGCTGCCCAGAGGAGGGTTGTATAAAGATCTACCAAAGTCACAGCAGCCTTCAGCGACACCTTGATGCCGGGAAACACCTTTTAGCGTTAGAAATAGAGTCCTCGTACGTCGTAATAAAAAAAAATGGGCAGAGATGTGCAAGTCAATTTCTGGTAGCTACATGCAAGCAGCTCATTCGCCCACATCTGCAACCCCTTCGGTTTCCCAAAGCCAATCGGAAGACGCAAAGTCAACAGCTGACATGGGCTGGGCATTAAAAAAGAACAAAAAGTCTGTTCATTTCACCACCAAAGTGCGACAATTTTTGCCTGACGTCTTCCTTCAAGGAGAGGAAACCGGCAATAAAGCAATGCCTGAGGATGTAGCAGCGCGAATGAGGTCCATGCGAACCGCGGAAGGAACAAAGGTGTTCACCAAAGACGAGTGGCTAACATCTACTCAGATTTCCAGATACTTCAGTAGATTGGCCGCATTAAACAGGAGTGGGGCTCTTCATATAACAGTGGAGGCGAAGCCAGCATCAACAGAACCGGTACCCGAGGAAGGCGAAAGCGAGGATGAGGAGGAAGACCCATACGTGGCTGAAGCTCCCATCATTAGAACACGGCTTCAAATCAGGAGGGAGCTAGAACTGTAACGTAACTTTCGATCAGAGTGTTTACTTGTTTGATAATGCTTATTTTGAATTCCTCTTTGATAGTTTTTACAAAGAACAGTTCCTTAGCACACAGGTCAGAAAAACACGCAGTTGATTTTGTTTTCAGTACAGCAAGGTCTTTCTCATAAACTTTTTGAATCAAGATGCGATATCAGGCGTGCAAGTTTCAAGTAAATGTATTATTCCTTTATTAGACGAACAAAAGCAAATCTCGTTCGCAATCATTCTAGCGTTCAAACACAGACAACAAAAGCATTTTGATAGTGCTCTGTGACGCGCGTATTTGACTTAGCAAAGGATAAGTCCTGTCACGTAGTTCACTTAGACGATAATAGAGGCCATCATTAAGCCGCCGATTCTTATTTTCATGGCTTAGGACAAACAAAAGCCTCCGAAGTGGTTCTATTTCGTGAAAATTTATGGTGTGTAACCATTTTGTGGAATTTTCTGTCTGTTGCTGTGTCATTAGTTCGTTATAATGAAAAAACATTTGATGCGGGTACCCTGTGGTGGACGAAGTGTTTGCAGCCCTCCTGTGGAATACTTCGGTGAGTGCCCAAAGATTTTTTTGCAGAAAATGTTAGTATGAGGTCCAACCTCTTAGACGGTATGCTCCGTTTTTCGAAGCATACTCCGCCATCGGAGATATTTGGACCTAAACTTTTGATATTTTAACAGTTTTCAACATTGGGTGAGAGTGGGGTCTTGGCTGAGACGACTTGTGTAATAGGAACAAGTCGTAGAAGAACGAAACGTAGACAATAGATTGTCTTTGGCTAGGACAACATTCATTAAAAATTTGCAAAGATTTGGTTGAATTCTTATAGCAGTAAACTCTTATACTTTTGACCATTTTTGGGTGATTTTTTGGTCATTTTTGTCAAAAGAGGCAAGGGGGGTGGTCAACTCCCCCCGGTTTTGACAAAATTTCCTTAAACTTAGACTGAAGTAGTTTTGGGAGGACCCCTTCAAAGTGACCAAGTTTCATCAAAATCGGTGAGATAGCTTGTGCCGCCCCTGCCTGGTCCTATCGTGGATGCACTCTTAAAAGCGTCACAAGGGTCACAATTCGCGACTGCCATAGCTTTAGAAGTTATAAAGTACAAAGCTGGAAAGCAGTTTACATTTCACGACGATGCCAAATCGCAGAGAAAGACAACAACTGTGTGAATTTCTGGTGTAGAAAGTCTCTAGGAAAACTTAACCAAGTGCCAACCAGCAACAAAACGGATAGTTTTAGCATTCTTGATTTATTTTATGTCAAAATTAAATTCCTTAATGAAAGAAATTGTTCCAAAAAGAGATCTCTGATCAAGATATGGTTCAAACTCGGCCGCTGTAGGTTGTAAACAAGCTGCCAACGATGATGAAAGATGTCAGAGTTTCGGGCTGGTTTTTTCCAACATTTGCACAAATTATTCCGTGATATTGATGCCATAACCTACCTCAAACCACCTGACTTCACAAATCGACAAATATTAACGCCAATATGTGTCTACGGCAAAGAAACCTTTCTTCGGCATATTTCCATCGGTCGCTGTACGAGCCTGTAAAGTTACATGCGACAACTTCGCAAATGCAGCCACGTCGTTATCGCAGCATTTCTTGATCACAATAACGTCCAGAAAACAGATCTTAAACCACTGCGGCTTGTTAAAAGTGAATGAAGTCCTCCATTACAATGAGGGTCCTGAAGGGGGGTCCTAAATCCCAGTTCCCAGCCCAATTTTGGTCCAAATCCCAGTTCCCAGGCTTCAAATCCCAGTTCCCAGGCTAATTTTGGTCGAAATCCCAGTTCATAAACAAGAAATCCCATTTTCATAAGTACAGGTTAAAAACATGCATATAATGACTATAATAAATTAAAAGCGCAAACTGTTGATATTTGGATGTATGTACCTTCATCTGGACTGAAGAAAATCTCTCATTCTGCTGGTTAGCACTCTTTGTCTCCCAGCCCTTGTTGGCATAACCATGTTAAAACCAGTCCCGTCATCTGCACCGTCTTCATCAGACTCGCTGTCCCCACTGTCACTACCACTGTATTCGTTAGGTTGATCATGGCAAGTGGCACCCTCCACAGTCTCAGCAGGCTGTTCATCTGTTTCCGTCGTCTGAGTTTCTGCACTTTCATCTAGAGGTCCATCTAGCACTATGCCTTGCGTGTGAGGTAATACCGAATGCAAATCTAATGGATTAAGCACTGTCTGTGCTTCATACAAGTTCAAAGGCAGTGTCCCAGCTCTGTCCATGGTGTTGTCTTGTCGGACACTACGTTGTCTTACACACTTGCCGTATCGTTTCGCCCAAAACCTCATCTCTGCTTCATCATTTCTGGACAATCGTTGTCCAACTGGTTTGGGAATTTCGGCACGAACTAACTGGCCAGCATCAGAGGTTTCAGAGAGGTAGTAAGAGTTAGGGTGTGTGTAATAATGTGTAGACCATGGTGTCACTCTCTTTACTCCTTCTTCAACGGATGAACCAAAAATCTGTGCATATTCGTAGAGAGTAAGTGTTTCCTTCTTAAAGTGAGTAACTGCATGCTGGTTCTTGACATTCATTGTCAGCAGTGATTCCAAGTTTAAGTTCAATTCGAATCCAGGAAGTGAAGAAAGATCTTTCATGTTGTTCTCTAGTTTTCGAAGCGATTGTGCCATTAGCTCCAACGACTTCAAGCATTTGTTTGACAGGGTACCTTCTGGACCATCTGTGGTTTCTCTCCTTAAGGACTGCAGTTGTCTTGCCTTCTGTGAGCACGTCTTCACATACTCCAGGACTTCATCAACCATCCCAATTGCTTCTCCAACTGACTTTTGGGGCTTTCTTTCTGTGCTTCTTTTGGAATGGATGTTAAAAGCCGTGACCAGTACTTGTAACTTCCCAAGGAACTCTGCAATTCCTGCCAAAGGTCTATTGACAAGCTTGATGGCACCACAACCAGAGTCTGCAACATAAATATTACGGTCAAACTCCACGCAAATTCCAATTGGTTGGCAAAGCTTGGAGTGTGTTTGCGAACCATCGCTATCACCTTTACCGTTCCCTGCAGTCACATCAACTACTCCAGATTGAAAGATCTTAACGGAGTGATCCTCACAGAACAGAATGTCTTTTCCAATCCGCGTAACATTAACTGCTTGCGATGATATGGCTTGGCCATCCAAATCTCTTACAATTCTTGTTACACCCCGTGTTGGATCAAAGATATGAAGAACACCATCGGCACAAAAAACAACTTCATCCCCTGACAATGCCAAAGAACTGACACTTGTCCAACCGTCAGCATAACTGCACATTTCATTTAATGTTCCAAGAATACCAACTCCATCAAAATCAGTTGTGATCGAGTAAACTTTCTTCGTAGAGTTTGACGCACCAATTGATTTTAACTATAACAGGACTAACAAGTCCATGTGGCAGAACATGTGTTTTCTGATGGGCCTGATGAGATCTGTGAAGTAATTAATTGATTTATTCAATTTCTAATCTATTACTCTTTAATCATTCAAATAATTATCTCAAATGTGGTTTTATGTTTTGTTTTTTTTTAATACATAACACTGAAAAAATTTTCAGACAAAAATTTCGAACTATTCATTTTCGGACATTTTTTTACACCTCGCACAAACTCTGCAATAAGTCTCAAAATATAACTGCAACAGCTAAAACTTGAACTCGAACAAATTTTCAACAAGAACACAAGTAAAGTCCAGTTTGAAGTCAATCAGTGTTAACGCACAGATTGTTATCTCGAATAAAATTAAGTGCATGGCACAATGCAGCCAAAACAGAAGTACTCACATGCTGTCATTGCTACACTCCGGCATTTGTGTGATTTCTTTAGGCTCACTAGAATTAGATGTCTCAGTTGTCTTAGATGCGGCTGGAGCGGATACTCTGGGTCGTTTTGGAACTGGTGTATAGAAATCATTGATTGTTCTTGACTGTGGGCCAGTTGCTAGCTTCTTAGCTGGGCAGATGTGCACACGCCGGAAGTATTTCAGATGGCCACTTGAGGTTCTCTTGCTTTTGTCAAGTTTAGGCGTCTTACCGCAAAGCAAACATGTGATGCCTTTCCCATCTTCGGCTAGTTTTACATCATCAGTTTTGTCCAACAAATCTTTCAATTTTTCGTGTGTGCCAGGTATGCTTGTTTTCTTTGCTGCTTTCTTGGTGGCACTTGCTGTGCTGCCCGAGGTCGTTGACCCTGAGATTCCCGGGGCTGTTGACTCTGTAGTTTCTGTAGCTTTCTCGAACACAATGTTCACAGATGCCTTTTTAAATGTCGTAACTCGTTGGATAATCCTCACCAGTAGTGACCGGGATTCACTGCCTCGAAGCATTTCTACTTGTTCTTTCGTTCTAAGAACAAAAGGCGCTCTTTTCGTGCTGCCCGCTTCAACGAAATCCACATAAAAAAATTCAATAACAAAGTCGCCAAATCCTCTTTTCGCAGCAGAGTCTTTAACTCCACAATTCTCCACAATGCTTGCCTGCAAGTCTGTTGGGCTGCGCTTCAGATCTAATTCGATCTTGCTGTTTTCCGTGTGTACTATCGCATTGTTCGAAGAAACATATTTCAATTCGATAATCATAGTTCGCCGACAGCAATCGCTCATGCTGGACGACGCCATGTTTGTTTTAAACAAACCGCTGATCAAGGACGTGACATGACCGCAGCGTAAAGCCTGGTAACGAGAACTTACAATAGGAGGCCAAAACGTGGAAAAATACTGACTTTTTTGTGTCATCAAATGCGATAATTCGAGTATTTGTGTCAAATTATAGGTTCGGAGACTAGCAAGTCTCCCAAAGAAGAGAAATCCCATTCCCATTTTCCAAAGTGTTAGTCCCATTCCCAGTGGTAAAATCCCAGTCCCAGTGCACGAATCCCATTTTCCCAGCCCAAAAAGAGGCAAATCCCAGCTCCCATTTTACCCCTTCAGGACCCTCCATAATGAGAGAAACAAAGGCACCTTCTCGCATTACTGAGGACCTTGGTAAGTCTGCATGCACAATTCTTTTGTTTAAGACCCAAAGACGACAGTATTGTTCTATAACAATAGGCGAAACGAACATTCATTCCGGCGGGCTTTTCACCCATCATTTATTTTTATAATTTAAGCTTTATAGCTTCGCTTCTTTTGTAAAAACAACCAGCCCCAGCCTTCAAATAATTACATTATGAAAATATATAAGATTGGGTGTACCCTGCTTCTAGAGGATTTTATATCTTCTTTTCTTTCCCAATCTTTTCCAAGAATATATTGATGGTCTACAATAGCAGTAATCCAGTACCTCGCTGAAGCGGCTCTATGATTGGACGAAACAGTTTAATGTGTAGCAAGCGTAGCAGAGCGTATTATTGGTTAGAGGACAATAGAGATTTTTCGTCATAGAGTTTGCACGCACTCTCTTTGCACGCAAGTTATATCTACACTAAACAGATTCAGCCAACTGGTAAGGGTTAGGGTTAGTAAAAATACTGCCGTACGCAAGGATAGTAGAAAAACCACTGTGTATTTAGAATGTTTTAGTTGATCATTAAGTTACGTTGATCGTTAAGTTACGTTGATCGTAGTCTTACGAACGTTGAATATGTGAGAATTGTACATCGCAGGAGATCGTTGGATTGCTTTAAATCGTGTTGTTACATGGAAAGATCAGTTCAGTTATTGTTGTTTCAGTTCAGTTATGTCTGGAAAGAAAAGTGAACTGCTAGGGGTACTGGCAAAGACGAACGTTGAATATGTGAGAATTGTACATCGCAGGAGATCGTTGGATTGCTTTAAATCGTGTTGTTACATCGAAAGATCAGTTCAGTTATTGTTGTTTCAGTTCAGTTATGTCTGGAAAAGAAAAGTGAACTGCTAGGGGTACTGGCAAAGACGAACGTTGAATATGTGAGAATTGTACATCGCAGGAGATCGTTGGATTGCTTTAAATCGTGTTGTTACATCGAAAGATCAGTTCAGTTATTGTTGTTTCAGTTCAGTTATGTCTGGAAAAGAAAAGTGGACTACTAGGGGTACTGGCAAGTGCCCAAAGTGCACTTTTACATACTCAACTTTCAAGAAGCCAGAAAGATGCACACAGTGTCAGTTTTATCTTGGAGGAAAGTTTGTCCCTAAGGAAGGCACCTCTTCAAATAGAAAGAGGAAGTTAAACAACCCAGAGGCAGTATCTGTCTGTTCCTTTGCTGACAATTTACTTTATTCGATTAAAGTCACCGACAGAGATGACAGAAGTTTTTGCTTGGTGGCTGGCTCAAGTCGGATCTGCTATTTTAATTCTTGTCGAAACTTTCGTGCATTAGCAGTTGCTTCTGGCCAAGAACAACTTAAAAAATTCTCCTGTCCCCATTTGGAAAAGGTAAAAGACAGCGTGCCCCCAATGGAAGAACACCACTTAAATTCAGAAAAGTTGGCAGAGTATCCTGGTGGGGCTGACATATCAAGGAATATGACAGATGCGGCTGATTATGCAAAACAGGAGGAGGCAGGATGGCCGAGTGGTCTAGGGCGCGGTATTTCAATGCGGTGACCCGGGTTCAAATCCCGCTCTGGCCACTACCTGGTGTTGTTCTGGGTAAGTACCTGGTTCAACTCCTCGATCATCCTTGTAAATAGCCAACTGGTCTGCCTCCCACCAGTTGGGATTCTTAACTATGTTGTATGTTGTATGTAATTAGTGACTCTGAAAAGCCCCCGTGGGGACGAGCCACTATATGTATGTATGTATGTATGTATGTATGTAAAACAGCTTGGTGTCCCACAAGTTATCCGAGTATCAGAAAGTAGTTACGTGGTTTGTGGTATTCCTGATACCTCTGCCACAACTGGATTTGTCCACGTCAAGAATCACAATGACACACTGTTGTGTTCCGTGAAGCACTGCCGGATTTTCAGTGGTGGAAAACAGCTAAAAACACGGCATGTGTGCCTGCATGTGCATTTATTGTCATGTTCTCTTGGCTTGTGGAAAATCCATTCACCAGCAATTGCCAGTTCAACAAAGCTAACCGCAGCAGTGTCCACATGCACCTCCACTGAAACATCAAGTACCATTCCAACATCTTCTGTTGCAAGAACATCTACGTTAAAAGTCAATCAGGCCACTCACTATCCATATCATATTCCTTTAAGTGTCATAAGTGCTGCCCGTAATGCAGATAGCCGCACTCTTTGTGGTATGGATGGTGGATGGCCAAAGGAGTTTACTGCTGTTGATGTGATCTGTCGGCTATGTGGGTCCAGGCTACATCCACCAAGATGCCACCCTGGTACACAGGGAAAAGCTTTTTTAATCACCAATAGCAATCCTTTTTTGCTGGTGAATGTGAAAGTGAGAATGTGCCAAAATGTAGCCTGTCAAGCAATGCACCAGCCCCAAGTTTATCATTTAGGTGTGCACACTGTAGTAGGTTTTGTCTTTTCTTGTGGTTGTTAATATGGTTAATTCTGTTTTTGGTTTAATTTTTGTTTGGTATGATACTGTTTATTGAAACTCTCCTAGTAGGCATATGTTGGTGATCTTTTACTGGAAATCCATTAAACAGTGTCCATTTAACTGTCTAGAGCCTATTTTTGGTTTTTCAGCACTTCATGTGGGTGGCTTTTTTAAGTGCAAATTATGTAAATCTTTTTGCAAATGCATGTACCGTGTAGATGTAAAAGTCTGGAAGTTAATTCAAATGCAATCCAAGTACAGTTCAACCAGTTTTCCATTTTTGTTGTCAAGTTGTTGCATATATTAGATGCAAAGGTTGTAATTTTGTTTTTCTTTTTCTCCAGTATGCAACTTTTTGCTAACTGCAGGTGCACTACATTTACACTCTTAACCCATAACAAAAATTGTTTTCTTTTCTGATTCCAATAATTTATTCTTTGCCATCAGCCCCTACCATTTTATAAATCCAGAAGTTATTTAGTATATCTCACTTTCCTAATATTTTATATTTTCTAATACATATCTTGTCGTCCATTTTACAGGTTTGTTTAATGCAGGAGACAAAGTTCTCATTGCAATTGAAATATTATTGGAGTGGAGGGAATTGTTCAAGAGAAATGTACCACTTTCCACAATCATAGACTGCAAGCTCAAGTCTTTGCTACTTACTGTTCCACAAGTTAGTGTTTGAGTCTTTTTTTCTTGCTATTACGTACATCCTCTTTCTTTTAGTTTATACTCTCATTGGGGGCAGGATTAGTGCAGTGGTGAGACCTCTTTCCTTCAACCAGTGTGGACGGGGATTGATAATGTGGGCTTAGTTTGTTGGTTCTGTACTCTGCTCCAAGAGGTTTTTCTCTGGGTACTCCAGTTTTCCCTTCGCAACAAAAGCTATCATTTCATTTGACTAGTAATTTATTTGAATTAATTTCCTTTAATTTGCTTTGTATACTTCCCATTAGTAGAGCACATACGATGTACTAACCTACCACAAGACTGAAATTAAGTTATTATTATTGTTATGCTAAATGTATATCAATTATCATTTTGAAAATAAACAGTATCAATATTTTGAAATACTGTAGCTGAATACAGCATTTTTGCTCAAATGCATACTTTTCTTGTTAATAAGTGGTTAGCCTCCTTCGCAGCCGTTCTTAGTCTCGTCACGCAATGCTTCCCTCCCCAATCGTTCGTGGGGAGGGAAGCATTGCGTGACGAGACTAAGAACGGCTGCGAAGGAGGCTAATAAGTGGTGTGCTTTTTCTTAAAGAATATTATTAAATATAATATGATTATTACTTTAAAAATACATTGTTTTTCAGTATTCTTGTAAGGGTTTCAATTTACCTGACATAAAACTCGTAGATCAGTTGCGTGTTTTCTGCTTTACTGTCGGTTGCAGATCAGTATACATGTACATGTAGATGACAAGCATTAGATCATCATGTGGGGGTGTAGGTAGTTTCCAGGCTTCATTTACATATGAATAATATTGTTTCTGCTTTTTGCCAAAGGATCGTGTGCCAAACCCAAACACAGTTGACTACCTGAGTGATGTGATGTACAACGCATTTTACTGCTTCGAATTGTTGACATGTCGTGACATGGATGATGTTGTTTGTGGACTTTGTGGAACTATCGGCACAGTCTACTTTGGAGATGGCAATGCCAAGAATTGCTGCAGTGTTTCTGGGGTAAGTAGATGAAACTGTACCTGTTTTCTGCGCACTATCCAAGGGAGATTTCCTGTAGATTAGCATTCAGTTGTTCCAGTAAAAAAAAATACAATATCAATGCTATTGTGTGCAAAACATGTTGAAAAGGCAAACCCCCAATTTCAAGCCCAAAATCAGAACTGATAATTAAGTGAAGCCTATAGACAAGTGTTTCTGGCACCCAGTACCCAAAAGTTTGTTTACCCAGAATTTTAACCAGACTGGCAATACCGACAACCCAAGGCTCTCCAAAAACACTGAAATAGATGGGGCTAAAGCTTTTGCTGCCATTTATTAACCTTCCTTAGATAATTCTGTTTTTTTTTTTTCTGTTGTGGACAGGTTGACTATAGACCAGATGACAGCAAAACGTTGTGCAGTCTAGAAGATGTCCTACAGAGAATAACATCTCATTTTGTGGAGGTTTCCACTTACACCAAGGCAGACCACAAGATGTCCATAAACATTTCGGAAATTCCTCCATTAATTGCACCCTGTCAACGCTCCAGTGAGGTGATGAACACAGAAGTGTTTAAGAAGAGTGTGTACCTGACTTCAAAAGAAAGGAGCGGTGAAGTGGAAGGTTTGTAGACCTAAATGTTGCTGGACAAACCATACTTAGATAATGAGAAATCTTTTTAATGAAAGAAAGGACCTTTGCAGTTATCATAATTTATTCAATATAAGTGAAGTAATATTGTTACTTATCAAATTTATCTTTAGGTGACCCAGTAATGCTTCATTTACTTTTGCAAGAACAAAAGGTCCAGATAGACAACATCAACAATTTGTCAGTTGAAATTCTTAAAGAAATTTGCAACAAATGCAAAATTTCCACCAGTCAGAGATCAATTGTAGGTATATACCATTCTGCTAAATATTCTTTCATTACCCTAATTTTTTTTTTCCATTAACACCCAAGTTGCACATGGAAGTTGGGTGCCTAGGAACCTGGGGCCGCTGAAGTAGCCAACCCCTAAACCAGATGGCAAGAACCCCCAAAGCCTGGTGTACCCGCAACCCAACCACGAGCCCCAACCCCCCCCCCCTCCCTTTGCTGAAGGACCTTCAGGCTGACCCAGATGGGAGTGATGGGGGCTTGTCGTCAATAAGTCACAGTATAATCCCTCCTTGTTTTTCACCCCTCTTTTCATGTCAACCATCGTGGCACTGTTTAGGCAGCACAGATTGAAAACAGATGAACTGCAGATATTAAATTTGTCTACTGTTCATCTGTTTTTTCCTAAAAAGGTCTTCTTCAGTTCTGCATATGATTGGTGTAATACACTGACATGTGATTTGTTTTTTTCTACCCTAGGACTTCCTAAGAGGCAGACTGCTTGCTCTCTATGCCAGTATAACTGTTGGAAACTCCCCTTGTCACAAATTTACTCATGTTGATGGGCACTCGGGTGGATTTTACCATGTAGTTTGTCCTCATTCAGTGAGTGGAACTCTAAAATTTTACTTGTGCCTTCTCTTTTTTTATGTCCTTAGTTAATTCTTTTTTAATTGCACTGGATTAGAGAGGTATTTGTTTGCAGAAGAAGCATTTTTACACAAAGATACAGCTGTATTTAGCTATGAGGATTTCATAAACAGAAATTCTTTGAACTAAAAATGGTGGCAGGTGATGTTTTTGTATTGTGCCTGCTCAAACTGTATATCTATAGTGTTTTGTCACCAGTTCATCATGCACAAAGCAAGAGTTGTATTGTTATGTGTAGCTGATTATATTTTTAAGACTCAATAGGTCTTTCATAACTTATGATCTCATTCCGAAACAAGACAATTTTTATAGGCAAGTATTATTCTTGGGTTTGCAGTGCACTGTTGCATCAAAGTTCCTGCTTCTTCAAGAGTCTGTTCGTGATGCTGCTGACCTGTACCTTAGTTTGAAGTATCCACCTCCTCTTTTTGTCTGTGATACACCATGCGGGTTGGCACGCCACATTGATCAGAGATGTAAGGATGTTGCTGAACACCTATGGGGTGATAATGTTGGCTGTTTCCAGAAACCAATTCCAGGGCAATCTCCCAGCAAGGTGAGTATGACCAATTAATGATTATATGAGATTAAGTTTGAGTAGTATTGGTGATTATTATATGACTGGCTGCATGATCCTCTGTTTTGGTTGGCTGTCCAAGCAGGCAAGATGCATAGAGACAGCCTGTCTGCTTGGGATTTCCTGTATTCTTGCTGCAAGAAACATTTTCTTTTGGCCATGTGATAAATACTCTTTTGACCAAGCTCCTTTGGTCAAGCTGACTGGTTTTTGACCTTGTTCCTCTCTTAACCTTTTATTGACCCCTACTTTGGTTTGGTTCACAAAAGTGCCAAAAAAAACACTCGGCCATTAATGGTATCCAGCCATCTTGACCAAACATGCTTGGACAAGATTGTACCACAAAGAATTTCAGACACTCAACTTCCCTGTCTTTTCTTGTTATAGTTCTAACTTAACTTAATCCATTAGAAAAAATACAAAATGACTTAATAAACTTGTAGGTCAGTGTACCAGAGTTGGCTACCCCTGAGTTTAAAGTCAACGTTCCTCAGGTGGCCCACTTTTCACAGTGGCAGCACCCCACAACTGGTTTGAAGAGAAGGTACATTGCTGGCGACAGATTTCATGCTTCTGTTAACCCTCATAAATCTGAGTTGTGTTCATATCATGACATCAACCTCTTGGATCAAGGAAATTGTATTGGAACAAGTTACCAAGAAAGTTTGAACAAACTTAAAAACAAGCGCCTTCAGAGCTCTACAGTTCAAAGCTTCTTTGTACATTTCATTTATAACTATCTTATGGATTTTTATGGGAATGAACGAGTTGTACTTGAACAACGCAAGGAAATCCAGTCCAGATTGGGGCCTAATCAAGTTGTTGTAAGAGATCAATTTCACAGGTTCATAATAATGGAGAAGCCTGCTTTATAATAATGGAATCTTCTTTCTCAGGGTTCAAAGATATTAATTATGAAAGTGTACTCAATTTAAAGACCAGTTTTGTCTAAGTTTTTGTTATTTTATCTTATTGAGGGTGCATGATAAATTCTGCTTCTTGAGATCCCCCGGCAACTGGTTGACCATGGTACCATGGTTTTTCATTGTCAACCATGATTATAGCCACTGACCATGGTTCACAGTCAACCATGGTCAGACCAAAAAACACTCAATATCTAAAGAATCTGATTATATTTCAACAGGTCTGACATGTTTGAGATAAAATAAAAGTTAAATTCTAGTAATTAATGATAAATTTCACCAAAATAAATTATGATTGCTGAACATGGAATGCCATGGAAAACCATGTCCAATCTACTTGGCACTCATTGCAGACTCTGAGTCAGAAATTTAGAGTGAACAGGAATTTTTAAAACATTCACATAATTTTGGTTGGTTTGATATTGCATTTGAAACATTAAGATTGTCAAAAAATATATATTAAGAATCACTTTTTGCCAACCATGGAATACCATGGAAAACCATGTCCAATATGTACCTGTACTTGGCACTGATTGCAGACTCAAGTCTGAAATTCTGAGTGACCAAGAATTTTCAAAACATTCACATAATTTTAGTTGGTTTGATATTGCATTTGAAACATTAAAATTGCCAAAAAGAATATATTAAGAATCACTTTTTTGCCAACCATGGAATACCATGTCACACCATGTAACTGTCACACTTAACTTTATCACATGTTACAGTGACTGTACAACATTAAGATATTATATCTAATTCCTTAAAATAAAATATCTAATTGAAATTCTCTCCCTTCTTTGTAAGAGCAACACAGCAAATTCTCTTTTTCATGCGTCTGTATTCTTTTTCTCTTGCCCCTTTATTTAGTGCTTTACAAAGTTGAGATATATCTTCCTTCCCTGTTTGTTTGATTAGCTCTAATTCACCCCTGAGTAAATCAAGCAAATTTACAACTTCCCAAAAAATAATTAATTATTCCTAGAGAAAAAAACGTTTGCCTGCTGACTCTTGATGTGAAATTTTGTAAAAGGATAAACGGAAATGGACCTAATGTACGATAACACATGTTCATCAGGATCAAATATTGTTGAATCTGCAGTGTTTTCATAATGTAACAGACCTGTTTGGTTTATTGAAGAATTTGAATGTCTAAGCTTCTTTTTCCCATACGGTGCAGGCTTTCTCATGTGTATTGCTGTAGTCTGCGTCAGCTGAGGCTGGATTTTGTAATCTGTTTCTCCACCACGTCGATCGCTAAAGAAATACAGGCACCGCGTGAGTCGAAGCTGATATTGTAACCAGGTCTTTTGTACTCATTTCATAAACTTGGGAGACCAACAGAGCACTTAAAGAACCCCGTCTTTTCGTAATTCCCATGAATGGAAGAATTATTTTGACTAGGATGGTCCCTTCTGAATCAAGAGCTTATAACCCACTCGCGGCCACTCGTCCGCCATATTGAGATAAGACTGCCGTCAAGGCCCTGGAACGAGATGCATGCCTGCTGAACCAATCAGAACTTGCAAATTCTCATGTGACTTCGGTTCTTAGGCAAGCTCAAGCTGTTGAATTTGAAAATTGCGATCGGTTATTGACCATGCAGTTCGCGCGCTTTTGAACAAGGGAAACTTGCACGTATGATTCGTGGATTAAATCAAACGTTTCCAGTGGCTAGATGAGAAGCAAAGCTGTATAAATTTAAAAGTATTTTGGAAAAACACGATCAAGATTAATCTGGGAATCATTCAAAAGCACGCAATTCGTGGTGAGTACAACAATGCCTTCCTTTACTCACATACTATTCACTGTAGGTTTCATTTAACTTTAAAGACTATGGAGGGGAATACTGGACAAAATTGTTATTAGATCCTGTGCGGTGAGGCATTATATCGTACTACATGGCTATGTACCAGATATGCTACTATATCGTACCCGATAATGCTATATCGTAACCTGTGTGTTGTTATATCGTATCCGATAATGCAATATCGTACCCGATAATGCTATATCGTAACCGGTTTGTTGTTATATCGTAGCAGTGATGCCTTTGCATCGTACCGTATGCTGCTATATCGTACCGTATGCTGCTATATCGTACCGTATGCTGCTATATCGTACCCGATAATGCTTTATCGTAACCCAAACTAGTCAGCGGCTTACGCTTGAAAGTAACGTCACATTACCGCTAGTGTTTATTATAGTACGTAGAAAATAGCAAGGAGTGACAGGCCTGCACGACTCAGTTCTAACAGTTGAAACTTTTGTACCATGTAATATTTTACAACTTTAGAGTTTTGCTCTTACGAGTATGTCTTTTAGGGATTTTCCTCTTTTATACGATACCGTGGATTTGTAGATAGTTCTTACCGTTGAATTGGAAAGAATTCTCTTTAAGTATCAGGCTTAGCATTTTTTTTGAGATATTGCGTAGGGATAGGAGGGTTATTTCTGTGAAAGTTTTCGTATGCCCTGCATACTGTGACTATGCCCTCTTCTTGTGGTATATTCGTATATCAGCGACTTGTTCCGTCCATTGATACAAGGAATGCTTGTTTATTCACTTTCGTCTTTTCAATGAAATTAATAAAATCTGTAGTGTCTTTTAGATAAGACGCTTGTGATATGGAAATAGGCTGAAGTAATGTGTCATCAAATGCTGATATTCGTTCTGTAGGCCCGCTGCAGCCTGAGATAATTCGTCTTCCTACTAGAGTAGGTTTGTGGATAAGGCGCCAACTCTTGCGAGATTATAAAGATTTCGCAAGGGGAATCCGTTTGAAATACATTTTTCACGGGCAAAACAAATCAATACATCCCTTCTATGTAAAATCAAACTGGGAACCGCCAGTCCAACCACCAGTCACATTAGAAACCTACCTGGAAGAGGTTAAAGAACAAATCGCGGAGATAAAAATAACCAGACAAAAACCAAACTTGTCACACAAACAACGTAAAGCGTTACATGTTTTACAGCAAAGCAAAGATCTTAATTTCAAAACGGCGGACAAGGGAAACACACTAGTAGTCATGGATAAAAGTGATAAAATACAAGAGGGGCAAGTCCAAATCAATGACCTAGATAACTACAGGCCTCTTGATAAGCCTATAGTCAAGGAAACACACACGAAGGTGTCACGCTTGATCTCAAAACTACACCGTGGCAACTACATTGATGACATGACTGGAAAATGGTTATCTCAAACACCAAATCCACCGCACATTCCGGAATTTTATACCCTTACAAAGATCCAGGGCATACGAAAACTTTCACAGAAATAACCCTCCTATCCCTACGCAATATCTCAAAGAAATGCTAAGCCTGATACTTAAAGAGAATTCTTTCCAATTCAACGGTAAGAACTATCTACAAATCCACGGTATCGTATAAAAGAGGAAAATCCCTAAAAGACATACTCGTAAGAGCAAAACTCTAAAGTTGTAAAATATTACATGGTACAAAAGTTTCAACTGTTAGAACTGAGTCGTGCAGGCCTGTCACTCCTTGCTATTTTCTACGTACTATAATAAACACTAGCGGTTTAAGCGTAAGCCGCTGACTAGTTTGGGTTACGATAAAGCATTATCGGGTACGATATAGCAGCATACGGTACGATGCAAAGGCATCACTGCTACGATATAACGATACACCGGTTACGATATAGCATTATCGGGTACGATATTGCATTATCGGATACGATATAACAACACACAGGTTACGATATAGCATTATCGGGTACGATATAGCAGCATACGGTACGATATAGCAGCATAGGTACGATATAGCAGCATACGGGACGATATAGCAGCATACGGGACGATGCAAAGGCATCACTGCTACGATATAACAACACACCGGTTACGATATAGCATTATCGGGTACGATATAACAACACACAGGTTACGATATAGCATTATCGGGTACGATATAACAACACACAGGTTACGATATAGCATTATCGGGTACGATATAGTAGCATATGTGGTACATAGCCATGTAGTACGATATAATGCCTCACCGCACACGATCTAATAACAATTTTGTCCAGTATTCCCCTCCATAATTTTGCATCATGGCTTTAAGAACGACGTATATTTAATGTGTAGCGTTTATATCGCCTCATGACAAAAGAACGACGCATATTCCATTGTAGCGCGCTTGTTTCGCATCAATTAGCTTAAACAACGGCGCATATTTCATGTATAGCGTTTTTCTCGCCTCATGGCGTACAGAACGACGGATGTTACACAGTGTAGCGCGCTTGTTTTGCCTCATGGCTGAGAGAGATTTTCTCTGTCTCGCGAACTGACTTCCGGGGAGTCCGATGGACTCTTGCCAGGGCGAACTGTCTCCATCGGATCCGATCGAGTCTGTTTGCCAACATTTTCAACCCCCTCGCTCCCCTTAACCTCTTACTTCCGGTACCAGTAATCAAGCGCATTGCGTCTATTTCCGGTTCCGGTCGCAATCGGACTCAATCCGCCAGCTGGTGAAGACAACCCGACTCAGGTCGGGTGTATTGGACATGTGTGTAAAATAGTCAAGTTTTATACAAAAAATATGCTGGCATTATTTATAAATACAATACTTTGACAGAATGGAAAACGTTTTACCAAATCATGTTAAGTGAAAAGTTGGTCTATTTTTTCCAAGTGTGTATTCATGAGCACATCTAACCACAAATGCTGTGCCTAATATTAATTTTTCTTCAGAGCATTTTTGTTTGACATATTGATCAAGGTAATGTATAATTGAATTAACCAGAAGTTATGAATGATTGGCTTGTTTAAATAATGGCATAGTAAATACTAACTAGTTCAATGACTGTGGCTGCATTCCTAAAACAGAGGCCCTTCTAGACTGTCAGTTCCAATGATAACACTCAGCTTCTCCCTGCAATAAATTTGCTTTCATTCTTTCACTTTTTGACAATCAGCCTATTTGTTTTAATATTCAGTGTATTTATTCTCATGGTCATAGATCAGTAGTTCTATTGGTGTTTTCAGGAGAAGTTTGATATTCATCAGCTTGGAAGCTTAGGGGTTAAAAGGACCTCTAATAAATGTATGTTGTCCAAGAGTCACTCTTAAACTGAAATAAAAACTGTCAGTAACCTCAGACTAAGAACATCAAATTACAACCATGAACAGTCACTATATGTTAAAATCTGGCCCCATTTTTCTACAAATGTTTCAATTTTCAATTAAAGTGATTTTAGAGTTTTTGACTTTTTGTTTGTGACTGTCATGGGAACAATCTGAAGTTTCATCCTGCTGATGCTCCATCCAGTTTCATTATAAACTCTAGTCATTCCCTGAAAATTAATAATAATTTTTTTTTACAACAGTGTGTGTTTTGTCTCTTGTTCTAATAAAAAGTGTACTTTTGGTTGATGCAGTAGAAGAGTAAGTTGGTTGTCAATTGATTAAAGAGTCATTTGTTGGTTCAATCTGTCAGTTACAGTAGTCAATTTAACCAGTCTGTGAGTCAGTCAGTTAGCAGATGCATTGGTTGGCCAGTTCTACCAGACAGACAGTCAGTCAGTCAGTCAGTGTTTCAGACATGCAGTCCATTTAGGTAAACAGTCAGAAACTCAGTCTTTTAGCCAGTCAGTCAGACAGTATGTTCTCCAAACAGTCAGTCTACCAGACAAAGTAGCCAGAGAGTCAGTTTTTTAGCCGGTTTGCTAGACAGTATGTAAATCAATCCGTTTCTCTCATTGTTCACTCAAAGTCATTTGGTGGGTTGACCAAATCTGTCAGGCGGAGAGTCAGATATTCTGTTCTAAAGACAGTAAGTCCATCAGACAAATCACCAGTCAGACAGTCAGTAAGTGTTTTTAAGCCAGTCTGCCAGTGAGTGAGATTGTCACTTAAACAGCCTGTTCAGCAGATGGTCAGTCCATCAGACAAACTGCTTGAAAGTCAGTTTTTCAGTCAGTCACACACAAAGTATGTAAGCCAATCAGTTTGTCTCTTATTGTTTGGTTAATAGGCCAGTAAGTCATTTGGTTGTTTGGCAAGATCTCCCAGTCAAACAGACAGTCAGTCCATCAGACCAACAGACAGTTTTGCAGCCAGCCAGTAAGACAGCCAGACAGTCAGTTAGACAGATGACACAGCACCCTTTCTGACAGTGCAAGCCAATTCATCAGGGAAGTGTAATTGAAGAATGTTGTGAGTGGGAATGACTAGAGAAGCTTCTCATTCACCCTTCTGTAGAGTACTTTGTTCAACTATGAATGCCTTTATCTGAAGTGGCTCTAAAACACTGATTTCAGAGACTTTCTGTGGTATTGTATCAGTCAAATAGGAATCATATGGATTTAAGACCCCAGAACCCTTTATAGCAAAGTGGTTGGCTTAGAAAATAAAAAAAGGCAAAAAACTTTGGCTTTTCATCTTATTTCATTTGGTATAACTGCTGGAGAGTAACACAACCATAGCAGTTTTGAATTGTACATGGTAACAATAATAATTGAGGAATTTTCTGTGAATTCCTGCGCATCTGTAGATATATCTTAAAACATTTGATCTGTTATTGGGTTGTCAAATGTATTCTCTTGCGTTGAAAATTGTATGTGGTAAAAATAATTTTGAGGAATGTTTTGTAAATTGCTGCAACTCTGTGTATCAATCTGAAAATGCTTGGTTTGTTTTTGGGTTAGCATGTGTATCCTTGTGATGTAGAGAATTCATCAAACAAAAATGGTAAATGTTTTTAAATCCATGACAACCCTGGATTAGAATTCACTACCTTGTGCATGAGCATGTCAATCAATTTGGTATTTTCAACCATAATGTGTTTTTCATGGACAAAATGTTAGTGCTGTTTTCAAATGCAATAATAAAAATCAGTAGATTAATTAAATCAGATAATTAATGAAACAACAGCAAGCAAAAATGTAGTGGCCACTTCAGCATATTAAGCTTTCAAAGTTGAACATTATTATCAGAGACAAGATGCATTTTCTGTATCAAACATTACAACTAAATGTAGATCAAATGGCCCTATGGAATATAGCTGATATTTCAAAATCATAACTACAAAGCCAAAGCAGTGCAATGATGAAGTGCAAGTGCATAATGCCTCTGATTGCATGTCTGAACAGTACAGTGTTATGTGATAGCAGTAACTTGTTTACCTGGTTCATTCATGCAGTTGGATTGCAAAGTAAACCTACACATTTATAAATTCTATGCTGGATTCTTGTCCATGTTCCTGTGCATCTGGCCTGTCAAAACGGCAAAATGTAATCAGTATGGTGATCAAGTAAAATTATTGATTTAACAAAATTAAACAGAGAATTTCAGCCATTTTGCTACTAAAATCTATGAGTGCTGATTCTACTTAGTGAGTGCTGTACACTTTTTGATGAATTACTTTAAGAAATCCTGGCAATTGGTCATTAATTTTGGCTGAATAATTTTTTTCAATTCCAACAATCTAATGGGCTAATAATTTGCTAATACTGCAATGAGAAGTTGCACCCTTATTCAGGTCTGGGAATAAAAAAGTAAATGGGAAATCTTACTAGTTAAAATTTAAAAGTGATAATTTACAGGCCCTATTAGGCCAAATTCCATCAAAAAGATACAAAGGGAAGAACAGGTGAAAGTTTTCCAACAATTCAATTACAGAATGTATGGTCTGTGAATATTTTCAATTGAAAATAAACAAATATTCAGGGTTCTCCAGAAGCGTTTAAGTAGAAGGAGAGGAAATGAAGGTAAACAGCAGTGGGTAAATTCATTTAAAAGGCGCTGAGTGCCCTCCACTTGGTGCAGGAAGGTGGGACTCACCTGCCAATGGGGTGGTTTCTATGCCAAGAATATTTGTAATTGGAAGTGGGGGGGGGGGTCAATAAACATACCACTAATTAAAAGCAAAAATTACTTAAGTGCATCTCATGGCACAAAGATATCTGTGTCTACATTTTATTTTTCTGATTTATTGAACAAACTAAGGAGGCAGTGCGTTGGTGAAGACTAGCGGACGGTTGTTGCCAGTCACCACGGCTTCTGGAGAACCCTGATATTGTGAACCATTTCTGACCTGCTTTTTTCCCCATCATAGTCACCTTTATCCAATTAGTGTCAATAATGTTTTGCTCAAAGGAAACTTAAGATGGGAATTTCCATATCACCAAAACATTTATTACGAGACCCATAGATCACTTGTTACTTTTCTTATACCGCAGTACAGCAGTTTTCAATTGACTGCAGGATCACCAAGAACCAAGAATACAATAGATGTACAACCAAAATCCAGGGGAAATTGATTTGGGTTTGAGCTAGCACAAGGTTTGAGTCAGTGAGGGTTCGCGTTATCCGGAGTCAATTGTGTTTTTAATTATGATTTGGTTGACAAACGTTTACCAGGGGAAGCCCAAGCTCTATGGTCTGTGTTCACCTTTGTAATGTAAACACCAGCGTAATGGTGAAATTATAAGGCTTTGAACATGGTAAAAATGTGTTAAAGTGCCCTCAAGGTAGAATGCTACAATAATTTGAATCTCTTATGTAAAGTAAGATGCTTTACGTAGGATGCTTACAATTAGCCAGAACTGGCCGGTCGGACCGGTCCATTAGTAAAGAGAATTCCACTATCAATCAGAACTGTCCAGCCAGATCAGTTTATTTCTACATAGCTTGTATAGCAGTGACAGGTATTTAGCGAAAACTCTCAAAAGAACGCTAATTCATTTTCAATTTGACCTGCCCGGCTGGTCAGTTCTGACTTTTGGTAAGCGCCCCTAGACTTTACCTTTCAAGTCAACATGGCTTCTCTCTTCGTGTAGACTCTACCGGTGCTGTTTCCATTCTCTGTTCGTTAAAAAGTTACATCATTATACTTCTAGCATTCACAAAACGAGCACGACAATGAAAGTGAGATAATAAAGAAACAAACGTTATACTAAATCCGAAGTAAAATTTTCCATTTTGCATAGTGAAACCTACTTTCAAACTTTCATTGAAGCAAAGGCTGCTGGGAAGTACTGGTACTCTTTGTAAGCTGGGTGGGGTGGGTTGAAAAAAAATTGTCTCTTAAGATGTTTTCTTGGAACATATAATTGTTTGAAAACTTAAATAACACTATCGAAATATCACCGTTGAGTACTAAAAGTAGAAAAAATATTACTAGGGTATCTAAAAGATAGTGATGCTGCGGCATATTCTGTTGATACTGACATAATTTAGGGACGGACCATTAGAAAAGTGATGGGGGGGGGGTGGGGAAAAAAAAACAAAAAAAATTCATGCAAGGGAAAATGCCAAAAATTCATGCAAAGAAGAAGGTAAAAAAAAATCATGCAGAAGGAAGGTTCAATTGAGACTTTTTCACACGTAGTAAAACAAATTGAGCGAAACCAGTGAGCGAAAAAAAAAATTCGTGCAAGCTGAAAATTCCCCACTCCGCTATCACTTTTCTAATGGTCCGACCTTTAGGAAGTTATAGCTACATGAGCGTCCCAAAACTTGTTAAACCACCTTTACCGTAAATGATCCAATGAACGCCCA
Source organism: Ricordea florida (assembly GCA_949710005.1). Lineage (NCBI taxonomy): Eukaryota > Metazoa > Cnidaria > Anthozoa > Corallimorpharia > Ricordeidae > Ricordea > Ricordea florida. The sequence continues at coordinate 9,896,241 of OX453281.1, forward strand.
CTCTCAAATAAACGCCTCTTATCCAATAAACGCCCCCCCCCCCCTCTACGCTGTTAAGTTTGTATTAATCGCCCCTCTCTTATAATCGCCCCCGTGAAAATTGCTCCAAAATACAAGGAAATGGCAAAATAAAGCAAAATTGATCAATTTATTGATTTCATTGCTTGGTTGGCATCGGTTTGAGTATTATGTCATGTGAAGCAAGAGCAGAGCAGTTATATAGAGGCACTCTTCGTGCCGGATGAAACAAATCTCCCAAACGCTTTCCAAGTCATAACCGACACGGACATCGAAGAAGCTAACGATGAAAATAAAATTACTCTGGATGAGAATCTGATATTGATGTTAAGAGCTAAAAGATGTTTTTTTTTCCTGTTAAATTCCACCCTTCCTCATCCCTTCTCCATATTATCTAACAACGTTTTGAGAGTTAAAGGAAAAGTGCACATTGCAGCCAGGTGGAAAATCAGATAAAGTTTGATGCTAGGCTGGTTTTACTGAAATAATGACTGTAACTTTAACAGTTACTATTCACCGACCAGACGTTTCGACACTGGTGTGTTCTTCAAGGGTGATTGGGTAAGGCTGTGAATCTCCTTTTTAAACACGCGGAGAGTGTGACTATGTTTGGATATAAAACGGTACACATGAATCTCACCTTTACCAAATCCCGAAAATCGAAAGATGTGGAAATTGAAGGAGCAAAAACCTGAATTATAAATTCTGAACTGGTAAGCATTAAATGTCTCTAGAATGTCGACAGATGGTACGTGTCGAGGACGCGTCCATCGCGATGTGTAAAAATGCTGATCATGAAGCTTTAGCTTAAATTCATGTTTGGATAAATGATCGCAGCAGATATGAAATTAGCGTGTTCTACGGTTCTCGTTTGTTTTAATTATTCTACAATCTTTAGTACCAACAATTTCTCTTCATTTAAGAATTCGATCAAGGAGGCGAGACTGCTACGAAATGGCACACTAAGTTTTAAATTAAGATGTCACAATTAATCGTCTAGCCTCGTGCGCAGACGTCCTTAGGGCTCGTTTCTCCCCAAGGACGTCTGCGCAGGAGGCTAATAATCGTCCAGATTTACGCACTTTCACATACTGCATAAGGACAAAAGCAAGAGTTGTTAAAGCCAAGCACGATCTCCTTCACATGGCTTTCAGTACAGGTAAATCAGATTCAAAACGTAAACACAAACCTTTCGCACTGCAATCCACGCGAAAAAGAACGCGTTGTTCGTGGTGTATACTGATGTACTCTTCATATTCTACCTCCATATTGTGTGTATGTTACTGTTACGTTTGTATGTATGATACTTAGTGTAAATGTACTCTCCATATTGTGTGTATGTTAGTGTTACGTTTGTATGCATGATACTTAGTGTATATGTACTCTCCATATCATGTTGTACCTCCATATTGTGTGTATGTTAGTGTTACGTTTGTATGTATGATACTTAGTGTATATGTACTCTTCATATTCTACCTCCATATTGTGTGTATGTTAGTGTTACGTTTGTATGTATGATACTTAGTGTATATGTACTCTCCATATTGTGTGTATGTCAGTGCATGTTACGTTTGTATGTATGATACTTAGTGTATATGTAGTCTTCATATTGTACCTCCATATTGTCTGTATGTTAGTGTTACGTTTGTATGCATGATACTAAGTGTATATGTACTCTCCATATTGTACCTCCATATTGTGTGCATGTTAGTGTTACGTTTGTATGCATGATACTAAGTGTATATGTACTCTTCATATTGTACCTCCATATTGTGTGTATGTTAGTGTTACGTTTGTATGTATGATACTTAGTGTATATGTACTCTTCATATTCTACCTCCATATTGTGTGTATGTTAGTGTTACGTTTGTATGTATGATACTTAGTGTATATGTACTCTCCATATTGTGTGTATGTCAGTGCATGTTACGTTTGTATGTATGATACTTAGTGTATATGTAGTCTTCATATTGTACCTCCATATTGTCTGTATGTTAGTGTTACGTTTGTATGCATGATACTAAGTGTATATGTACTCTCCATATTGTACCTCCATATTGTGTGCATGTTAGTGTTACGTTTGTATGCATGATACTAAGTGTATATGTACTCTTCATATTGTACCTCCATATTGTGTGTATGTTAGTGTTACGTTTGTATGTATGATACTTAGTGTATATGTACTCTCCATGTTGTACCTCCATATTGTGTGCATGTTAGTGATACGTTTGTATGTATGATACTTAGTGTATATGTACTCTCCATATTGTACCTCCATATTGTCTGTATGTTAGTGTTACGTTTGTATGTATGATACTAAGTGTATATGTACTCTCCATATTGTACCTCCATATTGTGTGCATGTTAGTGTTACGTTTGTATGCATGATACTTAGTGTATATGTACTCTCCATATTGTACCTCCATATTGTCTGTATGTTAGTGTTACGTTTGTATGTATGATACTTAGTGTATATGTACTCTCCATGTTGTACCTCCATATTGTGTGCATGTTAGTGATACGTTTGTATGTATGATACTTAGTGCATATGTACTTTCTATACTTGTGTCTCCACTGCTAACATTTAATTTAATTTATTGGATCTAGCGCCCTGACATTTTTAACTCTTTAGTTATTTCAGGGTGCTGGCACCCTTTAGTTATTATATTTAATTGTTTTTGTAATTTAGTTTATCAAATCTCTGGGTACAATAAACATCTTTGTCTTTGTCTATATAAATTAAAGCTTATACAGCATAATCGAAGATCCAGAAATCAATTGAAATGTGTGCAATAATTGGTCTTCAGCTTGCAAGGGCAACCATTGGTCAAAATTTTATTTAGCCAGCCGCTAAAGTTTCCTTTTATGAAGAGCAATGAATACGCCTACCTCACCCACAAACCCACAAAATAATAGGGAGGGTAGATGGGTAAACCACAGTATAGCTGTAGTGAGTGGGGTTGGGGAAGGAGTCATTGTCCTGTGGGGAATTTTAAATTACAGTGGAAGCCCGCTCTATGGACACCCGCTTATAACGGACAGTCTCATTTGTCCCGACAAAAATCTCATATATTTTCTCTAAAATTAACCCGCTTTATACGGACAGCGGTTAATGCGGACAACGGACACTACTCTGTGTCCCATTCACAAACTCTTACATATTGACATTCCCCCTTTACGGACACTGGTTTTCTGCACACTGTCTATTTTCATTTTCACAATTATGTAATAATTGTAGACATTGCACCCTGTTCAAATAATGAAAGATTTCTACGGGTTAATAAAATTTTATTACTAAAAAAACAGTAACATAGAAGTGTGACATATTTGATTTTGAACTGTCTGTCTTCCTTCTTGATGTGTTTGACTCTTGTACTATGTATAATCCTTTAATAGAGTTTTCTGCCTTCTGTTACACACGATTCACTTCCTTGGCTTTTTGTTGCAGCCTCTGCTCTTAACCTTCTTCCTCTTTGACGTTGTTTGCTTCCTGTGAGCTGTACCAGGTCATCCTCCACTCTTATTGCTGGGTTGTTGCTAACGTCTTGTTATTTTTCAAGTAAATCCACGTGTTTACGAGGACCATCAAAAATGTGAACACAAGTAATTCCCATACCAAGAACTCCACCCCATTGACTGCCTTCCCACATATTTCTACCGATCTCCTTTCGTCCTTATACCGATAAAATAAGAATCCCTGACGTTTTCTGCGAAAGCCCGCTTTATACGGACACCCGGATAATACGGACACTATGGCATGTCCCCTTGGTGTCCGTATTAACCGTGTCCCACTGTATATCAAGACCAATCAGCTGGGCGTGGCTCATGTTGGTTCGATCCCTGAAATATCACATTCTAAGAGTTACATTAATTTGACAAACGAATTCAGTTTTAGGGTTAATTGGATCAATAAATAGATCCTTTATTAGATCCAGCAGAGTTAGCAGTGTAGTGTTCTAAGGGGGCAACATAAAGCAACAAGGACACCCTGGTATGCCAACTGCATTTACAGCTGGAAGGCTAAACAGTTTCCCAAACGTTTACGTACATAAAATATACGTTCTTCTGGATACGACGTCCTTCCACAAAAGGCATGACCATGTTTTGACTATACTGAACAGAAAAAGCTGCGAAGGGCCCCGACCTTAATGCGGCCATGCTGCTTACGAGAAATTGAAGCCCAAAATTACGGTAGATTTAGAATTGTAAAACAACGAATTTAAATCTTACAGCTTTATAGGACATAGTTCATATCGTGTGTGGAAGGCGAACAGTAGAGATAACTAGGGTAGAGCACGCGCATTTATCCTGTTGCTCCGCAGTACCTTTAGACTCGCAAATATCTGCTCAGTGTTTGAACTTTGTTAAGGGTGTTTAAGGACCTTTCATCTACTTGACATGTTTTGAATGAGTTTAAGAACGAAAAGCACACTAAACCTGCACAAGTCCACTACTACCATTTGCAAACTACAGTCAAAGTTAGTGTCGACAGTAACATAAAATATCCACCTCTATGCGATTTTGATAAAGTTAAGTAGAAGAATTCATCATCACTTAAGAAGGCCAGAAATTTTGCTTCTTGTCTGACGATTGGCTCGGGAAGTATATCACTGGATTGATAGGTGAAACTATGCTCAACAAAGGCTGTGATGAGCAGATTTCCTACTTTGCTTGTAATGAGAAAGCGAGCAAATGGGCCAAAATCAGAAATCAAACTACGTAACTGGTGGTTGCTGTCAGTTGACGCTCAATGGCGGCATTTGTCGCTGTTGTCTCTGGATTTCATTGATTGGTTTTTGCTGTCAAATTTGAAATAGCGTTGTTATAACGACGAAGAAGACGTAATCTCAGGATCTGCACGACACTAATTACAACAGTGGAGGGAACTATGAAAGCAGACGCAACGCCATGGAAGATCAAATCCCGCAGCATATTGTATTTCCTCATAGTTCCAAAAAGAACTGAGAAGAACCAGACTAAGGATCTGGCAAAAATGGCACGCTTACGGTTCCTCAAGAACTGGTTCTGCATTGTCTTGGCAACAGCTACATGTAAGTAACGATCAACACTCATAAGAGCAAGGATACCTGATGAAACGCGCCAGGAAAGGTATCAGTATACAGGTATACAGAGTATTTCTGATTATAAGTTCATTGAAGTTGTCATAAACGTTTCCCTTCATTATTGAATCCAGAAGATAATGTGAGTTGGTAGAGTTAGTCCTTCTCATATAAAGCCTGTCAAGGTCAAACTGTAGATAGTCAAAAGCCCTGGGCGAATCTGTCTGATTCCACTGCGGAGTACAGCTATGATAACGGTCAGGTTAGACACAACACACCAAACACTCCACAGAATTGCGACTGGAAGGATGAGGACTTAAGTGAAAGAAAACTACATTTCTTGCGGGAGACGTGGTAGGTTTGGCGTCCAGTCAGTTGATTCTTGAAAACTTTGGTTAAGAAGCGAGGACTGGGTTGCATTGATGACTCACGTGATAGTTCATGAACCTTACAGGAAAGAAAATGCAGTTATTATAGTAAGGCAATCTACGATGTCAAATCTTTGTCTAGATGTACCCTTAATCCCTTATTAACCTAGCCCCATCTAATAAGCCATCCCTCTCTATTAAGCAAATCCCTCCCCTGAAGAGAAAAAGTTCATATGCCATTTTTCTAGTGAAATAAGTCTAAGCAGTTCAGTTAGTAATTTCTTTCAGAAAAAGCCGCGAAAATGCCGCGATTATCCCATTGCAATGTCACTCGTTTAGGTTGCGATTATTGAAGTAACATATCAAACACGAGATACAGTGTTTCATCACATATCAAACCGAGAAGAGAGTTGAAAATACGACGCGCAGCGAAGTATTTATGGCAAAGGTCGAGGTGTGGTTGACATGTGATGAAACACATGTCAACCACACCTCGACCCACATGTCGACGAATACGAGCTGCATGGTTTAACTGAGAGACAAACAAAATTGTGAATAACGAAGTAGCTGGCTTATTATTACTTGTTCTGACGAAAACCGAATTTAGCGAAAACTGAACCGTAGTATGATTTATGATTTGTGCATTTTTCCTTTGGCTAAACGGGAATATTTCGCGAGAGGTAATTGTCTCCAATATCAACTTGTTTGTTTGTTTTTGAAAAAAAAAATTTTCTAGAGTGCGTCACAGGCTTCAGTTTAGCCACCCTATCAACATCCGTAATATATAGCGCGGCAGAAACCGCAGCCTTTTCTCTGTCCGTTTTAATGGTCTTTGCCAGTAATACTGATTGCTTTAGATTTATAGCTCTGTCAGGGAAGCAGATGCAATGAAATAAGCCGCGGATTTGTTTCTAAGTCGTTTCCTATATCAAGGCCTTTGTAGAGCATCAAAGAAGTATTGAGGGCCAAAATTTATGTTGACTGTTTTTGCTTCTGATTTCAAACGTTGATTCGCCGTCTATGCTTGGTTCCACGCGGATTTATTTTCCTAGTTGTTTCCAATGTCATTTTCTTGTTTTAGGCGCGACAGATCATCAATGTAAATCTCAAAAAAGGGTCGACGGCCTAAATATGCATTTTTGCTTTTAAGTACGAAAATTGATTCGTTTTCCATACTTGGCTCCACACTCAAGCGAGTTTGCTTCACGTTTGTATACAAAAAGTGCGTCCTTTATTTGCAATTGAAATTACAGACTTCTACCATATCTTTGTTGACCTTTGCCTGAAATCGGGGTGAATATTGGCATATTTCTAAAGCCACTATTAACCGAGACTGAAGAGAATAATTGTTTTAGTATTTACCAATGAAACAACCTCAGTGACATTTCTCGAAAACAGCTGTAAAGCGAAGATAGACGTCAACCATTTTTTACACCAAAACTCACTTGCACAAAGATTTCCCAGAATTCCCGGTACTATTCACCTGTGAATAGTGTTGAATATCCCGAGTTAGTGAGCCAATCAGATTACTCAAAATACCAAGGTTGCTGAGTTGGTAAATACTAATATTAAACATCCTTAGATAGTGAGCCAATCAGATTACTCAAAATATTAAGGTTGCTGAGTTGGTAAATACTAATATTGAACATCCTTAGGTAGTGAGCCAATCAACAACAACAACGAATGCTTTATTTGCATGACCATAAATGAGTTACAGTATTGCAAAAGCTTAGTCTAAATTTAATAACTGATGCAACTAATTATTACATGCAAAACATTGCAAAACATTACAGTTCTTATTCAGTTCATTCATTCATTGATATTAATTTGGATCTTAATTCAAAGCATTGCGAGATAAATGAAACTAATTGGCAGTTAATCAGATAATCAGAGGAATTCATAAGAAGAGATATTAAGGTATCGTGTGAAAGTGATTTGAAGTCAGGTATTTTAGTTTCTAGTTTGGAGAAAAATGTGTCTCTGATCTGAGAATAAGCCTTACAATCTAGTAAGAAATGATTTTCATCTTCAATTTTGTTACCTGTACAAAAGTAACATATCCTTTCATCGCGAGGGATTTTTTCGTATCTACCTGTTTCAATTCTAAGTTGATGACTACTTATTCTAAATTTAACTAATGCTTTTCTCAAAGGGTTTTTTCTTGTTAAAACTAGGTACGGCGAGGGACTATATTCGTCTTTGATTGTACAATAAAAACTGAGTTTTTGTGATTGTTGAAGGGTCTGATTCCAGTAAGAGACGTACTTATTTTTCATTATGCCGATATATCGATTAACTACTGAGTTACTCAATGAATTATAGGAAAAGTCATAGTTTAGATCATAGTACTCAACCATTTTCACGATATTAGAGTAAAAACTAGTTTTTCCGCTATGGTGAAGGTCAATTGAAATTTGTAGGGCCTGTTTAACAATAGAATCTTCATCTTTACCTATCAGATAATCTAAGTAATTTAGAATCTTTTTATTTATATCAATGATCATGGGGAATTTACCGAGTTCAGCTCTACAAGCAATATTGGATGCCTTGTTATGTACTTGTAAATAGCGTTTACAGAATTGCAAATGGGTTTTTTCAATTGCAGAACTGTCCCAGGATTTAAAATCTGATTTAACAAAAGCACCCCAAACTTCACTGTTGTATGTTAGAATTGGTGAAATCATCGAGTCAAAAATTTTACACGCAAGTGATGGCTTAAGACTATTCAGATCCGTGTGCCGCCTTAGGCTGAAGAGCGCATGAAGAGCTTTTTGTCGGAGGTGTTCAAGCGAAAGTGTAAAATTTCCGGAAGATGTGATGCGAGTTCCTAAGTAAGTATAGTTTTGGACAACGTCGATTACTTCATTGCCTATGCGGAAGTTATGTTCACATTTTCGTGTACATCGTTGAAAAATCATTATTTTGGTTTTCTTAGGATTTATTCTAAGCATCCATGAGTTGCAATATGAAGATAGTACGTTAAGGCAGTTTTGTAGACCAAGTTTGGATCGCGATAATATTATCAAATCATCTGCGTAAAGGAGAGAGTTGAGTCTGGTGCCATTTGGTAACACTAAAGGGTCGGATAAAACATTGTCAAATGAAAATGCTAGATCGTTAAGGTATAAGTTGAAGAGCAGAGGGCTTAAAATGCAGCCTTGCCGCACTCCTCTTGCGTAATGAAAAGATCGCGTTTTGTTATTTCCAATTCTGACAGAGCAGGTAGACTTCGAGTACAGACTCTTCATTAGACTATAAAACTTTCCTTGGACATTGATGTTAGATAACTTATAGAGAAGCCCATCATGCCAAACCGAATCAAAGGCTTTCCTAAAGTCAACAAAACACGCATATATTTTCTCCTTGTGATGATATGAAAAGGGGGCTTCTGGCACATTTTATATTTCGATTTCATTGTAATTGAAATTTAGTGCAGTGCTGGCACATTCTTGGTTGACCGGATACAAAGCCTATGTGAAATTGGTGAAAGGATGGGCTTCTGGCACATTCTTGGTTGACCGGATACAAAGCCTATGTGAAATTGGTGAAAGGATGGGCTTCTGGCACATTTTATATTTCGATTTCATTGTAATTGAAATTTAGTGCAGTGCTGGCACATTCTTGGTTGACCGGATACAAAAAGCCTATATGAAATTGGTGACATTTTTGTTTGCCCGTATAAAGTAATCAAAGATTTAACAAAGTACATGTCGGTCGTTCGGGTGGGCGGGTGGGTACCTCTGTGAAATTGTTATGTTTTTGATAACTTTATATGAATATCAATAAAGACTATGTGAAATCTTAGCGGCGGGCGCCCAGCACATTTTCCATAAAATTTTGATAAAGGACCTGGCACATTCTTGGTTGACCGGATACAAAGCCTATGTGAAATTGGCGAAAGGATGGCACATTTTTATTACATAATCAAAGATTTAACAAAGTACATGTCGGTCGTTCGGGTGGGCGGGTGGGTACCTCTGTGAAATTGTTATGTTTCTGATAATATCAATAAAGAGCGTAGGCAGATTGTTACTAAGTCGATACAAAGCCTATATGAAATTTGATGCACAAAGTCGATACAAAGACTATGTGAAATCTTAGCGTCAGGCGCCCTGCACATTTTCCATAAAATTTTGATAAAGGACCTGGCACATTAAAATAAAATTGAAATAAATGTTAATTTAAAAAGAAGATTTGATATACAAAATGGAACAACAATTACGAAGATTAGTTAATAAATATAAGTGTATACATGGGAAAATAAAGTACCAATGTAAGGAATGTGGAGGAACACAAATATGTGAACATGGTAAGCAAAAGGCACATTGTAAGGAATGTGGTGGTTCTGAAATATGTATACACAATAAAAATAAATCAGTTTGTAAAGAGTGTGGAGGGGCGCGAATATGCAAACATGGCAATCAAAAACAACAATGCAAAGAGTGTGGAGGAACACAAATATGTGGACATGGTAAATATAAATCTTATTGTAAGGAATGTGGGGGAGCACAAATATGTATACACAATAAACATAAATCAGTTTGTAGAGATTGTGGTGGATCACAAATATGTAAACATGGTAAGCAAAAGCAACAATGTAAAGAATGTGGAGGATCACAAATATGTATACATAATAAACAAAAGTATCATTGTAAAGAGTGTTGAAAATTATGTTATATAACCCAATAAATGGTTACATAACAAAATTTATTTAAATCTTAAACTAAAAGTTACAGATTCTCCTTTTAGATCAAACTTTTTCCAATCAGAGTCTAAAATGGTTAAATCAAAGTGATTAATCAAGCCATCATATTTTCTAATTGGAATAGATGGATAATCTTTTGATGGAATGTTTGCTAGTAATTGGGATGGTTGTATTTTTACAACTCCATTTTTACCTTTATTCGTGTATGACATTCTATTATCAACTATGCTGCATAAAAGTCTCAAAGGTTCTTTTATAGTTATATCTATTTGAGTTATTTTAAATAAAACCTCTGGCACCCCTAAAGAATTTTGCAAACCCTGGCTAAATTTAATGTTAATTGGTTTATTGTTGATTATGTAAGCAAAATTATCTCCGATAATCATTGTTATATTTTTACCCTTTTCGCTGAGCTCAATTAATATTTTTATATCATTTATGGAATATGTTCCTGGATTAAATATTACTAAAGATTTATCTTGTTCATCAGTTATTTTTTCTTGATTCCTTAAAGTTATTTGTCTTTTTGTTTTAATATTAAAATCTAAAAGTTGTATCTCTTGAATATTTTTGAGTGGGGGGTCTAAATAAACCCTAGTTTCTGAAGTATACATTGTAATGCTAAACATTTTTCATTTAGAAGGTATATGTTTAGATTAATTTTTAACGAAATAAAAACCAAGATAATAATCCTCCGGCAAGAATTAAAACAATAAGATTATTTTGATGAGAAGATGTTTCTATATTACTAACTTTATCTGTTTTGTTTAATTCACCGTTATTTGTTAATTTAGGTCTTGGTTGATTATTAGTATTTAATAAAACCTTTGATGTTCCTAAACTATGAGTTATTCCAACATTTTTTGTTCCAACATTTATTGAATTATTTACCCCAAATTTCATATCTTCTGTTGCTATTTTCAGATTATTATTGTATCCAATAACGCTTTCTGTATTTATAATTAAATTGCTTGGCATCAATAAAACATCAGGAGCTATAGCCAAATCAAGCCGCACTTTTGATTCTTGAACCGCCATTTGATATCTTTGATTTGAATTTGCGATATCATTTTCAATCACAGAGCTTTCAAATAAATCTATAAATTCTTGCTGAGTTTCAAATGCTCTTCCCCCATTACCAATAATTGAATTCCTAGTATTAACTTGAGCTCCCAAAACGCAATAAACAAAAGCTTCAACTGATCTATTTATTCTTCCTAATCCAGCATTTGTTAATCCATATCCAGATTCTGGTATAAACCACGCATATTGAAAATCAACAAAGTAATCATTTCGAAGCATAGATATTAAATTCCCATCTATTTTTTTACCCCCATCATCGGAAAATCTATTTGAACTGCTTGGCCATATATTAGCTTCTGTATCATAACCTCTTACAATTCTAACATTTTGATTTCCTCCTCCTTGACCATGAAAGCTTCCGGGTGGTACATATCCTTTCCCATAATCAATGAATACATCCCCAACCCCATGGTTTGCACCCCCCTTCCATCTAAAATCAGCCAAAGGTTTATTTAATCCTTTATAATCTTGATTATTGCTTAAACCAAATTCTGCGCATAAACGATTATAGGCATTTTTGTTGTATGGATTATTTTTTAAAGAAAAAGTTTGTTCGCCGGGTAATGGTACAGATAATTCATATAATATTCTTCTTATTGTAAAGTAAATGTGAAATATAAAAAAACTTCTAATAACTTTGGGGTAATTTAAACTATCATTTAAACTTACACCGCATCCAGATGTTGCGCACCAAACCGCCATGTTTAATTGTTGTGGCCAGTGATTAATATTTGGTTTATTCAACCAAGCTCTAGCTTCTTTACCACTAGTAAGTCCCACAGTCTGATTTTTAAATACATTTTTCATTGATGCAGTGAAGTTATCTTTATCTGAAACAAATATATCTAAAATAATTAGCATTTCTGTTACATTTTTTGCAGATTCATCGAATTTAATACCAGGTATTGGATATGTGTTTTTTGTAGATGATAAACTTTCAGGAAACGAGCCAACTAACCCTAAATCGCGCCATAATAAAGTTTTCAAATTATTAGGAAGATCATCGGTCCATGTTTTTCCTGAAGGATCATCATTAGACATAACTGTTACGCCATTAACTTTCCATTTAATATATCCTCCATATGAATCATTAATAAATGTAAATTTATCAGGGCTAACATTTGGGTAACGATTTTTGAAATCATCTAATAACATCTTATTCTTTGTGTTTCAAATAATGTGATCTTTAGACCTTTTAAGAATAAGATGTAAATTCAATTAACCTCTCTTCTAATCCCGGCAAAACAATTACAGCCAACATCTGTTTTTTCAAATGAAATCTTTAATGTCCTTTCCCTCCGGTAAGTTCTTTTAATAGATTTTCGCGCACTTCTCTCCTTATCACAGACATATCCAAGTTTTTTTCTGCGTCTTTTCTAAATTTTTGTCGTATTTCAAGTTTTAGTTTTTGAAACTTTTCCAATTCTGCTAAAATTATAGAAAATTCTTGATCGGATATAACATTATCTTTCAAAGCTTTTGAAACTAAATCATTAATAGTGTTTAATTTTGATTTTGCAATTGCGGCGGTTTGTTCGTGTTTACTAACTTTATTTGAAAGTTTTTTTGATGCAATTCCAAATCCAACAGATAATCCCCCAAAAACTCCGCCTACAACACCCAAAGGCACACCAACAATAGCACCAAAACCCGTGAGAGAAGTTCCTAAACCGCTTGCTGATAGAATAACTGAAATCAAACCACCAGAAACACTAATTTTTGCACATATTCCTCTAGCTCTATTATATTTTTTCCTTACTTCTTCGTAATGTTTAATTTCTTTCTCAAGATTTTGTAATACTTCGCTTGATTTTTGTAGTCTGAAATTAATAGGATCTGGATTATTAGGTAATTGAGGATAAATTTTATTGTAGTCATCCATATTGTATTTTACTGATCAGTGTGATATCTTTAGATCTGTTACTTTCTTTTATTTATGTTTTCTACAAAATATAGAACTACAGCCATTATCAAAAGCCAAGCATTCTTTCCTAAAAACCCAATTACTTCTCCAGCTGTTTTGAATAAAAAGCTAACTATTGCGCCAACCATTCCTGGTAATATTTCACCAAGTTTTTTACCTATAGTTTTCAATCCATTACCCACACCCCTACCTAATGTTGATAAACCTTTAGAAAGATTAGAAACTATAACCCCAATAATGACACCCACAGCACTGACAACAGCAAAAACTGTAAAACCATACTTTTTGAATATATACTTTAGTCTATCTCGTAATGGCATATTTTTTAATATTTCATCATTTCTTCCCCTGATATCAGCCATTTGATCTTCGTTTAATATTAACTGGTTTCTCGATAGTTCATCATACGTTTTAACCCTTTTCGCCAACCTATCTCGACTTTGTTCAATCTTTTTCAAGCCAGCCAAATCTTTCTTGTTTTTATCACTCTCAGCTTTGTATTCATTCAAATCATTAAGTAAAGTTACTGCATATTGTTTCGCATCAATCTTCTCTCTAACTGCGGCTTCTAAATAACTATCTTTTTCAGCGATTGTGGTTTGTTGTCGTTCAATCATACCTTCCAACTCTTTTTTAATTGAAACATAACGATCTATTTCGAATTGACTTGTTTCCGCCATTGCTCTTAAACCATTTAACGCATTACGTAAATCCCTAATTTCTTCATTTTTTTCATTAAATTGTGATAAAAGATCATCATTGGACCCCACAGATTCTTCTTCTTTTTTACCCAGAGATTTCAATATTTTAATGGGGAGTTTTTTATTAATATCCCCATTTGCATCAAATAATTTATGCCATGTTTCTTTTACTCCTGGGTTTCTAGGAATTGCAACTTCAATTTCACCAAACTCACTATATCTGAAAAGAAAATCGGGTTTTGCATCTGGAATTTTATTTAAAATTTCTCTCCACACTTTATCTTTTTCTTTTTCCATATCCGGCAATTTATTGCCACCAAATGGAGTTTCTGCAACTCCATAATCATTGGGGGTGGAGGTGGATGTTATTGTTGGTAAATTAATTGATTCATCATCATTATCATCATCATCATCATCAACATCATTTAGTTCGGTTGGATCCAAATTTTCTGGTAATTCTGCCATGATTTTTTTACTCATCAGTAAGAAATCTTTAAACGAACTATAAAAATTTACTGACCGCGTAACCTAAACCCAACATTCCGGCTCCAACATATACCATTTCTCCTGTTTTTTGTTCATAGCTTGGTTTGTAATAATCAGAGAATTTTGGCTCTTGCATTTGGCTATACAATTCAAAAGCCTGGTTTGTAGTCGAAATATTTTTTGATGCTTGATATTTTTCATCTTTTTTCTTAATTTTCCAATCAAGAATTTTTTGTCTTTTTTCCTGATATTCTGCATAATCTTTTTGATATTTTTCCAATGCTTTATCATGTCGTATTTTTTCTGTATCCACATTATGTCCTGAAAGACTTTTTGCAAGATAATTTCCACCAACAAATGCTGTTGCATTCAATATTGCCCCACCAATCATCATCGCTATTGCTGCCATGTTTGATTATTTTGGTAAAATCTTTTGATCCTCTAAATATGTTTTAAGATACATACTTCCTGATAATACAGCCACCCACTTTGCATAATTTGTAATGCTTGAGGATGGGTCATTCAAAAATGATTCTTTCATTACCTTTTTAGCTAAATACCCAACTCCAGCCCCTAATCCGATAAGAGTCGCTGAATCAGTTACAGTTTTCACAAGTTTGTTTTCGGTTGACATAATTTTTTACTGTATCATTAAGAAACCTTTAGATAACTTTAGAGATTATTCCATTCCTAAAGATTTTGGAGTTATTGGTTGTGGTATTTGCGGAACTTGTGATAAATCTGCTATCCTATTAGAATATTCAACCCTAGCTTTTTCCTTATATCTCATAAACATATCAAACGCCGTAAACCCCAATCCAACAACGGATAAAACAGTAGTAAAAGATAGCTCTGGAAGCCACGCTTTTGCTTCATTGTTTGACTTTTCTATATTTTCATTTCGTTCAACAGCTCGTAGGGTCTCTTCTTCGCGTTTCATCTCCCTAGCTAATGCTTCTTTTGCTTTTTTATTATATTCCGCCAATTTTTTTCCGGCTGCTACTTTTTTAGGATCTTTCTCCCTCTTTTTAGTATCTTTATTTTCAGGTGCAGGATCCGCTGTAATTTGTTCAACTTCTACTTCAGATTGTTCAGACATTGTTATTTAGATGCTACAAATAAGTTTTTAGATCTGTTTAGTGAACAGTATCAACACCTTCAGTAGATTGCTTAGTTTCCTGATCATTTATGTTAGAATTTGCTGGTTTTTGTTGTATTTTTCCTATTTTAACGTGTTTAGCTACTTGAAATAACCCGCTAGCAAGTGCCGCTAATCTTCCTGCTTTTAATGCTAAGAGCCCAACAATGTTTGTTAATTCACGATTAACTAAATCATCCTTCTTCAAATCGGAACAAAGAGCATCAATATCATCAACCGGAACTAAATATGAAATAATTTTAGAAATTAATTGAAGGGATGAATCTACCAACCCACCGTTAATTTTCTTACCCATTACCGCTTGATATCGATTAAAATATTTTTCTACATCGCGTTCTGATAATTTTTTTATATCACCCAGACTCATTTCAACTCCTAAATATTCCTTTGTTGTTCCTAGCGCTGCGAGAATGGCAAGTGATTCTTGTTTTATTTCAAGTTCATCATTATCTACCTTCGGTTGGTCTGTCTTTTCTTCAATGTAATCTTCAACGTTTGTCATCTTTTTAAATCACTTCGGGAATCTCTAAATAGCAATTAAATGGGTAACGTAAAGATAAACACAGTCTAGAATATTTTTCAGTTTTTAAGAGTTGAACAAACTTTTTACCCAATTCATAATCCAAATCGCCGCCATAATCTTCAAAAAACATTTTCATACCTTTCTGCGATGGATTATGGAAAGTAACAACGCAAGCCACATTTTCCCTGAATGGTTTTGCTATTGATGTTAATTGCTGGGTTAAAACCCACATTGATAATCCGTGATGCCTTCCGGAGAATGCTAAATCTATAAATTTATTAGATCTTTTCTTCAGATCAGTGGATACGGCGCAATCATCTAAAATTATTAATGTATTGAGTCCTGAGAATAAAGTTTGGCAATCATTTAACAATTCATTAATCTCATCTACATTACTTGCATCGGGTGATAATACAAAGAATCTCTTGTCTCCACGAGCGAAATTATGATATGTTTTATTTTTAGCATAAGTTGGGCAAATTAAAACAATATATTCAAAAACTTTCCGGAAAGGACCTCGGAGCTGTTCAATTAGGTACTTTGTTTTTCCACAATTTGTTGGTCCAGTTATAATACAATGAAATGGGATTTTATCTCGTAAATCTTCCATATTTTGTATCATAACATTATTTTTTTAGTACTTAATTGATCTCAAACTTGAATTCATTATTTCCATCATTGCATCAGCCACAACAAACATATGACAAGTTATTACTACTGAACTTGATGAACCACTTTTCTTCCTTTTAATTTCTATTTTTACGCCATCATGTGTATTATTTAGAGCTAGTCCTCCGCCATGAATATTATTATGTGGGTGAGTTCTAGTATCAACCCAAAGAGCAAACTTATTTGTATAAAAATCCCCTTCTTTTAAATTATGATCTACTATTTTTTGGAATCGTTTTTTCACAGATTCCCAAAGATCTGATATAATCATACCTTTAGAGTATATTCTATTTGGTACACCGTCAACATCAATATTAACAGAAGTTATTCCTGGATAGAAAAAATTTTCTGAATCTCTTGCGCCCCCGGCGTATGGAGCAATAAACAAAAATAATATTCCACTCATTGATCTTCTAGGTAAATTAACATGTTGATTAATAACTTCATCAGCTCCAGTTAAAAATGTAAAAGTTTTGTGTAAAGTAACATTTTCATAAAAGAATCCTTTACCAATTTGATAAGTTGATTTAGCTTCTTTAGCTAAATATTCGCTTGAAATTGATGAATATTCTAACTCTAAATTTTTGATCGAATATGATGGTGTTTTAGTTGTATCAGAATAAACAACAATATCAGAAACAGGAGCTAATGTAATCTCAAATATTAAATGATTTTCTAATGCTTTTGGATAAAAAACCCCATGATCTTTTAAAATAGGATGATTTATTGGTATTCTATACTTTGTATTATGTACTACTGCAAGGGCTACTTCTTTTGCATCAGAATCATCCTTATCACCCGCATTTGTTCTAAGTTTTCTAATATTTTCTAAAGAAATTCCTTGTTTTAATCTATCTTTTCTATCTTCTTTTGATAAAAATAAATCATGATATGTTTGAAATAGATCATATCTTTGGGTATCTTGTAATGTTTCACCACCAAAAAGAACTTTTAATCTGGAAACAAGATTAGCTCCTAAATTATTAACAAATCTATTGTTTACATGACCTTCAACATCCAAATCAAACAAAAGAGATACGCTTCCAGGAACAATCACTAAATTCTCAGAAAGTTTTGGAATATTTATATATAATGTTTCGCCGGGGCTGGCTGATGATGGGTTTAGAGTAATTCGATTTAATGTTGATTCTGCCTTCAAACCAAAGGGTTCTCTTGGAATTCTGTTTGGATTAATTTTTTCAGACGTCATACTTGATTTATAAGATACTTTGGTTAGTCTTTAAGTCTCTTTGTTCTTTAATTTTTCAATATGTTTTAATAAACCTTCTCTCGCCTCTGGAATTAAAATCATAATATTAAAAATTTTATCACCATCTTCCATATATAGAATTTTTTTTCTAATAATTTTTTTCATAAGATTAATTTGGTATTCGCTAAATTTTGTTTTTTCTTCCTCCACCATTTTTAATTTATAAGATACTTTGTTAATTTTTAAATGATGTCAAAAATATATTATTCGGCTAAAGGGTATTGGAAAGGATATTCCGCGATTTCTAAATTAGCCGAAAAGGCTAGAGTAAGTGAAGATTCAGCAAAACAATGGTTACAAAAACAGGCAATATGGCAAATATATTTACCCACCCCAAAGTATATACCTAGACCTCACTGGACGGAGGATAAACCAAATCAGATTCACCAAGCTGATTTATTATTTTTGCCGCATGATAGAGTTGGAAGAAAAACATATAAATATGCGTTAGTTGTGGTTGATATCGCCTCGAGATATAAAGATGCGGAGCCATTAACTTCAAAAGAAAGTCTAGAGATATCAGAAGCTTTTACAAAAATATATTCTAGAAGATTGAAATATCCCAAAACATTAATGGTTGATCCTGGAAAAGAATTTATGGGTGAAGTTAGTAAACTCATGAATTACCATAATGTTAAAATACAAAGAAGTGAAGCTGGTAATCATAGAGCCCAAGCATTTGTGGAAAACGCAAACAGAATATTGGGAGAAAAATTATTTAGTCATCAATATGCGCAAGAAATGATTAGTGATACTCGATCTAGAGTATGGGTGAAAAGATTACCAGCTATTCTAAAAACTTTGAATAATACACCAACTAGAATAACCGGTAAAGAGCCCGATGAGGCTATAAAAATGAAAGAGATTGATATTGAAACTAAAAATTATCACCGAGTTGTTGGTCTTGATGAGGTTAGATTACCGCCAGAGGTTAAAGTTAGATACTTGTTATTTCCTGGTGAACTTGAAGGTGGTGAAAAAAGACGAGCTACAGATCCTATTTGGAGTATCAAAGTTTATGATATTTATAAAAGTATAATTTCACCTAATCAACCAGTTTTATATTATTTGGTTGATGGACCGAGGCGAGGCTTTGTAAGGGAAGAATTACAAGTTATACCTTATGATACTGAGTTACCTCCTAATTCTGTTTTAGAAAGATAATGACCATATGGAAGAGTATGTTTTCCATCTTTACAAATGATTCTCTTATCATCATCAGCAGATAGTGCAACTTTATTAACAGTTTCAGTATAAACAAAATGTTTATAACTTCTTATTACTTGCATCTCCCTCATCTGCTTTACTTTATTTTCTAAACATTCCTTGTAATCATCAAATCTTATACTATTTTCTACAACTGATTTTTTAATTCCTTTATCCTTTTTTGTCTCTTCGCCGTCATCCATCCTGAAAGCGTATAACTTAGCTCGTAGTCCAACAAATTCAGTTATTATTTTACCGCCGGCTTCATCTTTAAACTTGCCAATTACTTTTTTATTTACGCCCGCCTTAATTCCCGATTTATGATTTTTTGGATAATTGCTAGTATCAAACATTTCTATAACATCGGGGCTTATATCCTTATAGAAATCCTCAGTTTCTATATCATATACAAGACTATCTGTATCTGTCATAAGTAATTTAGCTTTTTCGCCGTATTTTGGTTTAATATAATTATAATGAAAGTCATACATCATTGACTTGCTTATATCTAAAATACACATTCCTAAGTAAATGGGTTTATTGTATTTTATATGTGTTTTATTCATATGCACAGCCATAAGATTTTCAGAAAAAATAGTTCGCCGATTATAGTTAGCTTTTGATATTAATTTTCTTGCTTCTTTCTCATTAGTTACTAATCTTATATCAACCCTTTTTCTAAGATTTTCCATTGTTTTACCAAATACAGAATTATTCATAAGTTTGAAAAAATCTTTTTCAAAATCGTTTTTCGCTTGTGCTCTCAATTTAGTATTCAAATCTATGTAAGGTTTTAACCATTCAGACTCTTTAAATTTAATTCCTCTATGAATCTTTGTTACTTCTAATCCCAGGCTTTCATATTTTTTTAGAGTTTCATGTTGAACAACATAATTCTTTTTATCATTTAGGTTTGGTATTAATTTCTCGACTCCATTAACCTTAATTCTTTCGGGTGCAAGCGGGTAATCACTATGTAAATCATGAAGGTGTCGCGAATATTTTAAATCAACCTCCACTATACATGGAATATTTCTCCAATTTTCAATCTCTTTTTCACTCATCCATTTTAAATCATGAGTTGGGAGTGGTTTACTCATTGCTCCGCCATATAAGTTATTTGCGTCAAGATATTCTATATAATTTTTAACTTTGTTAGGATCATATTCTTTCATATATGGATTGTTAGCTTTAGCATATCTGTGTGATATTTGGGATATGCCCCCTCTAACACCTTTCTCAATCATAATTAGCATATCAATGTCATTTATCATCTCCAATTCAATTTTGGTTAACTTTAACATTGCATCCCAAGCAAGACCCGGCGCTGTATAATACCAAGCGGGGTCCAAACCATAATTTGTTTGACAAACATCTCTAAAGTTTTCAAAAACGTCGGCCAATAATAACACATCAGACCGGAGATATAGATTAAGGTAATCTCGCATTGTTTTCATATTAAAGGTTTTCCATACATTTTTAGCATGTTTGTAATCATCTTCTGAAATATCTTTACCACCAAGTTTTGAGTAAAACGCTTCCTTTGGTGGAAGTTGGGTTTCATTTAATTTCTCAAAATCATCAAGCCAATCATATGGGAATACTCCCTTTCTCAATAATAACTTTAATTCTTCGCCTTCAAAATACTTTGTAATTTCATGCAAGTTTTTATCTGTTGGATTAAGACACCTACTTCCTTTTATTACACCTTTACAAACATCACACTTTCCACATTTAGTAAGATTACTAGACAAACTATCAAGACTAGATGACATAAATTTTAATGAATCTATAAACCTTATATCTCTCTTAACATCTATCATCTCAACACTTTCTTTATCTTTGTAGGTATCAACCACAATCTCTTTTGAGAAAGAAATATACTTTTCCTCGTTATTAGGTATTAGTTTTATTTTACCTTCTGTTTTAGCAAGGCTATTAATAAATAGATGTGCATCATATCCTGATAAATTGTGAATAATTACAGGAAAGAATTTTGGAATCTTATAATTTAAATTGCATTCCTTATGCGCCGCACCTCTATACTTTCCTGTAAGATGACAATGATCTATTACCTTATCTTCACCCAATTCTTTCTCACAAATATGGCAATGAGTTGCATTTTCATAATTTATTTCATCAACGTCTGTCATCATTTTCTTATTAAATTTTTTGAATCTTTTTTTATTATAACTTATGCAATTTTTATAAATTTTCTTAAATTCTTCTTCTAGATATTCCACAAATTTCTGTGTCACATCATCTTCGGGCGATTTAGCAGTATATCTATAAAATCTGGATTTACATATTTTTTCATTAAAACTCTTAATATAACATCCAAATGAAACCGGTTTGTGAAACTGATATTTATTAGTGTAACTTTTATTTTTATCTAGCTGACCTGTTTGTTTTATTTTATTCAAAATACACTCAAAGTCGGCATATGCTACAAATGGTATTTTCATTTTTTTAACAAAATTTCTAAAAGAAAGAAAACATGGACTACCATCTTTATTTTTTAACACATCAATTCTTGCTTCATTGTACAAATAACAATATCCTTCATGCTTTTCTAATGATCTTTTTAAGTGAAAATGATGCAAACAATTATCACAAAAGTACAACTTACATTTGTGTTTAGTAACTTGCCTTCGTATAAGCGCACTAATATTCTTTATTAAAACGAAGTGTTTATTTGGTTCTTCATTTGTTTCTTCTGTTAATAAAAGTAATCTAATCAATTTAAACCCTCTTTTACTACTTCTTTTTATAGGATAAACTCCTATTTTCTCATCATAACCATATATAGCAATATCATAATCATTTTGGTTTTCAAAATTAACAATATCTTGTATTGCGCTTGGAAAATTAATTCCATTCCAATTAAAATTCTTAGATTGTTCTATCAATTCTTTTGTTATTCTTTGTGGGTTTTTATCGGTTGGATAAACTGCTCGTGTTACACACCACTTGAAACATTCATCATCATAATTCTTAAGATTAATAAGTGCATTCCTGTTTAACAATTCTTTTGGTAATGGAATATAAGATCCGCCCAAAAGTGGAACAAAACGATCTATGAAAATGTCAAAGAATAGTACGCGTTCGAATTCCCAACCAGATTCCTTTTTTAAAAATTTTTCAAATAATACAAGTTGTTGATTTGTTAATATATCAAATAACTCTGATAAATCTGTTGCCTCAAGAACAATTTCTGATTTTTCAGAAGGAAAATTCGCATCACAGTATTTATATATTTTGTCTATATTGTCAAATAATTTCTTTTTAAATCTGCATGAAAATATAAATTTAGTCTTTAATGATTTTTTTAATTCAACTCTCTTTCTAAGTAAATCTATAACTTTTGGTTTTATTTTATGTAAAAATGTCTTTTCATCATTCTTTCCATTTCCTTCAATCCTATAGCTTATATAATTACCATTAATAGCTGATTCATATTCCCTTGGCGTAAAATCTTCCACAATTTCTTTTTCCTCATTTCTTTTTAATATTTTTGGTCTTGCTCCTTCCTTCACATAATCTCTTTTAGGTGGTGGTTTTATTTCTTTGGGTTTATTTACTTTTTTATATCTTTCTATAAAATTTTTAGCTACTTCTTCTACTTTATTTTTTGCTTTTTTAGGAATATATGGTTTTACAAAATTCCAAAACTTGTTTAATACATTTCCTAAAAAAGGAGTTTGTTTTGATTTCTTTTTTTCTTTTGGTATGGGTGGGGTTCTTGGTCTATATCTATCAGGCGAACCTGGTGGTGTCCCTGGGCGGTTTTCCGGCCTTATTTGTGGCGGTTCAATATTCGGAATTTGATTTGGGTGGTTTTCCGGCCTTATTTGTGGTGGTTCAATATTCGGAATTGGAAGAGGTAAATTTGGTTGGTCTCTTGGCCTCATTGGCCTATTACGTAGCTCACCAACAATTCCAACAATATTATCAACTATTTGTTGTACATTATTAATTATTTCGGGTATATTAATCAATGCACCAATAAGTTCGGCTTTATTAAAATAAGATCGGCCAGGAATGTTATACCATCTAACTAAACTTTTTAATTCTAATACATTTAATCTTCGTAATTGTTGTTCCATTTTGTATATCAAATCTTCTTTTTAAATTAACATTTATTTCAATTTTATTTTAATGTGCCAGGTCCTTTATCAAAATTTTATGGAAAATGTGCAGGGCGCCTACCGCTAAGATTTCACATAGTCTTTGTATCGACTTTGTGCATCAAATTTACATAAGCTTTGTATCGACTTAGTAACAATCTGCCTACGCTCTTTATTGATATTATCAGAAACATAACAATTTCACAGAGTTTCCCACCCGCCCACCCGAACGACCGACATGTACTTTGTTAAATCTTTGATTATGTAATACAAATGTGCCATCCTTTCGCCAATTTCACATAGGCTTTGTATCCGGTCAACCAAGAATGTGCCAGGTCCTTTATCAAAATTTTATGGAAAATGTGCTGGGCGCCCGCCGCTAAGATTTCACATAGTATTTATTGATATTCATATAAAGTTATCAAAAACATAACAATTTCACAGAGGTACCCACCCGCCCACCCGAACGACCGACATGTACTTTGTTAAATCTTTGATTACTTTATACAGGTTTAGTATCAACCAAACCCAGGTAAACAAAAATGTCACCAATTTCATATAGGCTTTGTATCCGGTCAACCAAGAATGTGCCAGCACTGCACTAAATTTCAATTACAATGAAATCGAAATATAAAATGTGCCAGAAGCCCATCCTTTCACCAATTTCACATAGGCTTTGTATCCGGTCAACCAAGAATGTGCCAGAAGCCCATCCTTTCACCAATTTCACATAGGCTTTGTATCCGGTCAACCAAGAATGTGCCAGCACTGCACTAAATTTCAATTACAATGAAATCGAAATATAAAATGTGCCAGAAGCCCCCTTTTCATATCATCACCTTGTGACAATGGACATATTTGTCTATTAATGTTCGAAGAGTGAGGACATGATCTGCTGTTCTATTATTTGCTAGAAAACCAATTTGAGACTTGTGAAGTATATTATTTAAGTCAACGTGCTTTAGAAGTCTCTGATTGAGAATTGAACAAAATAGTTTTCCAATGCAACTAGAAATACAAATTCCACGGTAGTTTGATGGATCGCTTTTAGTACCACATTTAAAAATTGGTGTAATGAGGCCGTCACACCACATTTGGGGCATAGTTCCTAAATCGAGGACCGTGTTAAATAGTTTTAGATAAACAGGCATTAATTCATTTAAGCTAGATTTGATCATTTCATTTTTGATTTTGTCTGAAAAAGAAGATTTGTTGTTTTTGAGTTTTCCAGCTGCAGTGCGAATTTCGCTTTCTGTGATGAGGTAATCCAAGGAGTGAGATCGTGTTGGGAAATCCTTTGAATTCTGCAACTCATCAATAACTGCCTCCTGCTGTTCGTTAAGGGGTTCATTTGAGTGCAGAGTTTGAAAGTGGGACATCCATTTTTCTTCAGAAATTGGAGGGGTGTAGGTTTCCTTCATAGTGTCGTCCATTGACTTCAAACAGTTCCAAAAGCCCTTGTTGTTCGAATTTTCGACCGTATTTTCAAGTTCACAGATCTTATTGCTATAGTATTCGTTTCTCTTAAGTTTCAAAAGGTTTTTATATTGCTGTAAGACGTTGTGATATTCTTCCCTGAGGGTATGGTTTAGAGGATCTCTGTGTTTTTGATTAGAAAGTTTCCGCAGTTCATGTCTTTTGTAGCGGCATTCTTTGTCGAACCATTTTTTGTTCGAAGATATTTTGCAACGTCGCTTTTTTGCTGTTTTGATTTTCAAACATCGTTTTGCGGTTGAAATAAGAATATTTTCTACTGCATCAAGGCTCATGTCAACATTTCTCGTGATTGTTGTAGTATGCACAAAATCGCGGGTCATTTTTTGGATGTCTTCAGACTGTAATGCATCTCTAAATTTTTGTGACGAATCGTTTTCCCAAAAAAACTGTTTTGGAATAGGAGTCAAAGAATCGTTTATAATTGTCTCGTTTGATGAATCATTACCTAGTAAATGACGGTTAACCTTAAGCCATGTTATTATTGGGCTATGATCTGATAAACTGTTCGGCTCTTTCACGATAAAAGATGTTATATTTCGTAGCAAATCTTGGTCACATATGGAGTAATCAATGACACTGATTCCCGATTTACCATGAAATGTAGGTCTGCCTAACGAGTCGCCATTAGTTCTACCATTTAAAATTTTTAAGTCCGCGCTTCTACAAATTTCCAAGAGTCGTTTTCCATGATTATTCAAATCATTATCAAAACTTTTTCGTTGGGTGGCGCATAACGAAGATTCAGAAATATCGTTTGTTATTATCTTATTACCTTCTTGACAAACACTGTCCGGATGTTTGCCTACTCTGGAGTTAAAGTCTCCCATAATAAGAATTGAACCAAGGGAGGAGAATTTCTCGATATCGCTTTCAAGCTCTTCAAATAGTTCAGGTCGGAAGTAGCGAGAATTGTAAGGTGGAATGTACGTTCCACATACATAAATGTCTTTTGTAGCTTTTGTGTAGCGATTACTAATTTTAAACCATAAAAAATTAGGTGATTCTTTTTGCACTGAAATCCAATCGTCAAACTTTAGTTTGTAGAGCAGAGCTAATCCACCCGAGTTACGTCCACATTTTCCTGTTTTCAAGGTATCTGTAGTCACAATTTTGTAACCGTTTACTTCAACAGACACTTTTTTCCATGTTTCGGAGAGAATTACGAAATCAAAAGAATTAATCATGTTTTTACAATCCAAATTTTGCAATTTTTCCCCTAATAATTTCGACGATAGCCCATTAATGTTCCAAGCAAAAAAAGATAATTTGCTGGGAAAACTTAAGGGCCCTGGCATATTGTATCAAACTTAGTACCTGAAGAAAAGAAAGCTTAAATCAGATATCCTGGCAAACTAGCTAACAACTAACATTGAAAGTTGTGGGTTATGTATAAGGTATTATATAAGGGTCTTAAAAAATTGGATTAAGGATACCAGATTACTCAAAATACCAAGGTTGCTGAGTGAGTATACACTTGTTTGTCATGTTGATCAGTGTGAAGGCCTTCAATACATTTCCCTTTAATCCTGCTTTCAAATTATCTTTCTCAATTACTTTAATCTCAAAACTGCACGTGGTTCATTAACAAGAATACAAATTTTGCAATATACCTTTCTGATGCACACCTACTTTCGGAGAGCCAGCTAAACTAAGTTGGTTTGACCTGACGACACAGTTATATTAAGGATAAGACGAAAAAAGTTAAATCTAGGGAATGGATAGACCAAAATAACAAGAAACACGAAGAACTTCATGATATGATTTCACCCCAACTTGCACGAATCGCGAAGTGACGTAACCGATACTGGTTTTAAAAAAAAGTCAAATTAAATGTGAGAAGTGGCGCTGAACTTATCTTCAATACGACGGCAATATTTGTGGTTCAAAAAGGAAAAAAAGAAAAGTGGCAAAGATGGAAAATGGAAAATTGTTTCATTTCTATCAACCAATCAGCGAGTGACTTTTCATTGGCGTCGAGAAAGCAATGCTCATTGTTCTTTCATAAAACCTGTAAATGAGGGCCTAGCTCTCAAAAACTCCGATTCTTAACGTCAGGGGGACTAACTTAAATAATTATGAGTTCGTACGCTGACGCATACTTCTAATCCTTGAAATTAAATGCGTTTAAACGCATGCAAAAGCTTTAAATCTTTTACCCAACTTTTTCCTTCTTCCCATAAACCGCAGTTTCTATTGGTTTACTAGCGTAATAAACTACGCGGGATGTTGGGAGAAGACGAGAAGAACTTGTAAATCACGAGCCGCATCCCAAGTAGTTTATTACGCCTGTAAACCCATAGAAACTGCGCTTTATTGCTTTTATAAACTAACTTGAAATCAAAACAGAAAATGCTTCTCTTTTCTGTGGGTTTATCGGCAAAGTAACCCATAGGTTTTCGACCAATCAGCGCGCGCGTAGTATCCGAGTTATTTTATAAATAGTATTAATTTATCCTGCGTTCAAAAACTCGGAATCTCTCAGTTAGAACCTACGATCCGTTAACGCAAATTCAAACTGTATTTCGTTGTGAAAGTGATGAAAAGTAACATTCAGGAAAATCCAAAAATAAATGTAAAGAAAGTCATGTAAAGGACCTCTCCACAGGGAATCAAAATTTCGAGCGTACAGATTCTGTTCATTGAATTAAAAAAGCAAAATGGAGCTTAGAAAAAAATTAATTGAGATGTTTAACTCAACACCGCCCGTCGTTTCTATCGATTGAACGATTTAGTGAGGCCTCCTGACTGGCGCCAGTGCTCTGACAACAGAGCGTGGGATGTCGGGCACGGTTGGGGAAACTTGATCATTTAGAGGGAGGAAAAGTCTTAACAAGGTTTCCGTATGTGAACCTGCGAAAATGTTATTACTGAAGAAGTAGACGGGATTACAGGGGAGTTATTTTTTTAAAAGCACTAATGGTTTCGGTCTGCGGGAAAGAATAAGTACCTTTTTGTTGCCAAATTAAGTGGAGGATGGCAGGAGCCTATCAATAGGAGCCTCTATATCCCATAATAAGCTTTTGAGTCAACCCTCTCCCGAGTAGATTTATTTTTAGAACGGCCCTCAGGGGAAAAGACCCAATCAGAAGAGAGCTTTGACAGATGTATCGATTACGTCAAGCAGTGGACATCTAATTCGAAATGGCGGAGAGGGAATAACGCTTACTGCGGATTCAGGTTGAGCATTTAATGACGGCAGTTATCGCGTTCGTTATCACGGTTGATTGGTTGCGTTGCGAGGCAAATTGAGGCGTAGTTTGAGGTTTTTAATATTTTCATCAAAAGTGATGTGAGAAAAATTCGTTCGCAGAAGGCGTAGTGCTTCTCCTTCAGTATGAATCCTTTGTCTCTTTGTAGTGTTCAGTGTGAGTGTGTTTGCACGTCAAGGATAGACTCCTTCTGAAATCGGCCGTCTTTGTACACTTTTGTGTCCAAGAATGTATTTCCGCCGTAAATTGGTCTTGCTGTGAGAGTTATTTGCCTATGTAATAAAGTCCTCTATTGTGTCTCTGGTTGTATTCCACAAGGAGAATACAACCGGTTTCGTGGGGCTCTGTCGTGAGGATCTCGTTCTCTATTTTGGTCATCTTAGTACCCATTACTGTCCTATGGATTTGTAAATAATTTTTTCAACAGAACTGGAATGAATTCTCTTGAATTATGAGACAGAACATTTCCCTCAAGAATTTTGTTTGGATGGGTGAGTCGTTTTGGCAGACGTGCTCATATGCTTGTGCTGAGGGACGTTAACTCACAACCTAAGGGAGGGACCATTAGAAAAGTGATGGGGGGGGGGGTGGGAAAAAAACAAAAAAAATTCATGCAAGGGAAAATGCCAAGAAAAAAAAATCATGCAAAGAGAGAAGGTAAAAAAAGAAAAATTCATGCAGAAGGAAGGTCCAATTGTGACTTTTTCACACGTAGTAAAAAAAATTCGTGCAGAGGGGTTCACCTGAAAAAAAATTTCCTGCACAAGCATTGAGCGAAAAAAAAATTCGTGCAAGCTGAAAATTCCCCCCCCCCCCCCCCATCACTTTTCTAATGGTCCGTCCCTAAACCGGCAAACTACCGTTTCAGGTCCCTGTGCCACGCTTCAAGCCTCTCTTGTCCATTGATCCTCTTTGGCAGAAGACCGTGGCTCGACGGAACTCAAGATTTTCTTCTGCAAGAGTTTCTTTCGCATGACGTCCTTGACATTGGAGCTTGAAGCATTTGCCATCCCACTCTTCGTATTCAGCGCTTGTGCTCCAAAGTCAAGTGATCTAGCACTTTTTTACAGTGGCCATCGGGACGATCAGATACATCTAAAGAACGTTTCATTATCGATGCTTTTCGTAGGAATTGCATGGGAAATTGGCGGCGATAAATCACTCATAACCGAACATAACCGAAATTTGCTTAGAACTCCCCACGGCATTGAAAGAAATGCGATGTCCTACTATATACCAACCCTTCATGTTTGGTAAAGGTTATTCAATAACGTTCCTTTATTGACACCCAGATCCCATCGGCTCTAAGATTAGTAAACGGCGTTCACGGCAAAAGGAGATTGCAAGGACGGAATACAGTTTCCCCTTCGTCCGCCATTTCTTTTATCGCGGTAACATACAAGCCTCAACGTGAACATGATACTTTTCGCGGGAAAAAGTCGTTCTAAAAATAAATCTACTCGGGAAAGGGTTGACTCAAGGAATTAATGGAGATAGAGGCTCCTGTTGATGGGCTCCTGAGGATGGAAAAAGGGCAGCCTACGTGTAGCCGCACCCTCCCCCCCGTTTTTTCCTTCGGGGGGGGGGAGGGTGCGGCTACGCGTAGGCTACAAAATAAAAGGCAAATCAACCGAACTCAATTACCTTAAAAAGCTGTCAATTGACCAGGCGTCGAAGACTCAGCAAATGGATTGAACACGCAGTGAATCAGTAGATTGGGCTGTAGATACCATGCAAAATCACTCATAAACATGTCTCATGCTGCTCATGTGTGAATTTGAACTCATAACGAACAGAGTTAGATAACTTATTTAACCTAGTGAAACCTTTGGTCAGAAGTAATTGACAAGGTTCAGGGACTCACAAACGACAGCACCAATGCTTCTTGCATCACTTTTCCTTTTTATTGTCACACAAGAAATCTGTTAATCAAACAAGTTGATAAAGTAATTTATACCACCGCAAGGTAAAAGGGGGGTATTTTAGCCGTTAATTTAGTGCCCCTTTTTACCTTACGGTGGTATAAATTACTTAATAATATACATGAAAAAATTACTCGATTCTGATTGGCTGAGAGCAGTGCAGTTCAAGTGTAACACCAGTGCAAAAAGTGTAATACCAGTGCAAAAAGTGTAACACCAGTGCAAATTACACATCGATTTTCTGGATTATGATATTCTTTATTTTTAAACGAATCGCTTTGAGTTTGTAGCGTTATCAGTTGATCTTCATCAGCCAATCAGTAAATAAAGTGTCAAATCCGCGTCAAATGCTTACTTTCTGTCCGCAATGAGATCTTCCGGTACTTCTTCCAGGCGAATTTTTTCATGTTTATATTATTAATAAGTAATCATACGGCTTTTCTCGTTCAATTTGGAATTAATTTGTACTTGTGAGTTTTTCAAAAAGCTGAAATTGCACTCGCCGAAGCGGCTCGTGCATAATTTGTACTTGTGAGTTTTTCAAAAAGCTGAAATTGCACTCGCCGAAGCGGCTCGTGCAATTTCAGCTTTTTGAAAAACTCACTCGTGCAAATTAATTCCAAATTGAACTCGAAACCGTATGATTACCTTTACTTATCAACTTGTTTGATTAACCTAATTTGTTGTGTTTCAATTCCCTACCGACGCAGCACCAGTTTCTTTAGAAACTACCTCTACAATGCCTTTTATTGTCAAACTGTCAGTGATCGCTATACGTTCCTGCTTTTCACTGTTAAGTGGTTCGAAGGAATTTACACTCAATTTCTTCTGGACCCACGTAAGAGAATATAAGGGGAGAAAATGCCCTAGTCGCAGCTTCAAAAGCCCATATTTAACAAGGCGTCGAGCACTTATGTTTGATCATAGAAAAAATGGAAGTTCTCAAGGAATATCCCGAGTTAAAAATAAAGTTGCTTTTTTTCAGGAGGGATATCTTGCAAAAATAACCAGCAGAAAAAATAAAAGTTTCGTGTTTACTGAACTTACAGACAACTGTTTTTTTACAATATATAAAGCTCAACATACGAAGTTGACGTCGTAAAATAAAGTTTTAACATCCGAGAAAGTAATTAGCGAATAGAACTTTTAACTTAACTTTTAATTGAAAAGTTAATCTCAGTCGTCATAGCGTTAAGTATTCTGAGCAACCCTTTTCTCCATTTCATTCGCGTGCGTTATTTCTAAACGCCATAAATTTGTTTAATTCTAGTTTTTAGGCGTTGAAGAGAATACGCTAAAACTCTGGGAAACGGACTGACCAGAATTGATTTTACACTTGGATTTCCTCGCTACTGTTTTGTGGTTTTCTAGGTTCGTTCGTAACTTCTTTTTAAGACTGAACGCGAACGGTAGAACACCTAGCCTTTCTTACAGAGAAAGACCATAGAAAATGCGCGGGCATAAAACTTGTTCATTGTTCCATAACACAATGGATGAATGGCGCTTGGCAAGCAAGTCATGATAAATACATACTTCTGAAGAAGCATGTGATGTCGAAATTGGAAAGACTTAACCTTTGCAATATTCTCCTACAAAAACATTACTTGATATGGAAAGTAACAAGCAACGAAAACAACAATAATAACGTATATCATTTTTAGCAAATCTCTCCCCAAATCTGCCGCGTTGCTTTTATTTTCTCTGCCATTCTGCAACTCTGTACTTTTTGCAGCTCTGATTGGTTCAATCAGGAGTCCTGAACAATGAGAGCAGAGCTTCCTTCGATTTCCCAAGAGGCATCGGTAGGAAGTTTTCTCTTTTAAATTCATTTAGGAACTTCACCCCTTCTTCCCGATGCCTAAAACTCATGGATCAAAGTAACCTGTGCTCGCAGGTGCTGTCCCTGAGAAAATAACACGAGATCGCCCTCGATGTGCCCTGATGTCCTAGCTGGCATCCTTGCAATTAGACACTCTGAAAGAAAGGCAGGAGCTGTACAAATGCTAGCTAAGTTCAGGATTGGCCTTTATGAGACCATCCCAGGGAGGGGAGGGAGGGGAGGGCTACATGTTCCCATTTACCCTTTTCTTGTTCAATTCTTCCCCTTGTTAAGTATTAATAATTAATCAATAATTAATAAAACCACTTGCACCCTAAGTTTTGTTCCCTTTTACCCAACAATTTAATCAGAGGAACGTTAGTTCATTGAAAATAACTCCAAGATATACCCCGTGCTCTGAAATTTAGGGTGCATGTTCTGCGTATGATTTGGATTTGTGATCCCAGATCACACGGATCATGGTGCATCAAAGGGACTGATGAATCCACTCTGGACAAGGACTCATCGGTTCCTTTGATGCGCTATGATCCGTGTGATCTCGGATCACAAATCCAAATCAGGATCATACCAAAAAACGCACCCTAAATGTTTCTGTTCCCTTGTTCCTTAAAACCCCTGGGAGGGGTCCCTAATCACATGCAAAAACTCTCACGATAGCAACCACCAGGACCCTCTCAGACCTAAAATTACACCGAGACAAACCAAATATTCAAAGTTATGTGGTAAACGGCAATCTCGATTGTCTGACACGAGGTACTGATACTAGTAAACTTAAGCAGCAGGAAATGCATTTGGTCTGTTTGTTCCAGTGCAGGATAGATACCACGTGTAGACCCATAGGTAACCTTTATCTTAAAGTAACTTCTCGGATGGTAGAGGAGAAACACGAAGTCCCAGATAAGACATAGTTTGATGCTAAGCTGATTCAAGACCTGACGTTATGACACACGCCTGTCACGTGTCCCTTCAATAGGGGTGATAAGGTTAGGCTGTGAAGCTCTTTTTATACCTGCGATGAATGGTGTTGCTTAATATGAAGGTGTAAATAAGCGCAGAGTAATATCCCGGCATCGTCGCGGTTCAGTGGCGGGAAAACACTCGTTTCCATGGGTCAAACCGCCTCTCTGAGCACACGGTTCACAAAGCACCCCAACAAACCCATGTTTTCTCACTACCTGGTACTGAAGGGCGGTTTGGGTTATGGAAACAACGGCTCACCTCAGTGGAGCGTGGGTGCTATTGATATGCCAGCTTCTAAACAACGTCTTAATTTAAGTAGTAGCGGCGGTTAGTGGTGATAATTTGAGAATTATACCGCCCAATGACATGATTGGTTAGGCACACGTGTTCCGCTAAGGAAGAGTTTTGTTTTTTTTTTTTTTTGAAAAAAAAAAAACAACAACAACTGATTTTTGGCGTTCTTTTAAGCGACTACCAAACTGACGTTTATTCTGCCCGTTGTATTCCTGATTTACAATCGTCGCAAGGGATTGAGTATGTGGTGTCACTTGACGAGAGCCCAAAGGAGCCCGGGTCTCAGGGAAACTACAGAAAAACACTGTATCCTCACCAAAACTTAATCTTTTAATCTTTTAATTACTGCACCTTTACTGGTGATGCACTCATTTTGATCTTTCCCCAAGACACTGCTTCATCAGGCCTGACTCCTGAATCACTGCCATCAAACTCTTGTCCAGTCAATCTGCACCGTTTCGCTAGACGAAAAAAGCGCAAAACACTGTAAGTTGAACAATATTTTAATAACTAAGCGCAAATAACGGCCCAAGGTTACTACAGTGCGACCTCTATTAAACGGCCACCCCAATTAAACGGCTACTTTCTAAAGTCCTGAATTATTTGTCACTAAAATGCTGTATTCGATACCTCTGTTCAGCGGCCCCCTCCATTAAGCGGCCACAGCCATCTTGTTGTTGTTACAAGGTAAAGTATTTATTGCTTTTTATTTCTATAAAGCGACAAGTAAATTATCGTTTGGAGCGAAATGATGACAGGAAGAAGGCAATAAGAACTACAATTTAATCTCCAAGCCTCAAAATGTACAAACGTGGAAATCTTTCACATCCGGTATTAAAAGCACCCTCTGTTCTGTGGGAAGAAAAACTACTGTACTGCTTGATGTACACATCACCGATCAACTCCGACATGGCCCAGTTTCTTGGTTAGGAGGACCTTGCCTTATCTATTAGAAAAGCAAATGACTTGATCTTCTCTTTACAACTTCGCACCCCACAACGTCAAACAACATTGACCGATTATTTTATGTAAATCGTCCATCAGAGGCTTTGAACTACAACGGATTTTTACAGACTGTTGCCGTGAAAAAGTCTAAGTTTGTTTAATGAATTTGTTTTTAATGTATCTTCACGTACTTAACTCTTTTCAAAAAGCATTTTGTTATATAGAGTCAATAATCACGTTGACCGTCATTTCTGCCATTTCATTTACTTTACCTCTATCAAGCGGCTTCTTTTCAGTCCCGAGGGTGTCAGCTTTAATAATAAATGTCTCACTGTACGAAAAACACCGAGGGCCAATATTTATACAGAACAGTCCCAAGAACGTTTGGTCAACAAGAGATTTATTGCAAGCCTGGAAACTGCATTCGGAAAATGTATATAGATTTAGTGGAAATGTTTACTGTTTCAGGATCATAACGTGTTTCTGTGTAAGCTAACAGTTCAGGAATTTTGTATTGTTTTGCCGGAAAAAAAAAAACAAAAACTCGGACGATAAATTGGGCGGGATCATTCGGGACAATACCCGCTCCGACACAAGGGAAATATTATCCTTCGCGGGACCAGAAATGAAGAAATGGGATTGGCTGATATTATATATTCCCCATCAGGCCGCTTTTGCTATGTAGTATGAAACACTGAACAAAACCAAGTGTCACACTTTCTAAATTGGCACATAATGTTAACACTGCCAAAGTAGCAATGCCCAAGGCCTTTACTTGAAACTCACTGTTAAAAACGGCATCGTTAACAATGCTACTGAAAATTAAAGAAGCTTAAGAATCTGCTACAGTTGTAAATAATATTCAACCAGCTTTGATAGAGGTTTCTGTCTATCTGGGCAACTGCGCACCTACCCCTCCCCTAACCCAATAAGCTATAATAAGTTAAAAAGTTAGCGTTAATGTTGGGTTAGGGGAGGGGTAGGTGTACAGTTGCCCAGATACTAACATTGATCCTGGTTTTTTAAACACTGTTCCATAAAATCGAGTCGTACTTGATGTAAGAGCACACGAGTCGCGTCAGCTCGGTCTGTGACAACCATGGTACATGTGCTTGATAAATTCGTCGAGTAAGCAAACTAGTTTAAGAATTAAACTTGGGAAAAGTAACCAGAAATAAAAAAAAATTGTCCGTTACGGGATAAACGGATGTTTCAAATTGGCGGCAGTTTATAGAACTTCATTTTAGTTCGTAATATACAATTGGAATGTTATGTCAATTTTGCTTAAAAAGAATTTGCTTACTTACCGTCGAACCCTCTCATCTCGTACTTATTTGCTTTGGGTGTAATTGTTTGGTACAAGCAAGACTTGTCGTGCAATTCAACAGATATTTCAGCCATGGTGGTTTACTTGGCCGTTTTCTGTGGCAGATGAGCTGATAGTCTATGAGTGGAAACCCCTCGCTCGCACTGTAAATGCGCTTATGCCTCAGCAGAACGTCTGCTCAGGTTGTAATCACAATCGACACTCAACAATTGGAAGTCACCTTGACGAAATATTCCAAAAGGGATACTTTTTGTACAACATATACTCAAGTGTATAGAGTCAAGACAAACTCTATTTGGCAGGATGGCCCTGTCAGCACTGGGCTGGTTTCTATAAAAAGCCATGTATTTATTATTAAAAGTTACCAAGGGTTTCAATAAGTTTTTTCATAAGCGGCCGCCGAGGGTGGAACAGGCGGCTGTGGCCACGAAAGGGGGTGCAAGGTCCCTTTCTTTTAGGGAGGTCTGGAGGCATGCGGCCCAGAAAATTTTGACATCTCAAAGCTTGAAAATGCAATAAACAGATGGCCGTTAGAAGCCTTACAAGCGGTGGTACACCAGAAACCGGCTTTTATTGAAACCTCTGTGAAAGTAAAACAAGTAAAACAGGTTTTGCTTACCATCAAGTTGGCATTGCACACATGGTGTTTAATAAGGCCCCCACCCAGTACTATCATTCCAGTATGCTTGGCAAACACTGCCACATTGTTCAGCTTTCTCACATCTGAAATGCAAAGCGTAGCATAGGCAGTCAAGGATGGTAATAATAATAATAATAATAATAATAGTAATAATAAATGTTATTTAGCCAGGGTTATCTCTTCAGCATAAAATGCTGCTATCAATGAGGGCCCTGGAAAAAAAGAAAAAAAATAATAATAATAATAAAATAAAAATATATATATATATCTAACTAGCCTAAATTACAAGTAACTAAAAAACTTTTGATCTATATAATTTCAAAATACGAGTTTTAAAAATCAGAACTGACTTAGTATCCTTCATTTCACTTGCAATATTATTAAAAAGTTTAGATCCATTAAAATAAAAAGACTTCCTTGCCATTTTAGTTCTGACTTTGGGGAGCAGCAAGTTGTGCCCACTTCCTCTCGTGTTGTGAACTGTTCTAAAAACCTTAAAATAATCTTTAAAAAACATTGGAGGGGAACCCTTCAAGCATTTAAAAGTAAAATTAATAGTGTGCATATCACGCCTCATAGCCAAGGGAAGCCACTTTAAATTCTTCTCGGCATCTGAGTCTTTGGTCTTCAAAACAATCTTAGCTGCCCTTCTTTGTGCTCGATCTAACTTATCACGTTCTATTTTCCCAATGCTGCTCCAAGCGACATCGCAATAATCCATAACCGGCAGAACAAGAGACTGATAAACTCTATTGGCTGCATCGACAGTTAGATTGCTTCTAATTCTTCCGAGGACACCAATTCTCTTGGAAATCTTAACCAATATCTTATCCACGTGCTGTTTGAAATTGAGATTTGCATCTATTAGCACGCCAAGGTATTTGTAATGTTGTGCTTGATTTATCGGCTTATCCCCGAGGAATAAGCTAAATGGCCCATCTGAAAGGGTAGCCGAAGCGATTCGTTGTTGGGTGCCGAAAAGAACGTATTCGGTCTTCACAGGGTGAATGCACAGCTTATTAAGATTTGTCCAGGACTGCAACTGTTTTAGATCTTTATTCAAAACGGTACTTATGTTTCCGATATTGGAGTCAGCGTAGAAAAGGACAGCATCGTCCGCATAAAGTAGGATCTTTGACTGAAGTAAACAATTGGGCAAGTCATTGATGTAAATCGAAAACAAAATCGGACCAAGTATGGACCCTTGTGGGACGCCAGATTTTATCTGCTGAGGTGCAGACTGTGCGCTGCCATAGACAACAGATTGACATCGACTCGGTTGTTGATACCATACCCAGGCAGTTTCTTTAGGAGAAGTTGGTGATTTACACTGTCGAAGGCTTTTCGAAAGTCGACAAACACCGCTGCTGTAACACAACCTTCGTCAATGCCTTTCCTAATACAATCCGTGAAGTATGTAACCGCGTCCTGGGTAGAATGATTTTTTCGAAAACCACACTGGAAGGGAGATAGCTGACTGGAGTTATCTAAATGTTGGAGGAGCTGTATTTGCACGGCTCTTTCAAGGATTTTCGAAGCCACCGGTAAAACGGAGATGGGACGGTAGTTATCCATACACTTCTTATCCCCATCTTTGTAAAGTGGAACCACCCTTGCATATTTCCATTCCTCCGGTAAAACTGCAGAAGAAATCGAAAGATTTATTATGACTGTTAGCGGAACTGAGATGCTTGGAGCCGCATCCTTTAGTAAACGAGCTGGAATTCCGTCAAGTCCTGTACCTTTCGATGTTTTAAGCAGCCTAAGTTGACGATGAACAAACGCAGCTGATACTGGTTTCAAAGAAAACAAAGATTGACTTGAATTATTCAAAAATGCTTCTGTGCTCAGCTGGTTCCAGTTAAGAGGTGGAATACTGGAAAGCAACTTTTCCACAACATTTGTAAAATATGTGCAGAAACCGTTTGCAATAGTAAGGGCATCCGTGGTTGTCTTTCCATCTACTGTGATAGGCTCAATAGAAGCTGACGGTTGAGATGTAACCGATTTGTTGGGAAGGACTTTCTTAACAGCTTTCCAGAAATCCTTGGGATCATCAGAATTTTCTTCTATGATTCTGCGGTTGTACCTGGATTTCGCTTTTCTAATCATGGCAGTAACCTGATTTCTCAAACTCTTGTATCTAGACCAGTGTAATTCGGTGTTTGTCCTACGAGCTTGGCGGTAAAAATGATCTCTCTCGGCCATTACTTTCTTTATCCCGTTTGACAACCAAGGGATGTTTCTGCCGCGAACTTTCTTGTCAGTTTGAGGTGCATGGTTATCAGCCACGTGCAAGAAACATGTTTTGAAGTTCAACCACGCATTATCGACGTCCTGACACTCACTGAGGTTGTCCCAGGAGACAGATGACAGGTCTTCATTAAAACGTGTAGGACAATACTTGCTGTAGTTTCTGCATTTTATCGTTCGTGGTTTAAACTTTAGCGAGTTCAACTTTTTAACAAAAGCCGTCATGTCATGATCACTGAGTGCTGACTTGACCACCTTGACTAAGGTAATATTCTGTGGTTGAGAAGTACAGATAATGTCAATAAGAGTTTGGGATTCCCTTGTGACTCTTGTAGGCTCATTAACAACCTGTGTCATGTTCATGCTTTGAAGAATGCTCTTGAGCTTCTTTGTTTCTCCCTGACACCTCGCACCAGGTGAAAAATTACAATTTAAATCGCCCATTATAATCACTTCTTTCTTTTCGGTATTGGCAACTTCTAAAACATTCTCAAACGACGACATAAACTCTGCATCCAAGAAATCAGATCCATCTGGAGGTCGATAAAATGTTCCCAACAGAATCCCTTTTGAATGAGGCTGAGTAAGTTCTATCCAGATAGCTTCTAGCTCGGGTTTTTCTAAATCTACTCTTCTAAGAGCCGATAAAGAATCCGCTAAATAAACAAGAACCCCACCACCTCTATGAATACTCTGTCGATCCTTTCGGTAAAGTTTATAGCCATCAATCGTTATTTCAGTATCACTAACATTTTTGGAAAGATGACTTTCAGTAACCCCAAGAATGCTGATTCCTTTATGTGACTCTAGTAAAGCACGAACTTCGTCAATCTTTGGTAGCAGGGATCGGATGTTTTGATGACATACTTTCAAACCCTTCGAAAGTAGCAACTCCGAAAGACTTTTAAGTATAGGGTATGCTGTGCTCTCGCTCTCGCTAACTTGGTCAGTTAATACCACCTCTCCTTCGCTACAGTTTTTACAACACTTGCTGTCCTCGAACGAAATTCCAATACACTTCAGGTGAAAAAGACCATTGCATGCTTGACATGAAGCTTCACCTTGGTTCCTTCGGATTGTCTTGAGACAAAGTGAACACAAAGGTCGCTTAGCGTGGTTTACCGGACCAGGGTTGAGTGATATATCACCCGCTTGCATTAGAATTCCGGCAGCGACAAAAAAGTTCACCAGTTTGATTAACTGTAATGGTGGCGTAGTTTTTTAACGTTACTGAAGAACAGAATGAAAACTTGTACATTATACACTTCAAGTATGGTCCCGAGGAAAACAGTTAGTTTTGGTCTCCCGAGAGTCGAAAACAACGAGGGAAAACAAAACAAACTAGTTTCCCGAGGAAACATAATTAGGTGCTTTGTTATATATTATGACTTCATGTAGCAAAAACAAACAAAGACGGCACAACTGGCGCGGGCAACAACTGCGCAATTGCATCCCCGTCAGGATACATTTGAATTTGATCAAGGGCACGTGACCAAGAATCAACCAATCACAGTGCTCGTTTTGTTGAGTGAAAGTCTAGGCAATAGTGCCCATTGCAGCCTGGTAGACAATCAGACATTTTCTACGCTTGTTCGAAACTGTGAATGCAATTTAAGTTTCGATACTCTTTGCATTCATAGTTTCAGAAACTTGAAATTGGGTTCTGTCCTCGTGTAACGGTACACAAGAGCTAATACAAGTAGTAGTTTTATTTTAAGAGGATGGCACA
Source organism: Ricordea florida (assembly GCA_949710005.1). Lineage (NCBI taxonomy): Eukaryota > Metazoa > Cnidaria > Anthozoa > Corallimorpharia > Ricordeidae > Ricordea > Ricordea florida. The sequence goes on from OX453281.1 coordinate 9,936,156, forward strand.
TAATAGTACATAGTACTAACAAACTAGTGGTCCTCTGACAATAGAATACACCCAAAAATATTACAAGCTATGTATATATAAAAATAATAAAATACTAAAAACTACTACTGTTACAAGCTATATAAAAATACTAAAATACTAAAAACTAAAAGACCAAACAATACATTACAGCTCAACAATGACTCCTAAACAAAGAAAACACAATGGTTATTACCTTGTATACCGGTACACGAAGACAGAACCCAATTTCGAGTTTCCACACTGTTTGGGATTAAATGGCGTGCACTCAGCCAATCAGCGCGTTTACATTTTGCATGTACATTATTACTATAGAAACTGGTGTTGCGTCAGTTGAAATCGGCACACAACAAAAACTGGATTATGATACGAGTTGATAAACTAAGCTGTATCGCCGTAAGACTAAAGGGAAACTCACGTTTCGAACGTTAGCTCTTTAGCAGAGCGAAATGAGGAATTACAACATACACCAAGAAGTGGTCTTTCTCAAATACATTGATAATGCACGAGAAAAAGACAAAGGAAATCAGGCTCCGTGACGTGTTTGGATATCTGATGGAACACAGCGCGTTTTTGTATCATTAATTTCTCCTAAATAATTTCGTTTGAGAGGCTATAATAAACACTCGATACATGTGTTTCATCACATATCAAACACCTCCGATTTCGCTTAAAATACTCCGCTGCGCGTCGTTTTTTCAACTCTCTTCTCGGTGTTTGATATGTAATGAAACACCGTATCTCGTGTTTGATATATTACACGAACAAGTTGATAAATGCGAGTTGTAGCACCGTAGGTTTCGAGGGAAGCTAACGTTTCGAGCGTTAGCCCTTCGTCGAATGTGTATTTACCAACGTGATTGAGGGCGGTACTCAAACTCGGGTCCTCTGGATTTCAAGTCTAGTGGTTTAATCCCTTGGCCCGTATTACGTTTTGGATCGGGCGCTTTGACAGACATAGTTATTTTTAGAAATCCGTCCACCGCACTTTGTTTCATGACAGCCTTCATAGTTCATGCAGATGGTTGGTCAAGTTAGTGTGGCTTCGCTAGAAACAGATGTTTCGAAAACCAAACTACCTCTATAAAGACCGCTAACCTGTTGGGACTGTTGGATGACGTGCGAGATTGCCGAGACGCGTTTGGGATTGCAGACTGATTGCACTGAGAAATGCCCTATACGAAGGGACTACGAGAAAATCAAATCTGGAGGAGAGTTTTTTTTTTTTGCGCACAGCGTAATTGGCAGCTATATAGCTTTTCCCAACATGTACGATTTGGAAGTAAATGCAGCTATGAAACACTGTCCAATGAGGTATTTATAATGCCTGTGGTTATTGCTGTGCTCCCATCGTCAAACCTTACGGCATGCAACGCGTTCCACATTTTTAATGCTGACACTACCGAAGTCAAACCTCGAGTCACTCAATTAGTTCTTACGTTTAACCACCTCATTCCAAGAGTCAAAGCTTGGGTCACACGATTTGGTCGTTAGTTTTTAAAAATCCTTCCATTCGTAGACACCAAACCTGAATCGTGCTACGTTGCTAGAACTTTTTACCCTAGTCCGCCTACACTCCACATGTTAAACCTTGCATTATATCATGAATGTGGTTCAAACTATTAACCTTTTCACTTCAGATGTTAAGCCTTGAGTTATAGCGGGGCTCCCGCGCGCGAAGCGCGCGTGGAGCAGAGCCCCATACTCATGGAATATGGTCAACCTCTTTTCTTTTGGTTGTCACGTGACTGACCGAGCGTACGTACGTCCGTACGTCCGTACGTACGCGTCTACAGATTGTTAGGGTAGGGTAGGGGAGACTATCAAAAGGAAGGGAGGGGTATCTCAGGCTTGTCTTGGCAAATCCACATCTTTTATATTGGACATTCACAATATGGTCAATTGACAGCTGTCAAAACGGGATAGCCACTGACCAGCATCACATGACCATATTGTGGGCTCATGTATCAACTCATCGAGGTGACGTGATTTATTTGGAAGCTGTTCTGGTAGCCCGCATATTTTTGGCGGGAAATTGTGTTGACGACTGAAAAAGAAATTTTCAGTTCATAGTCTTTTTGAGACACAATATTACTACTCTACACTGTTAAAGTTTTACTAAAGGATAAACGAAACAATTTCTATTCCTATGTCAACAAACAATAGCAGAGAAAATATTCTTGACTTTCATCCACGTGACACTAGCCTTGACAACGGTTGCTATCCGCCATATTTGTGCCCCTCAAGCGCAATACAGAATGATAGAGAAGTGTTGAGTATGGTTCATTGTATATAGTTCTTGGATGTGGTTCTAAGAGCGGAAAACATAAATTAAGCTTCCATACTATCCCCAAAAACGTTTCGAACCAAGGACAAGAGCACGAAGAACGTACAAAGGAAAGAAGAACTCGTTGGATTGCAGCGATCAGTCGAGATGCAAGCAAAGAGAGTCCTCGATAGCGAACGAGTCTGTGGTCGTCACTTTGTTTCAGGAAAAGCTGCTAAAGATTGGGACGTTCATAACATCGACTGGGTACTAACTCTTAATCTTGGAAAAAACAGTTCAAGAAGCCTAAAGAGAGCGAGGGTGAAGCAGCAAAAGCTCGAGGCGAACGGGTTAAGGAACGGAGGAAACGGGAGTTAGAGCGTCAAGAAATGGAAGCGGCTAAGAAAAGAAAGGAGTTGAATCAAAGTGGACTTCCTGGAAAGGTGACTGTAATCATCGATTGCTTCGAAGTTTTTATCGACAAACCGACAAATTTGCTGGCTAGAGCCCAAACGTTCTCATCATACAAACATCATAATACCATAAAAGTTCTTATTGGCATTACGCCACAAGGAACTGTGTGTTTTGTGTCAGAGGCTTGGGGAGGACGTACCTCTGACAAATTCCTGACAGAGAACTGTGGTATTTTGGACAAATTGCTCCCGGGAGATACAGTTATGGCAGACAGAGGCTTCACTATCTCTGAAAGTGTGGGGCTACGGCATGGTAAGCTTGTTATTCCTGCCTTCACAAAGGGAAAGGCTCAACTGGATCCAGTTGATGTGGAGCAATCACGGGGACTTGCCAGTGTGAGGATTTACGTCGAAAGAGTTACAGGACTGCTGAGACGCAAGTATACCATACTAGAAGGTACACTGTCAACAAAATTCTTAAGCTGTGATCCCAGTGGGCCCTCAGAGTCCCAGGTACCCATCATTGACCACATTTTGAGAGTTTGCTCAGCTCTTGTCAATTTTTGCCCATCAGTAGTGCCATTCGATTAGGTTTCTACTGATAACAGGGCTAAACAGATATGCAATTCTTGTCACTTCTGACAGTACAGTAATAAACCTAACCTGTCACATAAAAAAGGAACTAAAATGAGGATACCTCCAAAAAGCCTTTTTATGAATGACCAAGCTTTATGCACACAGCCTCATAGTGATTCCTTTGTATGAAGTAAGTGAAGCAGACCTTGGGAGGCAGCTATTACATTCAAGTGAACATAATTTGTACATACTACTCTGTGACTTTGAACACATGAACAACTTGGACATAATGTTACTTAAAATGAGCTGACTGATCTACATGTTTTTTTTTTTTTCAGTTACAAGTACAAAAGTGGAAATAGTCAAAGTACTCGAACAACATTAAACGAACAGTCATCGTACCTGTAATTAAACTAGAGTGATATACCTTCAGCCACATGAGAAAATTAATGACTATTTAGGTAAAACCACTTCTTTGGCTTTTCCTGTACAGATAATAAACTCTATTTATAGATGGAGCCAAAAGCTGATTGGACCATCTGATGAAGAAAAATCACTCTTATTTTTTTCAGCTCTTGTAAATAGAAAATGTCCTTTTTCTGTAATATTCGATAATATTTCTATAATATTTAAAAATAAAAAATATTTGGTAATAAAGTTGATAGTGTTTGATGAAGCATTTGTTGAACTCAATAAATTTATTACTGCAAATTTTTGGTATACCTGCAAATATTATAATAATGCATTGCACTACCACAATACTTTGTGAAGTTCCTTACTTAGAATAGTAGAACAATTCAAACTCAGTATTAAACAAAAGAAAGTGAGCTAAGCATTCTGGTGGTTGGTAACAATTCTTTTGCTTGTCCCTTGTTTCTTGTACCAGAAAAATTATTCTTGGGCATGATCTCTCTTAGAACAGCAAGTCAACCAATCACAGTGAAGTAAAAATAAACAATAGAAATTCAAATGTTCTCTGATTCAGTGGTAGTCTTTGAGAGCTGCCATTTTGAATTTCAACTTCCAAGAACGAGTTCTGGGAGCACACATGTCCAATACTCTGGTAAATATAAGCACAGAATTGTACTTGAAATGCATTTTGTTGTATTGTGTTATTTTTCTAATGTATTGTTTAACAATTGCTAGAGCCATGTTATACAATACAATGCAGTTCATAAATTTGTCAGATCATTGGATAACCCTCTCTTTCTCCCCTGGAGAACCTGTGGGCAAGCAATTTTTTTTTTAATGCCTTAAAAAGATGGGAACATGCTCATTCTTCCATTTTTTAGACAAGCTAACAAATGTGAGCGCATTCTTGCAACATCAAAAGTAATAAAACTTGGATTAGTAGCAATTTTTAGTAATTTTCCGTTGATTCGTGTCCAACATTCGATATAAAATAGAGCACTGGCGATGTGAGAACACGACTCAGCCAAACCTGCCTTACAGCCTAAGAAATGTGCAGAAAATATTCTTCCATCTTGTCCAGCTATGATCCGTATGTCCAAAAGAGGGTCATTCATTCGTTGAGAGTTACGAACTTTGGCTGAAACGACGTGTTTCTCCGACACTAATTTTCCCTTAACAGAAGCAACAAACCCGGGAACCACTTGATTGTATGCTTCTAGACTCTTGTAGTTCTTGAACTGATCATTTGTATAATAACTGGTTTCCAGAACCAAGAAACTAAACAAGTCGGACTGCTCTTTCGGAGGTAAACACTCTGGATCACGCTCCTCATCTGGGATGTTGACTGGGTCAACGCCGATTTTTTCGATCTTCTGAAGATATAGCTGCTTTATATGACTCTCAAGAGACGTAGCGTACTCAGATAGTTCGGGTACAGACATTTATCGTCACTGAGAAGCTAATTTCGACTCTACAATATGAAAACACTACAGAGGTGGCGTCGCTTTACATACATTTCACACTACAGAGGGGCACAACAATGGCGGAAAATAAATTTGCATAAGTCGGTGACGTCACGTGCAAGTCACGAATAATTTGCAGAACACAGGGTTCAGGTGAAGAGCAACGGGAAAGAGAGCAAGAATTAACTGAGGAAGAATGAGCGAAGTAGATCGCCAAAGAAGGCGCGCTCGGGAAAGAGAAAGGAGACGAAATTATAGCGAAGAACGCCGACAAGCAGAAAGAGTCCGGGCTCGAGAAAATAGACAAAATGTTAACGAAGAACGCCGAGAAGCGGAAAGATTCCGTGCTGTGGAAAACAGACAAAATTGTAGCGAAGAATGCCGAGAAGCGGAAAGATTCCGTGCTGTGGAAAACAGACAAAATTGTAGCGAAGAATGCCGAGAAGCGGAAAGACTTCGTGCTGTGGAAAACAGACAAAATTTTAGCGAAGAAAGCCGAGAAGCGGAAAGACTCCGTGCTGTGGAAAACAGACAAAATTGTAGCGAAGAAAGCCGAGAAGCGGAAAGACTCCGTGCTGTGGAAAACAGACAAAATTGTAGCGAAGAAAGCCGAGAAGCGGAAAGACTCCGTGCTGTGGAAAACAGACAAAATTGTACCGAAGAAAGCCGAGAAGTGGAAAGACTCCGTGCTTTGGACCACAAATTTGCATAAGTTTTGTCTGCAAAATATTTGCTCACTGATGCGTGACTCAGCACTCGCACTTTCCACTTTCCCTTAAACTTGACACTTGACTTGGAAAACCGACTTCTAAACAAACCTTCTTCAGAAAAATGATCTTCTGAATGCACTAATTTTGAATGAGAAGCAAACTGATGAAAGATTTCAAATTTTTAGCGGGGGGTCCCGCGCGCGAAGCGCGCGTGGAGCAGAGCCCCATACTCATGGAATATGGTCAACCTCTTTTCTTTTGGTTGTCACGTGACTGACCTAGCGTACGTACGTCCGTACGCGTCTACAGATTGTACGGGTAGGGTAGGGGAGACTATTAAAAGGAAGAGAGGGGTATCTCAACAACAACAACGAATGCTTTATTTGCATGACCATAAATGAGTTACAGTATTGCAAAAGCTTAGTCTAAATTTAATAACTGATGCAACTAATTATTACATGCAAAACATTGCAAAACATTACAGTTCTTATTCAGTTCATTCATTCATTGATATTAATTTGGATCTTAATTCAAAGCATTGCGAGATAAATGAAACTAATTGGCAGTTAATCAGATAATCAGAGGAATTCATAAGAAGAGATATTAAGGTATCGTGTGAAAGTGATTTGATCTCAGGCTTGTCTTGGCAAATCCACATCGTTTATATTGGACATTCACAATATGGTCAATTGACAGCTGTCAAAACGGGATAGCCACTGACCAGCAACACATGACCATATTGTGGGCTCATGTGTCGACTCATTGAGGTGATTTGATTTATTAGGAAAATGGGTAAATCAAACGAGTTGGAAGCTGTTCTGGTAGCCCGTATATTTTTGACGGGAAATTGCGTTGACGACTGAAAAAGAAATTTTCAGTTCATTGTCTTTTTGAGACACAATATTACTACTCTACACTGCTAAAGTTTTACTAAAGGATAAACGAAACAATTTCTATTGCTATGTCAACAAACAATAGCAGAGAAAATATAATTTGCAGAACACAGGGTTCAGGTGAAGAGCAACGGGAAAGAGAGCAAGAATTAACTGAGGAAGAATGAGCGAAGTAGATCGCCAAAGAAGGCGCGCTCGGGAAAGAGAAAGGAGACGAAATTATAGCGAAGAACGCCGACAAGCAGAAAGAGTCCGGGCTCGAGAAAATAGACAAAATGTTAACGAAGAACGTCGAGAAGCGGAAAAATTCCGTGCTGTGGAAAACAGACAAAATTGTAGCAAAGAATGCCGAGAAGCGGAAAGATTCCGTGCTGTGGAAAACAGACAAAATTTTAGCGAAGAAAGCCGAGAAGCGGAAAGACTCCGTGCTGTGGAAAACAGACAAAATTGTAGCGAAGAAAGCCGAGAAGCGGAAAGACTCCGTGCTGTGGAAAACAGACAAAATTGTAGCGAAGAAAGCCGAGAAGTGGAAAGACTCCGTGCTATGGACCACAAATTTGCATAAGTTTTGTCTGCATATTATTTTCTCACTGATGCGTGACTCAGCACTCGCACTTTCCACTTTCCCTTAAACTTGACACTTGACTTGGAAAACTGACTTCTTCAGAAAAATGATCTTCTGAATGCACTACTTTGGAATGAGAAGCAAACTGATGAAAGATTTCAAATTTTTATGTCCTTTAATCATATAAACATCTCCCCTGTCGACGGCTAAGTCTAAATACTCCCGCGGGAATTTTCTGTTGGCGGCAAATTGCAGAATGTAGCGCTTTCACTGGCAGCTTTTCGCGTTGTCGACGTTGTCATTTAGTGTGTCGATTGAGAACTTTGGTTTCAACGCCGTTGTTTTCGTAAAAAATGTTCTTCTAAATTGTAAAATGTCTCAAATGTATGTTAGTCATTCACGTGTTGCGTTGGACCAGGTCTACTTATAGTTCACACTTTTACGGTTATTTATTTCTTTTGTTTAAGTAACTACAGCTGATTGTAGTGAATAAATGAAGGCAGTAATTTTTTAAACTTACAATGTAATTAAGAAAAGAATAATTAATACTTATTTTTTCATTCTCGTGAAAAATGTTTTTCGGGCTGGTAGATGTTGGTTACAGCTTGCCCGAAGGGTAATCTGTAAAATTAATTTTCTTTGCACCCTGCTTGGAGTAAACATTTATTTTACCGAGGTGTTCGTTTTAACACGAAAATGACAAGAGTTGTGTCCTGCATTTCCCAGTAGCGTGTACAAATCTTTTAAATACATTTACGCAAATAGAATGGTTAATTTCATCAGGAATAGAATACAGTACATTGATAATTTGTGTTTTTTGTAGAATATACTCTATGACTTTGTAGGTAGAAAGACCGTACTTATGGCAGACGAAAGTTTAGACAAAAATCATAGCAAGTTAACCGACCTCGACACTTAACTATAGTTAAAAACGTTTGTGAATTCCTTCGCAATATTTTAGGATGCTTTTACAGTTTAAAGTGAAATGAAAGTACTAACGGGAGCCCCGCTTTTAGGCTTGGCTAAATCTATATATTATGTGGTTCAAACCATCAACCCGTTCAAACATTGAGTTATACAATGTAGTTTGAGTTCTTGAATCCAAAAACGTACAGTGCTTGTACAAACACTCAGTAACCGAAAAATATAATTATTGTATGGCACGGGACTACCGAGGGAATTTCGAGCGTTTTAATTGGTTCGTTTTGGTCCGGCGTTTTGCCAAACGAGCCCCTTCTCAAAGGCCGTGTATATTTTTATTACCAAGGGCGGCAAATAAAAATAATTGCAAGTAAAGCCGGCTGCCAGATAATATACAAGTTATTGACCGAGCGTGAGGTAATGATGGTTTCTACTATTCACAGAGATGAAGTCCAAGTCAATAATGACTTATAACATTATGGGATTAAAGGGAAAAGTCTGAAATGGTTTGAACACTATCTTATGACTCGATGCCAAAAGGTCAAATATAACCAGGACGTGTCACCCAGCCCAGCTATCGATTATGGGGGTCCCCAGGGGTCTATTTTAGGCCCGATACTGTTCGTGATCTACATCAATGATTTCCCGCAAAGTC
>OX453281.1:9945246-10169484 GCA_949710005.1 Ricordea florida
ATGCAAATTAGCTCCCTTTGAAAGAGAATGTCTACTCCACAGGTGGCCATTCTTGACCATTCTATTTGAAGAAACAATTGTTGTGATCCTATTATCAGGGCCTGGATTCAGTTTGAACACCAAGTCGCCTACATCTAAAATAACATGGAAAGTCGCATTCGAGTTCGCATAGTAAGCACACGGTCTTTTGTGTCGCCTAAACTTGATCTTTAGCGAACCGCGACGAGTGTTTGGGGAACCCAGCAACGCAATGAAGCGTCCAGGAAAACCATTGTTAGAATTCCAGGGCAGCCAATACAATAGATCGCAATCAGCATGCAAATGACCATGCAAATGATCAACTAAACTTTCATTTCGGAAAACCAGCGAAGCCAAGGAGGAATAATCTTGAAATTCCCTTACGTTCGTCCATTTCTCGCAACCAAAACCACTCCAGCGAAAAGATCCCCCATTTAGACCTATTCTAGACTGTTCTATCGCGCAGAACAGTTGTCCGTAAAGGAGGAAAAATAACGTAAACGCGGACCACAAAATATCGTGTCCAGCCGCATCACGCATCATTGATCTCTTCCCAACATTCATAACATAACATTCGCAACATCTTCACAACATTCGCAACATCTTCAGCATCTTCACAATATTCGCAACATCTTCAGCATCTTCACAACATTTGCAACATCTTCAGAACTTTTTAGGGGAATCCCCCGAATATCGATTGTGCCAGAACCGACGATTCTCTACTATTTAAGGTGGGTCTACCGCGAACGGCGTGTGCGTTTGTAAGTCGTTTGACCTTCTCCCAGTATCTCAATCGAAGTATTCATGGAGAACTCAACGCTTCGGAAGAAAAATGATCTTGACCATGTTCTCTTACAACTACATTCTACGCGTGCGCATAATGAACACACATGCGCTGTAAACACTGAATGCAGAAAAAAAAATTGATGCCGAATTTATACCACGGGCATTCCTTCGGAGGAAACCCGAGTAATAAAAAAATTACATGCCAGCTTGTGAATACGAATTTTCTCTTCACGTTTTCAACTCGATATCTCGAAGATAAAATTCGTTTTCACAAGTGGGCATGTAATATCCTGTATATGTAATTCTTTAATCGATTTTAATGTCAGCTTATTAAAACAGGGGAAGTTGCTGGGGGTAATAAAGGGTCAGCCAGCTCTTCCTCCCGAGGATCCATTTTAAACAAATTGACTGTGACCTTCAGCTCTTCCTTCCAAGGCGTCATGTAGGCGTCATGTAGTACCCAGATTGCACAGCTCACTATTTTTGTTGCATAGTTTTGATTAGAGTAATTAAGAGTAAATAACAACTATGCTGCGAGACAAATATCCACCACTAGCCACCGAGGTGAATAGTTGTTTTATTATATTCTAAAACAGTGAGATAATGAACACCACAAAATAAAATGGCTTGGAAAATGGAGGACTTCTCAGATCGGGTGACAATCCAACGCGGCTCGGATCACGGTTAGGGAGTTTCGTTGTAATGACTGCCGTACGTCTCGTTTTCTTGCTGACAGGAAAAAAAATTCCTGAAGACATTTGCTTAGTTCTATTGGCGACATTTCTTTAAATGTAGTTGCAAACTCTCTGTATTTGAAACCCCTCGGTAAAAAATATAATTCAAATTTGCTTCTGAAGTGAACAAGTGACATCAAACTTGGCAGGTTCTAGTGTTATTTGAACAACGAAGATAATTTGCATTTGTCGACAAAACTTTTTCCGTTGGTTTTTATCAATTGAACTCCGGGTTAAAGACATAAGCCATTACCTCTAAACACGACCAAGCCAAATTTAGTCGCTTTCTTCGTGTTTTCAGGAGTGCTTCGTTGTTAATTTGGATGATTTCTTCGCTTGTCACGGATGCAAACAGTTCATGAGACGGAGCGAAAAACTCACTAGTTGCTTGGAGGTAAATAGCACAGGATACTCTGAGTTTGACTAGCCAATGAGAGCGCACCTTCCAACGCTATCCACTGTTTTAGTATATACTTATGAAAACTATCACTACCGAAAATAAAATCAGTCGAGCTAATTACGAGACTAACTGTTAATGCAGGTCAGTATTTTGACAATTTTCGTGAAACCGAGTTCACTTAGACTGCATTTTTAGACAGTTCGCCAAATTTAAGTCCCGCGAAATTTTCCCTTTCATTTTCGCAAAACTTAGTTTCCGCATAAAGTTATGAGGTGCCTCCCAAAATTCGTTTTCCTGGTATGTACTGTTAAGTTACAGAACTTCATTTTCCCACTGGGTTTTATGGCGCAAGCCTTGCCGGTGATCACAGTACAAGACACTGATACCACTCATTTAACTTTATTCACAGTTGTGAGGCAGTATATTCCCTGTACAATCTTAATGCTAAGTCTTCTACCAATCGTTATTTGATCAACAGAAGCGGTCGAACGGTAAGAAAGCTTCAAGTTCGCGCGTCTCTCAGCCGCGTTGCACACCTCAATGCAACTTTACTAATTTTCGTTGCTATGAAGAGTAGACTATAACGTCCTACACTTTATCACTGATACACTTTGGTAGCCAAACTATCCTGTTTCACTAAGACCAATTGACTATAGTAATTTGGCACAATACAATATCTCGAGTTAATCTCTTGAACTTTATATAGCGCGTGTTCGCGCAAGTTTACAAAATCAAGAACGATACAGACTCGGTGTCTGTTACGCTGTTCCTCCTCCAGATATAGATTCAACAAACATCCGCTATTACCACCACTGTATCCATAATAAGTGTAATAATATTTTTGCGTTTAGCTATCGTTTTTCATTAAAACGGAAAGGTTCTGTCACCACTGTTTTCAATAAACGTTGAAATGCGGATCAGCGGAACAATTTTAATGACACAGGCGCACGATTCAGTTTTTTGTTTTTACAGCAGTAACTCTAAAAATGTTCACTAAGTTTCAGTTCTGTAATCACTGTATGATTCATATTATTGTTTGATAGTGTATAATATTATGATGCTCCAGGTGCTTCCGAGTAGACAAGTAGCTAGTAGATATAAGGAAACCGACAATGCGATTTTTCACTCGTCTTCATCACCAAATTAAGAGGTGATTGAAATCAATATTTATGAAAGGACCCCCAAAATTCTGGTCTGGACCCACAAATATTTGTCCAAGGGGTCCAGACTCGGCCCTTTGTCCCCAAGAGGAGGAGAGTCAGAATGAAGGAAAGTGAGGATTTGCTCTTCATGTAGTCAGGATCCATCTGACTCACTCCAAATGCCACTTTAATTTTATGCCAAAATGGCTGGTCTGCCAAATAGATGATGGCCCTCAATGAATATATGGAAATTAAGGGGAATAATTTTGAAGTTTCCAATTAAAATGTTTGAATTTGGTAGGGATTCTTTCCGACTCAGTGATGAAAGCTGAAGTGTTAAAAGTGCAAAAAACAATTTCAGCACATTACTATCAACATCAAGGCCAGAATCAAACGCTGGTCACCCATACTACCGGACAAACGATGAACCCACTGACGCCAGCGAAGAACAAGACATCAAGGACTGCCCTTTAGTGCGCGAACCAATTCCCGGTCACTCTCAACTAAACCTAAGCGAAAATCCTATTTTGTGTTGTTGAAAAAACTATTTCGAAAGGTTATTCGTTATGATTAGGTAAGGAAAGGCTGTTAGAGAAGGTTTGATGGATTATTAGGAGAGAATTGTTATTAGAAGAGTGGAATCGCGAAGCGGCGCAAGAAGAAAAAAAGTTTTTCTTCTCTCGCTGCTATGCATGACGTATCGTCGCTTGGTGGTTAAAGAACAGAAATTGCTGAAATGGAAGTGAAAACTATAGCAGTTTTGGATAAGTTTTTCGTTAAAATAATGTAGGACAATTTTTATTAAATTTTCCAGCTTGACGCTGGCAAAATTGAAATTTTTAAAGAAATGTAAAATTTTTACCCAAAATACTACTATGTAAAAGCTAATGACGCTAATTTTGTTGGAAAATTATCTTCTGGGATCAAATAGAGAATTTGGTAAATAATGCTTAATTGGTGCTATATGCTAAAATTACGCAGGAAAGTTAAAATAAGCGTTGCCTATTCGCGATTAATTTTCCCAGCGTGACGCTGGCGATTTTGGAAAGATTAAGTGATGAAATTCCCGAAAAAACTAAGAGAAGCGGGGTACAAAATTCCCCCTGGGAAAGAATTATTTCCCAAATAATGTATAATTGACGCTTGGTTGTAAAAATTTTGGCCCTAAATTTTCCAAAGGAATTATGACGTAGCCGATTTTGGAAAGCTTCATTCCTATGAAAGAATTTGGTAAATAATGTTAAATTGACGTGAATTTGTCTTCCCAGCTCTACGCCAGGAAATCAGTGAATTAGAGTTGAATTGGGTTTTGAAGATTTTAATACATTAATAAATATATATGTTTTGGAAGGAAGCAAATGAATTGAAAGCTAATAATTAAGAATTTGGTATGGCCCTAAGACTTTTTGGATAAAATAAATGTTTAAGTCTTAATTTGAAAAAAGATAAGGGTCAAATATGAGGAGTAAGAATGAGTAAGCAGAGTGAGGTATTGAGACAGACTAGTAATGAGAAGAGATGGGGAGGAAAGGGAGAAGGGTGTAGAATGGATCTGGAATCTAGCTAACCTAAATGAAAGGTGGGGAGGGGTGGTAGGGGAAAACGTGATGAAGGACGGAAGGATTAAATAAGTGGCAAGGAAAGGATCTGGGAACTGATTTAGATTTGCCATGTGGGAGGAGGGGTAAGAAAATCTAATAAAAAAAGTGAGTAGAAAAGTAAGGAAATCTCAATGAAAACCAAGGGAAGGCTGGGAACACCCTGAAATCTAAGTTAGAGCCCTGAAGGGAGTAGATATGAGAGGAAACGATTAACCCCAGGTAGAAGGAACTGGAACCCAATTAGATATAATTAGCAAAAGGGAGGGGAGGTAAGAGGAAAAAAACAAGGAAAAAAGGGATTGGAACCCTATTAAAAAATCTAATTTGCAAAAGGGGAGAGAGCCTTCGAATCTAGTTTAGAAATCTAACTTGACGAGGATGACGGAAAGGAGTGTGCCCAAAAAAAAGGGGAGAGAGGAAGTAGATCAGTGAAACTAATGCGGGCAAGGAGAGGGTAGGTAGGGAAAAATCCAGTAGTGGGGAGGGGAAAGGAGAGACCAGAGAAAGGATAAGTGGGTGGGACTTCAAGTGAAGAAATGGAGTTGGGAATGAAGGTAATTGAGCTGGAGGAGGGAGAAATATTTGGAAAAATAGAGACTGGGTAAGGTTTAAAAAAAAATTAAAAAGAAAAATTAAAAATTAAAGAGAAAATTAGTGAGAAATAAAAAGGGAAAAGAAATCAAAAAAATAAGCAGTGAAAATAGCGAAAGAAATGTAATAGGAGGACGTGTTTAGTGAAAGGAGGAATGAGAAAGAAATGTGTAAGAAAAAAGGTGACAAGAGGGAGATTGATGATAAGTAGTAATATCCTATTTAAGAAAGTCTACCTCAGTTTGTTATTGGTCAGTGGCTAAGTTAATTCCTAGATTATGAGAGCACACCAGTGAGTCAGCAGCAAACAGCCCCGAGTCAAGCTCTTACACTGATGCGTGAGCCACAGAAAGGCCGGATGCAATGAGAGCCATCGTTATCTTTTGAGCTTAACGTCTCTAGCAATACGCATCCCTTCCCAGGTTGAGAACCTTATCAAGATCTTGTATGATCATGAAAGATCTTGGATGGTCTTGTCAAGATCTTGGCAAATCTTGATCTTGGTAGGATCTTGCAAAGATCTTGGCAAGTTCCTACCATGATCCTGCTAAGATCTTGAATAAGTTGCTGTTAGCAAGATCTTGACAAGACACAAACAAGATCTTTGCAAGATCTTGCTGGCATCCTGCATCATTTATTTCAAGAGTTGAGTATGAAATCTTGACAAGATCTTGACAGCTCATGAACAATTTGATCTTTGCAAGATCTTGACAACTGACAGAGGCAAGATCTTGTCAAGATCTCAAATTTTGGCAAGAACTTGGCAAATCTTGATCTTGTTAATTATTATTAATTGCAACAAACATTGCATGGCAAGATCCTACTAAGGTACAATCCTGCTAAAATCGATGTGTGCAAGATCTAGACAACACAATCAAGACCTTAACAAGATCTTGGTGGCATCTAGTCTATGTACAGTTTTTATGAAATCAATATGAAATCTTGGCAAGACCTTGACAAGATCTTAGTTACCTAGCAAGATCTTGGTAAAATCAACAAGAAAAGAGCAAGATTCTGGCTAAATCATACATCAACAAAATTGAATGACATAGACCTTCATAGGATCATTTTGTATGATCAAAAACACATTTTGTGGCAAGACCTTGACAAGATAGACCAAGATCATGCTAAGACCCTTGGCAAATCCTGACATGACGCATCCCCCTACACTCTTTTTTATGAGAAGCTTTCTTATAAGAACTTTGAGGCTGAGATTTAACGAAATTTTAAAGAACATGCTAAGAACACACCCAGATTGAGAGTCAGTTAACAGTCTTTATTTTGCTCATTTGTTTTTATTGCATTGTGAACCTGTGTACATTCTGTTTGTAAAACCAAATTTACCAAGATCTGGTGGTGAGACATCTTTTTGAATTGCTCAGGGCATCACAGGAAGCCTTGCCAAGAATTTGACAACCAACAGTGCGATGTAACTTGAGAACACCTTGGAAACATTTCAGGCTCAGCTCCAAAATGAGAAGTTCTTGTAAGATTGTAATGCAATCTTAGATGACAATATTTGGTAAAACCTACATGACTATCGTGCAATATTAAATAAACATCATGCAAAAAGCAGGAAAGGGTGACAGCAGTTGTGGTATAGACAATGTGCTGTTTTTCTATCAAAGTAACTGAGGCTCAAATATCAGATGTAAATTCCTGGCCCCAACCTTTGAATGACAGCCCTGAATTAATAATGCAGTTGTTTCTTTCTTCATATATGTGATTATACTGGATAGTTTGTCAGAATTTATGGATTGAAAAAATTCCACATTACTGGAAGAGTATCCAGATTTGATTTTCTTTTTCTTCCTCAAAACTGGGTCATGGTAGCAATGATTTTATAGGATATGCTCCCCACCAGTCAGTACTCTACAACATGCCTATGTCTGCCCAAATTTTACAGTCAATTAAGTAGTCTTCACTGCTTTATCTGCCTCCTAAGCATACTATGTGCATGTACAGACTGATCAAAATAAGCTACTAACTAACAGCTTATCTACAATTTATGTCGGTCATTGGTGTTAGATATGCAAACACATTAGGCTCATCTACCTCAACTTTTACACATTTGGCTACAATATTTTTACAGAAGATTGCACAAAGGTGGGGCCCAGGTGGGCCAGCTACAGGTACATGATGACTTCCCAACAATTTAGCATCAGCATATAATTTCACAATTTCATTGCTTGGTGGGTTTATATTTAAACTACAGATAGCAGATGCCAATACAGGGTGTTGCTTTAACAAAGCCAAATGAACTGATCCTCTAGTTACAAATGCCTGCACTTCAGCATAGAGATGTTCAGGTTCAGTCACTCGAGAAAAGAACTGTACAATTTTGCTGCAAGATTTTCCTGCCCTCTTATATGCAGCTGAATGGTACACTGTTCCATTTACTGATAATCGTTCTGCAAAAGTGTATTCCTTTAATCCATCAATTGGCAGAAGTCCATTATCTGCAAACAGCGCATTTACAGCCACAACCTCATCATCAGACAAAGTCTTTAGTAGTGCTGGTCGTGAGAATGCCACACAACTGGACAGCTGATTCCACTTTGACCTAATAGTGATATATTTGAAAATCATCAAAATGTTCCCTATGCTAGCAATAAAATAATTAATTCAGACCCTGATCATAAATTTTTCAATGTATAATGCATTTCTGCCAACATCTAATTTATTGACAGTCAATTAATTATAACTATAAATCTGAAATGTCAGGAACTCCAAGGGATTTTGCCAGTCTCTGTAAAAGTACAATCTTGCATACCTAGGTTTGGATAAAGACAAACTGGCAGAGAATTGTTTGACACTGAGAGACATCACAGTAGTTTGAAGTTCTTGTTGTAAGGGATGAATCTCTTTGTCAATTAGGTAGTTTGTTACCATCTGCAAAGTTGCAAAATAAATAAAGAAAAGTGAAATGCTAAAACAAGTGATAAATAATACAATATTATTTCATAGTTAAGCTGAACTTGGTTCAGTAAATTAATTATAGAAAAGAACATTACCTACCTTATTTGTATGGCTAAAAAACTAACAAAAATAACGCAACAAACAATTATTCATAATTGTAAAGAGTGTTCAATTTAGACATCTTTAGAAGTCCATCAGTGAATTAGGAATGAAAACTACACTGATTTCATTAAGGAGAAATCACTACTTTAAAAATGAATGTTTATTTGGTAAACTTACTTAGTGTTGGAAAACAAGATTGCATCTCGAGACATTATTTTTTGAGACCCTTATGCCACACACAACAATTAAACTTGTCTTTGATTTCACTATAATGCAGCCATAGGTATTGATGAATGATTAGTTCTATTTCATACCTGTTCAGCCACTCCTCGTGTACCTTTAAATTCTGTTAAAGTGTGCGCAATCATTGCTTCGAATGCAAATGCTGAATGGGTCCATAATGGTCCCAAACATTTCACTTGTTGCTGTAATGGGTGATACTGTGAACATTTATGGTCTCACTTCTCTCACCTATAAACAATACACTTTTCATTATTGACTAGGCATCTAATTAGCGGCACTAGTTTTTAATAACCTAGCAGTACCAAAATGAGAAAATGTAGCACAAAAAAGTGATTGGTCCACAGTTTCAGCATGTGCGAATGTTGTTAACTACACTACAACAATATTACTTTTATTTATCATCATATGACCATGAATTTGGCCAAGTGCATGCTTTCATAACCGAGACCATTTCCATGTGAGGGCAGTGTGCATTAGTCCCAGCAGAGCCGAAAAAGCAATGTGATTTTAGGGGATTTCATCACGTTTAACAGTTTAAGTTTATTTTTTCAACCAGAAAGCAAATACAGACAACATAATTATTAGATTACATATTAACATATTCATCTTCTACATGCTCATGAAGAGTTTGAGAAGGCCATGTGATAATTAAAACACTATTGACTGCACCAGGTTGGGCTATACAGGAAAATATTTCGCTCTTGGTCATGCCAAATATTTTCCCGATTGGCCCTTCTTCTTAGTCAATTAAAGTACACATTATGGCAACATCTGACAGATAAAAATTGTAGTACCAACCCGAAGGTAGCAAGGCTAATTGAGTCGGGTCAGTCAAAAGGAATATTAAGATAGAGAAAAAAATTACTGGTACAATACTGTTAAATTAAAAGAATGAAATTAATTTAAGTAAAAGCACGAGAAATCAGAGGACAGATAATGAAGAGATCCACAATACCAAAAGTGTCCTGCAACTTTGCTTTGGGTGTAACCGTCAGGAAATTATCTGTCCCATCCTTTTTTGTCATGGTAACAAAGTAATATGTTTGCATTTTAATAACTTGTTTATTTTATTTTAACTAATCATTAACAATAATTAACATTGATTATACAATCATAATTAATTATTACCATAGAGTGGTTCCATGAGACGGCAAAATGACCTCATAATCTCACCAGCAAAGGCTAACTCCTCCCTTGAAATCTCATTTTTCAAAAATATCCACAATCCAGTTGTGAGAAGAGCAAGATGATGGAAATGATTATCATCTAAAATGCCTTTTAGTAGTGGAAGGCCAAAGTAAAGCAGGAAATGTTGCATCTCTGTGGCTGTCATTTAGAAAATTTATAAATTAAACAAAACTTGTCATATGCAGTCAGCAATTTTCAAATTGAACCAATTAGACATTAAGAATAGTTTTGTAAACTATTTTTCTAAATTAAAAAAATGAATTTACCTAATGTAAAATACTGGTTTATTTATAAGAGAATTACAGTTTTGAAGACGAGAATTAATGAACACTACTTAAGCAGTAGTGAAAATATATCCAAAAAAGAAAAAAATTTCAACAAAATGACCAGCTCCCAGTTTACTTGTTACAAGTAGCTCAGTTGTTAGAGCACTGCACTGGTGATTGCGTTCATGGCTCCCGTTCAAGCCTGAAATGCTTTTTCTTCGGGCTTAATTTTTACTACTGCTTAAGTAGAGCTCAACATTCTCATCTTCATTCCATAATCTGCAGTTCAAATATATGAAATAAACATATTCATTACAATTTAAATTCAGTTCAATTAGAATTTAATTAAGCCCTGACTCTTAAAATCCTGTAGTGACTGCAGACAAGCTGAAAGGGAGAAGTTAATTCCCCTTTACACAAAATAATGATCTTTGGTATTTGCACTGGATTTACCTTTCCACCGTTTTATGTATTCAAGAGATCTAGGCTTCCTCTCCATGTCATGTGGAACAGCTATTGCTAGCAGCTTAGCATTAATGGTTCTCTGTGCATCCGGACCAATGAAGAATGGCAGATCTTTATTCTTGGGGTCTACAATTGCAGTTAGAAAATTGATAACTGCAATGATAAACTGACTGATAAAAACAAAAACAAATGTTGATCATGAGTGTTGATTTAATAATCTTCATGGCTACTTATTAGGTTAGGGATACATTAATTAACAAAATGAAAATGAAATTGATTGCATTAAATTCAATCAATTTTGCTGCACAAAGTTTTAGTGGAAAAAATCTTATTATTTCATTAAAGCACTTTGTACAGAAATTAGTCTTCTAGAATGCTAAGTAATTATGCCTTAGAATGCAAATTTAAATGTACATTAGATACATGTTGACCTACCTTGAAGGATACAATGCATGTAGTCAACTGGACATCCATCAGGAACACTCATGTAGTTATGAAGGATTGAAAACCCCTTCACACCAAACACCTATAATATTACAAGGGAGAAAACAGATGACTCCACAAGGCATTGACTAATTGGCCAAGTGAAACTCAGATCTACCCCAGTAAAAATATTTTGTGATCACAAATCACGCCTGTGATCACAAATCACGCCCGTGATCACGGGTGTGATCACTCCTTTCACCATGATCACGGCTATGAGAAGGCGTGATGAGAGTGATCACACCTGTGATCACGCCTGAGACTGTCATCACGCCGTGATCACTATTACCAAAAATGTTATGTTAGAATTGTCCACATTGGTAAAGGGGTAGTGCTAAACATACTGGATTAACCCACAATGTTTGTTTTAAGTTAAATTTAAGGTCAAGGAAAAATAAATAATCATTTCTTTAATATTATTTAGCTGCATTGTTTAATGCAATAGGCAGAAAAGCTCTGCTAGAAAATATAACTTAAAACAATTTGGGTGTAGCATTTCCTCAGACAGGGCCATTGATTTCCGTTGCTGGTTTGCTGCCGTCCCACCTCCAAAAAATTCTAGTGAAACCCCTACCCAAACAATTTGCATTACTACTGTATATGGTCTGCAGAATCATGAAATTGTACTTACATCTGTACCTGATAGCTGAGCAAGCAATGCATGCTGCCTAGTAGCTTCTTTTGTCCTCAGTTCATATTTGTCACCTGCATAGGGATATACTCTGACATTTCCCCCAATGGGTAATCTGACTCCAGGGTGAAAACAGACCTTTTGGAATGCATGCAGCAAAACACATGATGTTATGACAACATGTGTCGTTATACAAATTAATATAATAATGTTTATGACTAAAGCAGCAGAATATTAAACTGCCCCTTCAGATGTAATGCAGGAAAAATTGTACATGCATAGTCACAATTAGAAATAGATAAAATACCATGCAACCAAACAGTCCATTAAAAAGCTTGTGTAAGAAGACAAGGGCTTTTCCTGGCATGAAGACAAGGGCTTTTCCTGGCAGGTCACATATACAGCAGTGCAGATGCACTTTGAAAGTTATAAATTCATCTTCCCATTTGTTGTATACAAGAAGACCTGAAAGATAAGTACAAGCTAGTGTGATACATCTGCTGTAATTTTTTCATTACTCCAGTAATCAGTGCAGGGTTGTCACTAAGATTTCAACTTGCCGCGCACACACACACAACACGTTTTAGAAGTGCAACTTCTACCATTTTTCAAAAGGTATTACTGCCAAAAAAAGGCAATCTTCATCAAGAGCAATTGTAGCCGGGGGTTAGGCTCCGAGTAGCCAGCCCGCCCTTGCGAAATAAGTCTGAGAATTCCTAGGAATTCCTAGGAAAAAATTCTCGGAAATTCCTAGGAATTCCTAGGAATTCCTAAGAATATAAGGTGTGAAATTTCACAGTAAATTTGGACTTGGAATTCCTAGGAATTCTCAGTTTAATTAGTTCTCTCTTGGAATTCCTAGAACTCTGGGAATTTATTTTGCAAGGGCGGGGCGAAATCCCCAGCCTCCGGCACCCGGCCCTTTAAGTGACAACCCTGCAGTGGGAACAACACATTGCTATTGATGATTTTGAATAAACAGTGTATTAGATTCAATACAGTCGAAAAAAATATAACTTGCCAATCAAAATGGAGTTACTAGATTGACCTTTATTTTTGACTGTAATTGTTTCCATTTTTCCTGACCATGGAACATGATTCTGTACTTTTACTTAAAATAGGTGTAAACGATAAATGCTCTCTCTCAATGAGCCATTTGTGTTCTGAGAGCAAAACAATGTTGAGCCAAGAAATATTGTTTCAATAAAAAATATTGAAATGCTTACCTTCTGTCTCCAGCATTCCAATTTTGCAAAGAAATCCTTCCAAAAAGGAATTGATTTTGGGTTTCTTTACACCATACCAAAGCCCAATGAGAAGAACATTCTTCACTGAATATCTGAATATATAATAATAACAAATAGCACAAAGAGACATTGTTTATTAATGGAGAACTTGAATTGTACATGTACATTCTATCATTAATTGACAATATTAATTTAATGAATTCTCTTGAGCCAACAGCATATATCTTTTGGCAACTGCATGGCTCAAGAGAATCAACTAAGGTGTCTATTGTTTGTGTTGTTTACTCTTGTCAGCCTGTGAATCACTTGTTAACCCAGCATCATCTGATTGAAAGAAATAACAGCAACTCAGGATTTCAATGAAATATTAAAGTCCTATTCACTGCAAAATCAGTTATGTTGCCAGCATGGTTGTCCTGGTAGTGTAGTGGCAATCATATCAGACTAGTTTCCAAGGCAAGTGGGTTTGAATCCCATTCAAGGCCTAATTTATCTTTCAACTGAAGTTAAAAGCTGTTTCTATACAGTTTTGGAAAAAAATACTGCTTTAATATTAATTTTGTAAACATGTTCATGCTGTGTAAAAATAAATTAAGGCTGCTGACAATGGAAATGACCATCAACTATCTACATGTACATGTACTAATACATATCAAATTATATTATTTACCAGGCAGAAAATCTGTAAGGGAAAAAACTGTGCCTGAGGTCTTGAGTACAGCCCAAGGTCAAAGGCCAAGAGCTGTACTAAAGGGCACAGCTTTTTCCTATACAGACCAACCTAGTCCTGTAAGTAACTTCTTTATTTTTTTTTTGGGATGTCTTATTTTAATTTTAAACTAATAAAAGTGATAGGAATGAGTGCTTGAATAGCCAATCACATTCGAGGATTTAGGATTCTGGCCTGCTCAGATGCTTGAGAAAAAAGATAAATTGTGAGAGAGGTCATATAGTAGCAGGAACATAGGAATATCAAAATAGGAACCTTTTCTGTGATGGAAGTTCTAAAATACACAGATATAGAGGCCAAATAGAGCAGTGAATGGACTTGAACACAGGAGCTCCATCAGTACTAATCATCAAACTTAAGTGACAACATCTTCTATTTTCACTTTTGCCATGTACTTCCTTGTAAAAGTTCTTATATAAGGATCCATCTGTAATGTCTTTGAAAGAGCTGGCTACTTCAGTGCATTCCAGGACCTGCTTCCTGCAAGCTCCAAAAATTTCTGAGAAGTTCTCTGAAAAGCAATCAACAAACTATTCTGAAAACATCATGTGTTACTGCCCAGCAATCTTCAACTACAGGAAAATAACAAAAGTCATAATTTGAAGAATTAACATATCAATTAAAGCTATTCTAAACTTTGCAATTTTTTGAAACTGGGCCTGGACACTGCAAGCCAGCTAGCAAGTCATGTAAGCCATTACTTGGACTAAGGAATAACATTTTAACAAGAATAAAATTTAAGTCCATTTTCATTTTCGGGAAAAGGTAGCTTAACGCTTATCCGTTAAACGGGTAAAAACTAACGGATAGCTAACGGCCATCAAAGCGTTCTAACGGTTTGCTCTAACGCTCTAACGGCTAGGTAGTTATGCCTAACGGATGGTGAAAACGTTCTAACGGCTGTGCAATTTGTTCTAACGGATGGCCGAAACCGTTAAACGGCTTAGAAAAAAAATCTAACGGATACTGTGCAAGTTTCTAACGGTTATCTAGACTTCAGCGTTATTATACAGTTTCGACGTACGGATAGCCGCCGAATATTCTTACAGTCTCGATGAAGCAAACGTCACGCCTACATGAAATGTTGATTTCGTTGGTCGCGAATAAGTATTATGGAAAGGAACTATCGCGTCTCACCATTCATTAAACTTCGAAAATTATCGAGACGAGGTTGTGCCCAATGACTTTGTAGTCTGATGCAAAGGGGAATTAAGACGACCGTTTCGTGTTGGAGGCGGATTTAACATTATTTTAGAGTCCAAGACATGCGGCTTCTTATTATGCCCAGACGTGCCGCTCAATGCGGGCATTAACAAACTCGTCAATGACATGTTTCTACTTTGCTCAAGTAGTCCGCTTTGGTCGATTGCGCTTATTCTGAAAAACGTTTTTTTCTCGAGTTATAATAACGTTTGATCCAACTGAGGGCTTGTTCGCAAAAAAAGATTATATTTGATACCGGTTAGCGGCAATAAACTTCAAACACTTGAAGCGGCGAGCGACTTGATCTAAAATTAAATTCGATCGACGTTGGCTTCATCAGATAAACTTGTTTCTGTCACTTGGCTATTTTACTAAAATTGGTGTCCTTTTGCTCAGAGTCAAAGTAGAGGCATCAAAATATTCTTTTTAACTACCGGCCGGGACATGCACGTCTTGAATTAATTTTTCCCAACAAACCGAAGTAAGGAGCGCTTACCATTTGAATGGAATTTTCGATGAATTTTTTGCGACAAATGGTACTGTACTTTTTCTCGTCAAGGAAACCGAACGGATAGCCTACGTGTAGCCGCACCCTCCCCCCGAAGGAAAAAAACGGGAGGAGGGAACGTCTACGAAAACCTGACACAAATCGTGTTATGTGACGTCACCCTTTAGCAAGAAAATGTGTAGTACTTTTTCATTGGTGAGCCATTTTCTCAATTCTTACATGAACTCTGATTGGCTTAAGTCTGCTATAGTCTCGTGAGAACCATAAAAGAAAATGCCGGGCTAACCGTGTTCTCGCACAACAACGAGCTACATCGCGGCTTTGACTTTTTCTTGAGCGGCTCTCGGAATAGAGAAATTTCATGGAGAACAGCAGAAAGCCATCGATTTGTTTCTTGAAAGGAAGGATATCTTCGTTTCTCTACCAACCGGTTCCGGGAAGTATTGTGTGACAAAAGGAAGAATTATATTGTGGGTTCGTTTATTTTGTTGAAGAGCCGACTTTCTCTCTTCGAATTTCACTTCTGAGAGGACTTTATTCACCAGAATATCAGGATAACCTCTCGTGTAAAGGCGTGATCTGAATGCTACAATATTCACTTCAAAAGTATTTTTTGAAGAGTTAGTTCGAAGCAGCCTAAGTGCTTCGCCTTTGATGAAGCCTTTACTGACCCCTGGTGGGTGGCAGGAAGCAAAATGTATGTACTGAAATGTTTCTGTCGGCTTGTAGTGAGTTCGCAAGTCCAGGATAGATCTTTGTCTAAATCTATCGCCTTTGTAAACGCAAGTATCCAAGAACTTGCTAAATTCTCAAGCGCTAGACTTACATCAAACATAGTTTTCCTTCTGCTCTTAACCAAATATCTCTCATAATCCTTGTCGATCACTTTAAAACAAAAGAGCACAATTGTAAACGGCCATTAAATTGCAAATGTTTCGAAAGAATAGGAACGTGATACCATTGTTTACACAATCGGGGAAAGTGCTGAGACATACGTCTGCATAAATTAGAGTGACGTCACATAACACGATTTGTGTCAGGTTTTCGTAGACGTTCCCTCCTCCCGTTTTTTTCCTTCGGGGGGAGGGTGCGGCTACACGTAGGCTACCGAACGGATTGATCTGTACCATTTGATCCGAAGTCTCGGATGCCAGTAAGCTGGGACCAGGAGCCCTGCTGGGACCTAATATCAATGTTTTCCTCCACTGTTTAACTCAAAAGCACGAACCGTTAGAACAAAAGAAAAACATAACAGTATCAACCACGAAAACTTAGAGCTTTCACACCTGGGGTGCGATAGGTGTGTTGGAGGAACTGGAAGAGATTTGGCGAGGAGAACAAGCAGTTTTCGCACCGATAAACTTGTAACACTTGATAATGATCATTCGCGATATCCGCCATGCTGTCATCTCGAAAATATTAACGTGAGGAACCTGGCACTGGTATTTTCAAATGGTACAGAAATTTCCGGATATTCCGGTACAACTAACGGATGACTAACGGATGTCTAACGGCTTTGCCCGTTTAACGGATAAGCGTTAAGGTACGTTTTCCCGTTCACGGTCACCTATAGCTTCTTTTCACAGATACCTTGACATAATTGGAATAATTAATCTATAATAAAAAGTCAACCATCAGCTGTTGAATTATAATGGAATCATATTCACAACTTCCGCTAGACCTCCCACAACACATTTTGCTTGCCCACCTCCACCTCCCCTCCCCCCAATCCCTTAAATTTTGCATAACCATTGTCTTCAATTCCTCTTGGGATTTACAATCAGATCCCAATTAAGAGAAACTGAAAACAATGTTTACCAAAAATTTTTTAGGTCGGGAAAACAAAACATGTCATAGGAAATGTGGAAGTGGCAAATTTTGGTAGGCTGACAAGGATATGCTTCCATGCAGTATAAATGGGTGTACAACTGGTGCCCATTTGGTTGGAACACTTCATGGTACTGACATGTAGTATGATAAGTATACACTTTGGTATGGCCCACATGCATTACTTGCGTGGTTTGCTTGCTCGCAGTGTCTCCTCACTTAAACAACCACCTATTAACTTTTATAGTACAATGAATTAAACTGGGAAGGCCAAAACTTTGAATTACAGAGAGTTTCTCATTTTTGATTGGCCAGACTCCTTTGTTGTGAATTTGTCAATTAATGTTTGAGAAGCCCCTGGTTGAGTTTGCTGCACTGAAATGGGTCATGCTCGGTGTAGTTTATTCATTTTATTTAGCATGCTTTGTGTCCTTTTTTATGTCAGTTGTGTGAATAAATTATATTACACCGGAGATGAGCCACTGAAATTGACCCTTTCATATCGGTTTTTTCCTATATTGTAAAATCAGGTTGTTCTCTTCTAAGAATACAAATAGCGGGGTTCAGCTGTACACATGAAATCATGATCGAGTCTCGCATTCAAACTATGTTGTGTACGTGTTACAACTCAACCCTCAACTCATGCCTGCCGCAACCCTTGTAATTCACTAAAACGAAAGGTAAGAGCCGCTGACAAGTTAGAAATTCAGAGTCGCAAATGATTAATTTGTGGTGATGTCAAGTTGTATCTACCTAGTAAATAATGATTAAAATGCTACCTTCAATAACCATTTTCAGCTGTGGTTCCAGGGGTAATTCAATGAAGTATGAATCCTCTTTAGTTGGCCGTCCCACAGGATGTCCATCTTCACACACCGTGGCATCTCCTTCAATTTTTTTCGTGCATATCGAACAAACCCGTACTTTTGTAATGTTGGCTAGTGAAGGCATAGTCTTTTTTAACATTTCTTTGTAAGTCTGGGGTAAAGCAATTTCAACCCCTTCAGGACAATGTAACTTTATTAAAGTGAGTAGGTCATTCTGAGCTTTACGGGGGAGCTTGTACTTACGACTAAACTGCGTAATGAGAATACAACTTGCACCTACAGACAAATTAGATCCTTCATAAATGCTCTTCGTAAATACGTTTGCGTGATCACTTTCGTCGTCCGAGAGGAAAGAGTGCTCGTCCTTTTCATCTGAACTGCTATAGTCTCCACTCGAATCGTCGCACGAACCTAGTTCTTCAACGTTGGAACTGCTGGAGATGGACTCCAGATATATGTGAGCTGCATCTTCTGCTTCTTCATTAACAACTGCAGCATTGATCTCTGTATGATCACCACAATCACTGTCAACCGAAAAAATTGACAACTGCTCGTTTTCTGAATCTTGGGAGGAACGAGATCGCCGATCGCTTTCACTTTCATTTGAAGATGTGAACCCATCTTTCGTTACTGAAGCTATTTTTTTACAAGCTGAAACAGTTTTTTTTTAATCAAAGAACCTGTCATCATCCGAGGTATCCTCTTCGTAGCGATGTTTGCATGAAGGAAGACGTATTTGTCGTGTCGGTCTTCGCCTCAGTTTTGGTCGTCTTGTTTTGCTCTGACACCCATCAGCATCGCTGGTGTCGCTACTGTTCGACATCTGTCGCTTGATTCCATTGCTAAGAAAACTACTGCAAGGTTCTGTTTGATTTATGGATCCGCCGACATCGCTGTCCGAATCCATCGAATCCCTGTTTTTACGTTTAGAGGTCCGTTTATAAGGGGTGGTGTCGAGAGGGAATGCCAAAGGGGGAAATTTTTTGTTCACTCTATTGGATGATACTACTTTAATATTGACAGCCATATAAAAGGCGGGAGATTCACGTCTCCTTATTGGCTGATATACGGTGTGCTGCAGCCTTGTGGCTCGCAAGTATTTTTTTCGCCGAGGCTGGGCACTTTTTCTTCACCGGTTGTATGTTTGCCTTCTTTTGTCGACCAAGGATACAACTTAATCAAAAAGAAAATGACGTGTAGGACTTCGCTCAAGAAGACGCAGAAAGGTAAGAAGATTCCGTGTTTACCTTAATTATTGTGATAAAAGTGCACTAATCAAACTTAAAACGGAGCATATAGCAATTTAAGTTAACTTAGTCTAAACAAGTTGTAAACTACACAGCAGACTTGTGTTGCATACTTCTGAGGTTTAAAAAGCATGATCGTTTTGAAAGGTAAAATTAGTTGTCCTTTTGTTAAGTTAAACAAATTCCCAGTCTAATTTTCATTCATGGTAGACCAAGTTAATGAAAAAATAGCGTGCTTTTGTTCATTTCTCAAACACGATTAGGTTACGTTTATGACCTCATTTTCTTGGGCGCTTATATCCTTCAACCACACTGCTACTTGTTTAACAGAAAACAAAGACCAGGATCCTGACTATTTCCTGTTTTCTTTTGATGACAATACGTATTCATTGGTTGAAAGAAAACTGATCTCCTGTCAAGACGATGAATTAAGACTTGGAGCCAAGCTTAAAGTAAAAAACGGCGTCAAGTTTTTCATGGGCCATTTGGTGAATATGGGTAAGTACCCTGATCTACTCAAATTTTCTTTTAGCTTGTAAGGCAAGCCAATAACCAATATCGTGTTAGCTTTTTATTTGTGAAGTGAATAACGATATATTGAGGACCTACCCTAAGCCAGATGCTAGCCTGGCGAGTAAAATAAACCTCAGCCCAAAAATGATTCTCAGCGATTACTTGAAAACAGAAAGAAAAATTGGGGACAATGATGAAGGATCGGATTATGACGATTATATAGTTCTTTTCTACATAAAAGCGCTACAGGCACAACATACACAGAATCTCGCGAATGCTACAATGATAGCTCCAGGTAAGGCAAACTGAAAGAAAAGAGTAAATTTGCAGTCACGGCTTAACGTTTTTTAATGAATAACAAATTCTATCAACTTTCTCTTCAAGGGTCCAAAGAGGGAATGGAGAAAGTCATAAAAGTGCAGTACCAAGCGGGTCCAAGCGGAAGAGCACACTTCACTGCAGGTGAGGCTCGGAATGCTATCAGGTTCTGATATACTTATTATACACACGTTATTTCTATTAACATTCTCCTCGGCATCTTCTTTTCCACTTGTGCTTGTCTTCCTAAGTTCTTCTGTCACAACGTTTCGGCAATCCCACATGCGCCCAACTCAAGAGTCTATCTAGTTATTTGTATTGTCATTGTTGTTCTCATTTAAATAAAATAAAAGAAATGTATTATTTTGTGTAAGGAGAACTTTCGTGAGATCATATGAAATATTTATCAGTTTTTGTATGGATGACTTACATCGTGGTAAGCACATACATCATATGCAGTGCTAATTGTCACAGAAGTGGTACCCAAAAAAGCGGGTTGGAGCAAATGCTTTTCATGCATGTTATGCTTACAGGCATCTGTATTAACTAGCATAGGCACCATGCAAATTGCAGTGTATTTCTAGTTAAAATCCTTGATTCCATTTTTGCTCGTTACACATCAAATACATTACAAGGCCAGAGTACTAACAAGAAAAAAATGTGGCTCTGTTTGCATTGCCCTAAATTAATGTTCAATAAAAAAAAAACTCATTGTAAATTTTACTACCGAATAAAGGGGAGCAAAAACGGTTTAAAGGCAGAGGGGAAACAGCAAACAGAACGGATTATGAAGCTGCAATGAATGAAGCCGATCACAAACACAAGAAACGATCTAAGGCACTTATTGAAGACGACTTCATTGACGACAGCAGTGAAAGCCACGACGAAGCAATGGCAGCTGAACAGAAAAAAGTTGAAACACTAATTTTAAACCTTGGCAAGAAGGTAAGGGTATGGTGTAAACAGTAACGTTCAAAGAAAACCTGCTCTGAGAAAGTGACACAGATCATATCCATAAACCAGCTCTGTTCAATTCTTATATGGAAGCAAGGCAATTGAAATTTTGAGGGTGATAATGATGAAAAACAGTCTCCAAGGCCAGAACTTTTAAGGACAGTGTGAACTAAAACTGCAATTTCCAGAGGCTTAAGGATGAGTAATGGCTTCAAATAAAAATGCCTTCCATATGGATGGAATGAACTGATTGGGCCATTTCATGTAGTTCATCTGAATTGAGTTCAAACAAATTGTTGAGTTTATTGAATACACTTGCAGCCACTCTCCAACATACCTGCTCCTACAGCTGCCACGACTAATGGCCAAATGGAGAAACGACTAATTAATCTGGAGCGGGAAGTACAACAAATCAAAGCATCACTGGAGTATGTAAAAACAAAAATCACTACCTACAGCACCATCCCAGCTGGGACATGTTCCCCAAACAATGTAAGTTCACAATTATGACTTAATATTGCCTGCTTATAGTTCAGATTTTTCTCTGGTTTATGGTTTACAGCAACTTGAATAATGCAATTCTTGTGGACAAAATGATTCTTAAGGTCCCTAATGATAAAGTGGCTTGTTAAAAATAAGATAAAAAGTTAGAAATCAGCCACTCAAATTTTGCTTCGGATTACTCTAAATAGCTCAGGGATGCACCTTTGAAAAGGCAAATTTAGTTTAAACAGATTGTTTAACTTACATGTATGATGATGCTTACTTCCTGTAATAACCAAAGGTATCAAACTGTTGTTAAAATTTTTAATGTGTGATTCCAGAAAACATCCATACCCCCACCACGGATGGTTAATGGAAATTCCTAGGGGGTGGGGGGGGCTAAAGGGTAGAAATTTCCGAGGGGTATGGGGGATGCCCACGAGAGCAATTTTCCACAGGGTTGCAAAAGATGCGATCGATCGTACGAGGTACTTACGTGGATTATTTTGATTTGTAGCGCAACAAAAATTAGAAATAGATGCCTTTTCGAGAAAAAAATTAAAGATGTTTGTCTCAAAACGTTTTTTTTCTTTGCTGGGCGTTCGCTATCATCTCTCCGACGACGAACGGTCACTTCATTTTGGCTCACACTGTACTGTGTTTACACGTGAAAAATCAAGATGGCTGACCGTAGCATGTTAATACCCAGACCCCAGGTTCTCTCTGCCTACCGGAAGAAAACATGATTCTACAACGGAAGTTCATTCATTCGTTCTTTATTTCCCATAAAGTTGATCTATAAACCAGAACTTTGAACGTGCAAAATTATAGAGAAAGCAACTACTTTAAAAAGTTTACGAAAGGCCATGAAAAAGAAAATAGGAAATTCATGGGGGGTGGGAGGGTTATACATGACCCCTCTGGAACGGAAATTCCGAGGGGGTGGGGGGTCTAATCGGAAGAACCATCCGTGGGGGGGGGGGGGGCGTATGGATATTTTCTGGAATCCCACAATTACAGTTAGCTATGTTTGTCCACTTTTTTTTGTAGTCTCCATCTGGTTCAAAACTTCATGAGAATGAGGCTTTAACTCCAGCTGTCAGTAAAGCAGAAATTGTAAGAGAATATTATTGTTGAATTATTTTGTTTTCTGCCCAAATATCCTTACTAACTCCTCTGAAATTTCTAGTTTGCTGCTGGTGATGACCAATGTACCCTCAAAACATGTCAGAAAAAAAAGGGATGCTTTGTGTCTAACAAATTAGTGTACTTTCTTTGGAACATTCTTGCTCTGCAGATCTAGAATTTCCATTGATCTTCCCATAAATAGGGCAGTTTTTGACAAATGATATGTAATGATGGAAACCTTTTTTGACTTTGATTTATTACCCTCTGATCTAAACGACTAAATCTATAGATCCTTGGACTGAAGAAAAGGGGAAACTACATCACAAGATTTTTAATCATTATATGTGCAGGGGCCATACAGTAAATTAAATATAGTTGTACATTAATGCACAGATTACACAACAAATACTATATAACTAAAGGTGCACACAATGATAGGCAATTTAATTCGAAAATGACAAGTTCATGCTAATATTTTTCAGTGGCACAATGGAATCTGCACCTACTTGACACGTTGTTCACCAAACAAGAGTTATGCACAGGGATCTTATTTTAATCAAAAAGATCTCCCAAGCCACCTCTAGATGAGGCTAGAGTGTCAAAACTGTTTGGTAAGTTACTTATTATATAATTATTACCTGACAAAGACAGTTATAATGTGGTTTTTTCCATCAATGATAGGTCGTGAACATAACTGAAGAGTTTCCAGAAGGGTATAATTTAACAGCATGAAAAGAAACTTAAATGGACACTAATAGACAGACAATCAAATGCCTTAATTTGCAATGAAATATTTCATAAATTTCGGCCATGAGCTAAAATTTTACTAGCTATGCAACGCTTCTGAGTGGTATACCATGGAATATCACACGAGTCACTTGTATTTTCTTGGTATTATTACACACAAACCATTTTATATCATGCCATGGAAAATATAGTGGCCAGCAAGGCCAGCAAAGCCAGCATAATCAATGGAAGATAACACATGATGGGAAAGTAGGGTGTGATACCGTTGAATTGCACTGATTGATGGGAAGGTTTGGTGGAATACTGATGAATACACAACAGCTTTGTTGCATTCTGATTTGCTGTATCTTCTATTGCATGGTATAAATAAAGTTGAATTTTAATTTTGACTAAAATAATGATATTAAGTCATTTATTGCAGTCCTGCATAAATTATTTTAAGCTGCGGCTACATCATATAGATAAGTGCAGGCCATGATTCATCAAATAGATTCTATTTGGCAATGCATGTGTCCATGTACTCAGCTGATAACACATGGAAATGTCAAAACATGGTAAGAATTCAAACACAGAAGTAATATGCTATGAGTCACAAGCAAGCTAGCACATGTAGCATGATGATGGATCTAATCTTACCATGTTTTGACATCTGCTACATGCTATCAGTGTACACATACACTGACAAATGGAATTGATTGGGAATTGACAATATGGATTGATTTAGTGTTAGATAAGACTGTAAATAGAGACTTTTTCCAATCTCCACAGGGAAAGTAGAGAAGGGCATAGGGCGCACCGCAAAATAATGTACAAACAAGTGGAATTCTATAAGAAATAAAGATAAATCGGACCAATAAGCAGCAAACACTGCTTGCTGAGCCAGGTATTGGGCAACTTGCATCCTTAGAACACTGCCCTTGAATGGGTATGAACGGAGGATGTCAAGCAAGGGATGTTAAGAAATTTCGCTAATTTTCAAAAAGCGGTAATCACCCGTTTGGAAAACCACAGAAAATAAAAAATATGCACCAAAATAGGGATAAAATTATTCCATAAAATTTGTAGTTTGGTAGGCAGTCTGTTGATCATCTGCTAAACAGTCCATCCAGTCTGCTGATCATCTGGTAGGCAGTCCATCCAGTCTGCTAATCATCTGATAGGCAGCCCATTCAGTCTGCTAATCATCTGGTAGGAAGTCCATTCAGTCTGCTAATCATCTTTTAGGCAGTCCATTCAGTCTGCTAATCATCTGGTAGGAAGTCCATTCAGTCTGCTAATCATCTGGTAGGAAGTCCATTCAGTCTGCTAATCATCTGGTAGGTAGTCCATCTACTCTGCTAATCATCTGGTAGGAAGTCCATTCAGTCTTCTGATCATCTGGTCAGCAGTCCATCTACTCTGCTAATCATCTGGTAGGAAGCCCATTCAGTCTGCTAATCATCTGGTAGGCAGTCCATCCAGTCTGCTTAATATTTCCTCTAGTAACAAGTGCTGATGAATCACATCTGGGCTGCATTAGTGCTGCCTTGGGTGAGAACTGTACACAGGAGCCATGTTTGTATCAGCATGATAGAAACAAAACTGCAGAGCAATCACATTTTGGTAAATGTGATTACAATTTGCATGTTGGCTTGATGCATAATTATATGTAATAAATGTTCCACTTGTTTGTACATGGAAATAGTTTATGGAAATGCCCATAGTAATTTACAAGTCACAATAAAACAAACTGATTCAATTAAATTAAATTGGTGATGAATAGTTGCTAGTTTGCATTAGATAAAATTATAATTAATTGAAAACTTGGGATTTAATTCAATAAAAAAGGAAATTAAAAATAAATTTGTGTGACTTTGTAAACAACAGTGAGCATAGTCAGCAGTAAATATTTACCTTGACAGTGTAAAATAATAAAATGGTTTTCACTTGAAACCAGTGGCCAATCACAGCCAAGGTAAATGTTTACTGCTATTACTTTTACCAGGCACCTTATCACTTTATTAGGATTATGGCTTCACATTACAATTCAGTTTAAAATATTATGATGATGATTATGGTCCATCCTCCATTCTCCCTGCTTACTCTCCTCTGGTGGGTCTGTATGGTCCACAGGCCATCTGGTCCTCTGATCATCCAGTAGGCAATACGTCCAGTCCACTGATCATCAGTCCATCCAGTCTGCAGATAATCTGGTAGACAGTTATTTCAGTCTGCTGATCATCTGGTAGGCAGTCCATCCAGTCTTCTTATCATCTGGTAGGCAGTCCAACCAGTCTCCTGATCATCTTGTTGACAGTCCGTGCAGTCTGCAGATCATCTGGTAGGCAGCCCATCAAGTCTACAGGTCATCTGGTTATACAGTCCATCCAGACTTCGGGACAGTTGTTAGACAGTTTACTCTGGGTTAAAATCATCTATCAGAATGTTAGTTAACTTTATTGACCATCTAGTGATCAGTGTAATATTGTCCACAGTCTTTCCAGTAGTGGGACATCACTTGTTAGATGGTCTGCCCATTTCATTGGCCATCATCTAGTAACTTCCACAAAGTCCTATAAAGTATGGTGGAAAGGCCATCATATGTGTAGCCTATACAGTTAGCAGTATATTAGGTTAGTACTCCAGTGGATCAGCAGTTTAGTCTAATCTGCAAAGTATACAGTATACTGTTATTATACACAGTTTGTCTAGACACAGAATAGGGCCTTCTGTTAAAAAACAATAGTTGACAAAAATAAAGAATAAAAGAAAGCAAGAATAAAAACAACTTACAGCTCAGCAGGCCATTCAAATTGAAATCACAAAATCTGCCATCAGACTAAGTCAACAACCAATCCAACAATCTAGGCCTAAAAATGGTAAATAACAATTGTTATATCACTCAAGAGCAACAGGACAAATCAATAAAATCAGGGTAAACACTGGTGTACAGGTTGTATTTCAATCTACAACTTGGATTGAAAAAACATTTTACCAACGAAAGCAGTTGTGTTGCCATGAGCTTAAACTTGTTAAGCACTCAGAATGTACATGTAAATGTACAGGTGTTTTACTGTGGTCTGTAAGTTAAACCACTCAAAATATAAACTAACAGTAGAGTCAATAAAGAACTGAAAGTAAAGATCACATATGCATACCAGCAGTCTATTCAATGTACATTTTTACACTCTGTTTTTGATCCAGTACAGCATCCATCTAAATGTAGAATGTACAAATGCACCATTTTTAATCTGATCTAAAAGTTGCCAAGTTGATTTGATTGTAAAATGGATAGTGGAATGAAAATTAAGATCTTGCACACATACCAGCAGTCCATCCAATGAACAGTCTATACATTCTCAGTTCATGTAATCCACCATCCATTTTGCCCTGGTTGTAAAAGAGGTGGATAGTGTGATGCCAACCCTTTTTCCAGAATCTCTCATTTTCCTTCCTTGACCAGGACGGTAAAACGAGAGTCTAGGATAACAATAAGGTTGGTTTGATCCATTGGAAAACTTTGTATCCTGTGGTTCAGTTAAGAGATGTAAACTTGTCACGTTTCCGCAAAAATGACATTCTAATTAGTTACATTCAAGGACTCCTTTTTCTCTCGTGATTGCAGCATTGTTTATTTTATTGCATGATCATTGTATATCCGTTTTTCGGCTAGGCGTACAAAGCTTTATTCAGTTTTATTTCCTTTACGTCAGAAGGCATGCATTAGATTATTCTTTTCCTGAGCACGTTTATTCAGTTGTAAGAAGTCCAGCACAGTGTAAGGAGCTTTTGGAGAACTTTCGGAGTTATTACAACTGTAGGAGATTTGGAGTTCTTTTAACCCCCGGAGTCAAGATCAGACGTAAGTCACGCTTGTAAATTTAGTAGTTTGTTTTTTTTCCTTTCTTTTCCGTGCTCGGAGCATTATTGTAGTTATCGTTTTTTCTGACGTAAAAATCGCACGTTTCTTTCTAGCT
The DNA here is from genome assembly GCA_949710005.1 of Ricordea florida. Classification (NCBI taxonomy): domain Eukaryota; kingdom Metazoa; phylum Cnidaria; class Anthozoa; order Corallimorpharia; family Ricordeidae; genus Ricordea; species Ricordea florida. The sequence continues at coordinate 9,972,504 of OX453281.1, forward strand.
TTCACCGCAAGTGCTGTAAATAGTCGGACTAGCCAGATTTTAATAAACGCCATTGAATCTTGCTGACCGCCTAGTGCTTCACTGTGGTTGACCTGGCGAACTCCAGTGCCTAACGCCACGCGTCTACGACACTGGGAACGCGACAGTGAAAAGTCTGTTCCATCAACAACAGAGCCTTGAGAGGTAAGCCGTATTTAACCGTATTTAAAACCGAAGCCACACGGAAAGATGGCAAGCAAAAACATTGACGGAGTCACGGAGAGTGGAGTTAGGAGAAGTAAAAGGAAAATACAATTGACACCTAAAGCCCTTCAAAACGCCATAGAAGATAAATGGAGAGAAATCCTTCAGTCGCGTAGAAGGCTCTTAATTATCATGCGATCTGTTGAAGAGGCTACTGATGATACCGATATCGGGACAATAGCTAGCGACCTCACGGCCGCCGTTGAAGAGTTTGGAAGCCTTTTACAAGGCCTACTTAGGCTGTATGAGCTGGATCTTCACGGCGAATTTATAGATGGAGACCAACTCAAGGAGGAAAACGAGACTTTAAGACGAGCTCTCCTACTCATAGATAGTTTAAAAAATAGAATTGCTAGACAATCCGACGAATTGTTGGATATAAGATCTGTTTACTCTCGTCATTCTTCTCGCCGCTCATTAGTCTCTAGTACTAGCAGCAGCGTCGCAAGATTGCAAGCACTAGCCGAGGCGAGAGCCGCAAGTCAAGAAGCTCAGTACACGCGCTTCATAGCAGAAAAAGAGCTCGAGCGCAGAACGCGTGACGCCGAGGCGGAAAGGATTCGGCAACAAGAAAAAGCGCGATACGAAAAGGAGTTAAAAATCCTAGGAGCAGATAAAAAAGCCGCTGTAGCAAATGCGAAGCTAAAAGTATTCGAGGAAGCCCTATTATAACAGGAGTTGGAGGGAGATTCCAAATTGCCATCACTTGAAGTTCCCAGAATAAAAAAAGAAGAGCACACTTCACAATGGGTTCATTCTTCTCCCACGTTAAACCCCCCACCCGCGGATTATCGATCACACCCTGGACGAGCTCGAGAATCGTCAAATACCTTAGAACAATCAAAGCCTTTATCGCCTTCAGCGGCACCGGAAAGTCAATCTTTCAATCAAGATTTGCCAATTAAGAAAGCGCAACAAGATACTTCCTTTAATAGAGAGCCAATTATCACATCAACCCCCTTAATAGACGTCGCCGGAAGCCAGCTAATTGAGACGTTGACATCGGTAAACCAGCAAATTGTCGCCGGACTCGCGCGTCAAAACCTGCCTAAATGCCACCCTGACGTTTTTAGCGGGGACCCCACGCTTTTTCACCCGTGGAAAACAGCGTTTAAAGCCATGATAACGGACGTAAGCGTATCCCCCGCCCAAGAGATAAACTACCTGCGTAGTTTTACCAGCGGAGAGCCCCAAAAACTTGTTGATAATTATCGAAAAAGGAGACATCATGAACCCTGCGGGCTATTGAAAAACCTCTGGGCGGAATTGGAGAGGCGTTTTGGCAGCGCAGCGACAATTACCAATGCATTACTGGAGCGACTGCACGCTTTTGCCGCATTCAGAGAAAGTGAAACTGATAAGCTTCAAGAATTTGCCGACCTCTGCGCTGATGTAACCAGCCAAATATCCTGCCTGCCTGGCCTCGCGTGTCTTAACTTTCCTAATGCAATACAGCCGATCGCCGCTAAGCTACCACCACCGCTTCGCGGGAAATGGGAGAAAGAACTAGCTAAATTCTCGGAGAACAATGGAGACGCCTTTCCTGGCTTTCACGTTTTCTCGGAAGTTGTTCAAAAACATGCTAGGATAAAAAACAATCCAAACATTAACAGCGGAGCTAGACTTGCCAATCCTCCTATTCAAACGCCGAGTCGCGCAGGACAGAACAAAAAGGCGCTTAAAGCAAACACTGTCCCCAATGATCCAAACGCAGCAACAAGAGAAAGGGAGACAAAACGGTGCCCATTCCACGACAGAGACGGACACAGCTTAGAGGAGTGCAAAGCCTTCGGCGCAAAAACATTAGAGGAGAAGACCGAATGGATCCTTCAGGCTGGACTATGCTATCGCTGTCTATCCGGAGGTCACAGAGCAAAGGATTGCAGACAAACCGTCAAATGCGGTATATGCAAGGACAAACGTCACAACGCACTCCTCCACAAAGAGAAGCCGAAGAAACCCGAAGGTGGAGAGTCGGTCGACACGAAATGCACATCCTTGTGCGGAGCTAGCGAGGGCGGTGTCTCGTGCAGCAAACTAGTACTGGTTGATGTCGTCAGCAAAGAGAGACCGAAGAGTATCTCTAGAGTCTATGCGATTATTGACGATCAAAGCAACACGTCTTTGATCACCAGCGAACTTGCCGATGAATTAGGAGCAACCGGCCCAGAAGAAAAGTATTACCTAACTACATGCGGCGGCGAGAAAGAGGCAAAGTACGGACGACGCGTGACAGGCGTAGTCCTCAAATCCTTAAAAGGAACGGAGACAGAACTGCCCACCCTTATCGAATGCAATAACATCCCACGCGATAAGCAAGAGATTCCAACACCGGAGATGGCGAGGAGATTCCCACACCTCAGCGACATCACGAGCGAGATCCCGCAGCTCGATGAAAATGCCGAAATTCACCTGCTTATCGGACGAGATGCCCCGGAGTTGCTTAAAGTGAGGGAGTTTAGAAACGGGCCGAAAGGAGCCCCGTGGGCGCAAAAGACATCGTTAGGCTGGACGATAATTGGACAGATGTGCCTAGACCTAGTCGGGGGACCCGTGCACGTGCGCGCCTGCCGCACCAGTCTCCTCGCGGCCGATTCGCGGGAGAAGTCGACGGAGACAAACGATTACGAATTCTTGCCATGCCCCAACCAGTTTACAGTAAAAGAGAGCTTTCTTGAGCAAAAGAGAGACCCAAAGGACGTGTTCGTTACGAGTCGGGAGGATAACGACGTGAGCTTATCTTGCGAAGATCGCAAATTCATAGATATCATGGAGACTGGCGCACATAAGAACGAACAAGGGAACTGGGAAATGCCCCTACCTTTCCGCCGTAAGGATCTTCATTTGCCAAACAATCGGAGTCAAGCAGTCAACCGCTTAAATGGCCTCATCCGCACCTTAAAAAGAAAGCCTCAGATGGCAAAGGACTACGTGGAGTTCATGGGGAAGATCATCGAAAAAGGCCACGCCTCCCTGGTGCCAACAGAAGAAATTGCTAAGCCCCAGTCCGGCCGGGTGTGGTACCTTCCGCACTTTGGAGTTTACCACCCGAAGAAGCCAACTCAAATCAGAGTGGTCTTTGACTCTTCAGCCGAATACGAAGGTGTGTCGCTGAACGGAGAGCTATTATCGGGTCCAGATCTCATGAACAGCCTGTTAGGAGTTCTATTTCGCTTTCGGAGGGAGACAACAGCTGTCATGTGTGACATCGAGCAGATGTTTCATTCCTTTCACGTTGACCCAGAGCACAGAGACTACCTACGTTTTCTCTGGTACGAAGACAATACACCCGGCAGACGCATAATGGAATACCGAATGAATGTTCACCTCTTTGGAAATGGACCAAGCCCAGCTGTCGCTACGTTTGGTTTAAGAAAGACCGCGGCTGACGGCGAGGAGGAGTTTGGAGAAAATGCAGCCGAATTTGTGTACCGCAACTTCTATGTTGACGACGGCTTGGCATCACGACCCACTACCAAAGAAGCAATCGATCTTGTCACCGCGAGTCAAGCAATGTTAGCCACCGCTAACCTAAAGCTTCATAAGGTCGTATCCAACTCAGTTGAAGTCATGGAGGCCTTCCCAGCTGAAGATAGGGGAAAGGGAGTACGAGATCTAGATCTTCGGCACGATAGCCTTCCCGCACAACGCTCTCTCGGAGTCCACTGGAACCTCGAGGAAGACACCTTCGCGTTCAAGGTCTGCCTTCCCGAAAAGCCATTCACGCGAAGAGGAGTACTATCGGTCGTGAATTCAATTTATGATCCACTAGGCCTCGCAGTACCAGTCCTACTTGAAGGGAAGTTATTGCTTCAGCAGCTAGTACTCTTGGGCAAGAAAAACAATAAGGAAAAACCATTAGGATGGGACGACCCTCTACCAGACACGCTATTGTCGCAGTGGCAACGTTGGAGAAATTCGCTTCCTCATTTGGAGAACGTTTCAGTACCCCGCTGCTACCACCCAGCTGGTTTCGGGAAAATCGTAAGAAAAGAAATCCACGCCTTTTCGGACGCCAGCAAGGACGCAATTGGAGCTTCGATTTATCTAAGACTCTTTAACGATAAAGGAGATATCTGCACGGCCTTGCTCTTCGGCCAGTCAAAGGTAGCACCTTCTCAGACCACAAGCATACCCCGTCTAGAGTTGTGTGCCGCCGTCCTTGCCTCGCAAGCAGTTAACAAGATCGTAAAGGAGATAGACATGGAGATTAACGAGATAACCTTTTACACGGACTCCAAGGTCGTCCTCGGTTACATCCAAAACGAGAGCCGGAGGTTCTATGTTTACGTCGCTAACCGTGTACAAACAATCCGGAAGATTTCCAGTCCCAAACAGTGGAAGTATGTCGATACAAGCGAGAACCCTGCAGACCTGAGTACACGTTGCCTGAATGCCCGAAGTCTCACAGGATCGGACTGGCTAACCGGACCAAACTTCTTAAGAGACCCAAACAGAACAGCAGCAGAAGATGAAGAGGACGAGATTCCGCTAAACGAGGACGATCCGGAAGTACGAAAGAACACCGTGAGCCTGAAAACGCAAACCAGCAAACACCATGGTCTCGGAGCAGACAGGTTCTCACGATTTTCCAGCCTTCATTCCCTGCAACGTGCAATCGCAAATTTGATCGTAGTTATCAAGGAGTTCAAACGGAGAAAGAGCAAGAGTCCGGAAGACATTGAGTCGAAAATATCAAGCACCAAGAACACGAAATTGATGCGGCAGCCAACGGCAAAGGAACTTCAGGAGGCCATGACAGTAATAATTCGTGCCGTACAAAGTGAAAGCCTTTCAGAAGAATTGAAATCGAACCGAAGGATTGCAGAGAGAAACAAACCGGAGACTGTTCCAAAGAGTTCGAAACTGTACCGTTTAGACCCCTTTGTGGATAACAATAGTGTCCTACGAGTTGGCGGCCGTCTTCGACGCGCTACTTTAGAGTTCGGAGAAAAGCACCTCGTTCACGTCACTACCACACACAAGTCCACCACCAAGGTCGTCAGATTACGCACGGTGCCATCCGCCAAGCTGGGTACTGGTTGATCGGAGGCCACAATACTGTAGCACGGGAGTTGAACAAATGTGTTACATGCAAGAAATTGAGAGGACCAGTGATACAACAGCGTATGGCAGATCTACAAGCAGACAGAACAGAAGTAGCCCCTCCCTTCACAAACGTTGGGTTCGACGTTTTCGGCCCCTGGATGATATGTTCTCGGAAGACACGCGGAGGCACAGCCAACTCCAAACGCTGGGGACTGGTGTTCACTTGTCTAAGTAGCAGAGCGATCCACATCGAACTACTGGAGTCCATGGATGCTAGTTCCTTCATCTGCACCCTGAGAAGATTCTTTGCACTTCGCGGTCCTGTTTCCATTCTCAGGTGCGATCGGGGTACCAATTTCATTGGTGGAAAATCGGAGCTGGGAGACGCCCTGAGAGAGATGGACCAATGTCAAGTGAAAGGCTACGTAAACAACCATGGGTGCGAGTGGATCTTCAACCCACCACATGCCTCACATTTTGGTGGCGCTTGGGAGCGCCAGATAGGTACCATTCGCCGAGTATTAGAAGCGATGTTCACGGAGCTTGGTAGTCATCAACTTACACACGAACTACTCGTAACACTTATGGCAGAGGTGACCGCGATAGTCAACGCACGCCCTATATCTGCTATACCAACGGATGCAGATGAACCTCAACCGCTGTCACCCTCTATGCTTTTGACTATGAAGACACGTCCACTTGGCCCGCCACCCGGCAACTTTGTTCCGCCTGACGTCTACGCACGACGCCGTTGGAGACGTGTCCAGTACCTCGCGAACCAATTCTGGACACGATGGAGGCACGAGTACCTTCAGAGCATGCAGACCAGGACCAAGTGGGAGGAACCAAAGAGAAATCTGCGCACAGGAGACGTAGTTCTTGTAAAAGAGGAGGGAGCTTACAGAAACGACTGGCCCGTCGGCAGAGTTTCAAATGCCATTGAGAGTGATGACGGTCGAGTAAGAAAGGCCCAAGTGGAGACAGTGAGAGGCGGGGCTAAGAAGACGCTCTTGCGACCAATTAAGGAGCTTGTCCTTCTCGTACCCGCACCAGCGGAGTAGCTTTACTAGAACGCAGAAGATAATCAAACAGGAGCAAAGATCAGAGATCCTTGGGCGAGGAGTGTCACGTTTCCGCAAAAATGACATTCTAATTAGTTACATTCAAGGACTCCTTTTTCTCTCGTGATTGCAGCATTGTTTATTTTATTGCATGATCATTGTATATCCGTTTTTCGGCTAGGCGTACAAAGCTTTATTCAGTTTTATTTCCTTTACGTCAGAAGGCATGCATTAGATTATTCTTTTCCTGAGCACGTTTATTCAGTTGTAAGAAGTCCAGCACAGTGTAAGGAGCTTTTGGAGAACTTTCGGAGTTATTACAACTGTAGGAGATTTGGAGTTCTTTTAACCCCCGGAGTCAAGATCAGACGTAAGTCACGCTTGTAAATTTAGTAGTTTGTTTTTTTTCCTTTCTTTTCCGTGCTCGGAGCATTATTGTAGTTATCGTTTCTTCTGACGTAAAAATTGCACGTTTCTTTCTAGTTTTCACCGCAAGTGCTGTAAATAGTCGGACTAGCCAGATTTTAATAAACGCCATTGAATCTTGCTGACCGCCTAGTGCTTCACTGTGGTTGACCTGGCGAACTCCAGTGCCTAACGCCACGCGTCTACAACACTGGGAACGCGACAAAACTCATCCATAGGATAATTACTTAACCAATGAACAGTACTATCCACCCTTTGAACAACTACAGCCTGGCCTGCTGTGGTCCACTGAGTCTGCAATCCAACCATTCCACATGTCCATGCAGTAGTCCATCCTTCCAGGATACTTCCAGTCCATCCAGGCCATTTGGTCCAGGGTCCATTCACTCTGCAGTACATCTAGGCAGTATGTCATCATGGTGCAAACTCCATGGTTCCACCAGGCCCTGTTTGTTCAAACAGTCACGATGGTCGGTAACTAAGGACTTTTCTCCCGTTTGCGCGGGCTCAATTGTTTGCAGCAGTGTTCCTCAAAAGTACCGCATTAACTTAGATTGAGTAAAAACATGGCGGCCGAAGTGGAGCATGGCAATTAGATTTAAAGGTTAAAAACAGCAGATAGTAGCGTGATGACATCTTTTGAGACACCAGTTCGGTTAAAGTGAAGTTTTCGGTGGAGAAAGTATGGATAAAGTCCGTGATATCGGCTAAAAATAAGCCACACTATGGAATGGGAGAGATTGATTCTCAACTCGAGGAAGTTTGCGAAACCAAACTTGAACTTGTTGGACCCCTAATCGACTCTTGCTTGCGGTAACTAGGAAAATGCTCGAAGAACAAGCTAACGCATTCAAAGGCAACGTGGCTTATGAATCCAACCACTGGGCTTATTCATTGGATGATTTTCAGACACATTGTAACTCTGGCTTGAAGATATGGCTGCGAAATAATTGTGTCAGGGAAAGGGAAAAAAGTGGAGATTTTAATTGAAAAACAGGCTTCTGCCAGAAATATATTTTGTCCCGCTCGATTCTTTAGTCAAAAGTATTTGAACAAGAGGAAATTTAAGAAGCAGGCTGACGGGAAATACCACTACGCTGGTCGCTCTTCTGTTGTTCTTACGAGAAATACCTCCATGCTACTTGGTTACAACATGACAACAAATCGTGGGAACTCTCTCTGCTTTTATTCAGAGGTACACTGAGGAAGACTTAGCCATTGATAATCAGTTACAAAAGCTGATGAACATCACGTAGACGTGTAGTACGTTTACGCTAAATCTGTTATGTATCTTATAAATAACAAGTCAAGTGGTGAAATATATTTTCTTTGATTTACTAACCCTTACCAAATCTACATATATGTGACATATACGTGACATATCTTCCATTGCCACACATATATGTCACATATATGTACATACATGTGACATATATGTAAGACGGTGCAGCTATTTCTACATATATGTTACATACATGTAAAATGGCAGTGATGAGAAACTGCATATATGTAACATATATAACTTTGCACATATGTTTGACATATATGTCTGCAGTCATGGGACACAATAATAAATATAACTGTATATACATGGGTAAAATAGCCAACCGGTCTGCCTCCTGTTCATTTGTAATATTTATTTCATTGTTTGTTTAATTGACCCTGAAAAGCCCCAATGGGGAGTGGTCAATTAAGATATACACTTTTTTTTATACATAATTAACTACTCCTGCCTGAACGTTTCTCAAAATTGCTGTTGAGTTCAGTGAACATTGTGTTGTGTTCACGCTTTTCTAACTTTCACTGTAAGTACTTTAGGAATCAAGTTCAGGCTGTAAATTTTATACTGATTGTAAATTAATTTTCATTTTGTGATGGGCAAGAAACTCTTCTGAATTACAACACTCTTGCTCCTGAAGTCCATTCTTTAAATAACTAGGATAAAATAAGCTATTTCCATGCAGACTGACAATTCGTATGGAAATAACTATACATGCTATTAAATACCTCTTATTAATCGAGTTCGAGGTCCGTACTGTAAAATACGGACCGAGTTTTTTCCCGTCGATTTATGGCCCAAGCGCGAAGCGCGCGGGCCATAAATCGACGGGAAAAAACGAGGATCCGTATTTTACAGTACGGACCGAGAAAACGAGGTTAATAAGATATTTATTATATCTCTGGAGTCATTTTGGCGACCAAAACAAACTTTAGCGGGCCGTACAGTGAAGTACGGCCCGCTAAATTGACCAATCACAGCGCGCGTACTAACTGAGAGATATTTAACAACTATTCACCGAAGTGGAGGTGGCTAGTGGTGGATATTTAACTTAAGGATTTCTTTTTTTGTAATTACTGCCGTACGTCTCGTTTTCTCGCTGAGAGAAAAAATTTTGTTTAGTTCTAGTGGCGACATTTCATCAAATGGAATTGCAAACCCTTTCTGTATTTGAAAGCATTCTGTAAATAATTCAAATTTGGTTCTCAAGTAAACAAGCGACATCAAATTTGGTTATGCAAGATTAATTTGCATTTGTAAACAAAACCTTTCTCGTTGCTTTTTACCGCTAAACTCCGGGTTAAAAACATAAGCCATTACCTCTGAACACGGCCAAGCCAAATTTAGTCGCTTTCTTGGAGTTTCCAGGGACTGCTTCGTTGTTAATTTGGATGATTTCTTCGCTTGTCATACATACAAACCGGGCCGCCATATTCGCGCGGCAGAGCGAAAAATTCGCAAGTTGCTCGGAGGTAAATAGCACAGGATATTCGGAGTTTGACTAGCCAATCAGAGCGCACCTTCAACGCTATCCACTGTTTTAGTATATACTAAAATAAACTATCACATAGCCTTACCTGATTATTGAATTACATTCATTAATAGACAACTAGATAGACAACTTCCATTAAGCTTGTGAGTAACGGCCAGAGTAAGGATCCAAAGAACGCTCTCGGACAGTTTAAGTTGCGAGCCAGGGTACACATAAGGGTCCTTATCTGTCGATTCATTCGTTTGAATGGAGTTATCACCACAAACTGCATTCTCCGGCTCCTCATCTGAAAAGCTGTCACCGTAGCTGCTTCCATCGCTTTCGGAACCATCACCCCAATTCATTTCCAAACAATCATCACTGTTGTTGTCCGGTGAAGATAATTCTTGATGGCTGCAGGGAGATAAGGGCAAGGACATACCAGACTCGTGAAAGTTCTGTGTAGGAATTGTTGGATCACATTCGTCTGCTGAATCGTCTGATGCTTCACTATTTTCGAGCAGTGCGACATTGGTAATTTCCTCGGAGCTTTGTTCGTCCTCATCTCTGGTGAGTTGCACGGCTTTATAATGATGTCGATACAAAGTGCTTTTGGGTTTTTGCAGGGATACATCTCGTCGATGAGTGTTATAACGACCTCTTTTTCTTGGCCTATTTGATTGTTCGGCCATGCTGCCAGGTATTGTGAAGACCACAATGCACGAGGAGCGCTCGAGCAATTCCTAGCACGTGACCAGAAAAAAGAGCGGGAATTCACAGGCTTCCGTTGAGCAAGCCTTTGTAAGTGCCTTCGAAGATTTTCATCAATTTCAATATTGTTATTCCTTTTTCGTCAACGTTTGTCCATAATGAGAGAAACAAAGGCACCTTCTCGCATTACTGAGGACCTTGGTAAGTCTGCATGCACAATTCTTTTGTTTAAGACCCAAAGACGACAGTATTGTTCTTTAGAAAACAGTCCTAAGAAAATACGCGCGCTGATTGGTTAGAAATCGTGTTTCTATTAAACAATTAGATTATGAGATCGAGATTTCTATCGCGCGATAGTTGACGAGGGCGCAGCCCGAGTCAACTATCACGCATAGAAATCGAGAGCGAATAATCTAATTGTTTTAGTATAAATCTACTAGTCCTTCAAAACTTTGCCTTTTCTGGAACAGCCTCGACCAGTAAACTGTCTTAATCTTCTTCACGGACACTTCGTAAACGTGAAGAAGCGGCCACCATTACGCTACTCACTTTCTATCACAGAATAGATAGTGGGTAGCGTAGCCAATCCAAGCGCGGCATTTGTGATAGAACGCTAGTAGATTTGTACTAAAACTCGATAGAAACACAGAACTAGCACGAGCTGTTGACGTAATGATGACGCGAGCAAAGAGAATTTACATTTTGATAATCAAAGCTAACAAGTTGCTTTTCTTTTTTTCGTCGCGGTGTTTTCTAAAAGAAATAGAAAACATGTTCTTCGTGTTTCTATTGAGTTTTAGTATTTATATCATAGATACTGAGATTTCCTCACGAAAAAAAGAGTACGTAAAAATGATACGTAAAATGCATTAGCCAATAGGAAACGCGAACGATGAAAATTCACTAGTGAAAAAACGTCGTTCGTCCAATCACAAACGCGAACGACGAAAACTCACTAGTGAACAACATCGCATCGCGATTTCGATTGTCGTCCATTTTCATATCGGCGACATGGCGGAGGCAGCTGCTTCAAGGTTTGTGTAAAAATGTTTATAAAAGTAGTGAAGGTATAAACTGACGTTTTATTTCTTGTGTTACTTCATTAAATATTTGATTTTGAAAGAGAAGCTGATGTATTAGTTATTCTAGTTTTACACGCATACATTGCAGTTGAATGGGTTCCCTAACTGACGCGCGTAAGATTGACAAAATTTGGCTTTTCAAAAATCTCAGTATCTATAAAATAAACAAATTACACCATGGAAAATGCTTTGTACGATTTTTTATTCACTCGTTGAGTTGTATCAGAAAACTCACTCGTTCGCTGCGCTCACTCGTTCGTTCTGATACTACTCAACTCGTGAATAAAAATCGTACGTGCGCATTTTCCATGGAGTAATCTCTATAAATCTACTAGTGTTCTATCACAAATGCCGCGCTCTGATTGGCTACGCTACTCACTATCTATTCTGTGATAGACAGTGAGTAGCGTAATGGCGGCCGCTTCTTCACGTTTTCGAAGTGTCCGTGTAGAAGATTTAGGCAGTTTACTGGTCGAGGCTGTTCCAGAAAAGACAAAATTTTGAAGGACTAGTAGATTTATACTAAAACAATTAGATTATTCGCTCTCGATTTCTATGCGTGATAGTTGACTCGGGCTGCGCCCTCGTCAACTATCGCGCGATAGAAATCTCGAGCTCATAATCTAATTGTTTAATAGAAACACTCGTGAAAGTTTGGGAGAACTCGAAAAAGCTGTGGAAACACTCGCCTGCGGCTCGTGTTCCCACAGCATTTCTCGTTCTCCCAAACTTTCACTCGTGTTTCTATAACTCGATAGAAACACGGTACATGTTTTCTATTTCTTAAATAACAATAGGCGAAACGAACATGCATTCCGGCGGGCTTTTCACCCATCATTTATTTTTATAATTTAAGCTTTATAGCTTCGCTTCTTTTGTAAAAACAACCAGCCCCAGCCTTCAAATAATTACATTATGAAAATATATAAGATTGGGTGTACCCTGCTTCTAGAGGATTTTATAGCTTCTTTTCTTTCCCAATCTTTTCCAAGAATATATTGATGGTCTACAATGTAATCCAGTACCTCGCTGAAGCGGCTCTATGATTGGACGAAACAGTTTAATGTGTAGCAAGCGTAGCAGAGCGTATTATTGGTTAGAGGCCTAGGACAATAGAGATTTTTCGTCATAGAGTTTGCACGCACTCTCCTTGCACGCAAGTTATATCTACACTAAACAGATTCAGCCAACTGGTAAGGGTTAGGGTTAGTAAAAATACTGCCGTACGCAAGGATAGTAGAAAAACCACTGTGTACTTAGAATGTTTTAGTTCATCATTAAGTTACGTTGATCGTTAAGTTACGTTGATCGTAGTCTTACGAACGTTGAATATGTGAGAATTGTACATCGCAGGAGATCGTTGGATTGCTTTAAATCGTGTTGTTACATCGAAAGATCAGTTCAGTTATTGTTGTTTCAGTTCAGTTATGTCTGGAAAAGAAAAGTGAACTGCTAGGGGTACTGGCAAGTGCCCAAAGTGCACTTTTACATACTCAACTTTCAAGAAGCCAGAAAGATGCACACAGTGTCAGTTTTATCTTGGAGGAAAGTTTGTCCCTAAGGAAGGCGCCTCTTCAAATAGAAAGAGGAAGTTAAACAACCCAGAGGCAGTATCTGTCTGTTCCTTTGCTGACAATTTACTTTATTCGATTAAAGTCACCGACAGAGATGACAGAAGTTTTTGCTTGGTGGCTGGCTCAAGTCGGATCTGCTATTTTAATTCTTGTCGAAACTTTCGTGCATTAGCAGTTGCTTCTGGCCAAGAACAACTTAAAAAATTCTCCTGTCCCCATTTGGAAAAGGTAAAAGACAGCGTGCCCCCAATGGAAGAACACCACTTAAATTCAGAAAAGTTTGCAGAGTATCCTGGTGGGGCTGACATATCAAGGAATATGACAGATGCGGCTGATTATGCAAAACAGCTTGGTGTCCCACAAGTTATCCGAGTATCAGAAAGTAGTTACGTGGTTTGTGGTATTCCTGATACCTCTGCCACAACTGGATTTGTCCACGTCAAGAATCACAATGACACACTGTTGTGTTCCGTGAAGCACTGCCGGATTTTCAGTGGTGGAAAACAGCTAAAAACACGGCATGTGTGCCTGCATGTGCATTTATTGTCATGTTCTCTTGGCTTGTGGAAAATCCATTCACCAGCAATTGCCAGTTCAACAAAGCTAACCGCAGCAGTGTCCACATGCACCTCCACTGAAACATCAAGTACCATTCCAACATCTTCTGTTGCAAGAACATCTACGTTAAAAGTCAATCAGGCCACTCACTATCCATATCATATTCCTTTAAGTGTCATAAGTGCTGCCCGTAATGCAGATAGCCGCACTCTTTGTGGTATGGATGGTGGATGGCCAAAGGAGTTTACTGCTGTTGATGTGATCTGTCGGCTATGTGGGTCCAGGCTACATCCACCAAGATGCCACCCTGGTACACAGGGAAAAGCTTTTTTAATCACCAATAGCAATCCTTTTTTGCTGGTGAATGTGAAAGTGAGAATGTGCCAAAATGTAGCCTGTCAAGCAATGCACCAGCCCCAAGTTTATCATTTAGGTGTGCACACTGTAGTAGGTTTTGTCTTTTCTTGTGGTTGTTAATATGGTTAATTCTGTTTTTGGTTTAATTTTTGTTTGGTATGATACTGTTTATTGAAACTCTCCTAGTAGGCATATGTTGGTGATCTTTTACTGGAAATCCATTAAACAGTGTCCATTTTACTGTCTAGGGCCTATTTTTGGTTGTTCAGCACTTCATGTGGGTGGCTTTTTTAAGTGCAAATTCTGTAAATCTTTTTGCAAATGCATGTACCGTGTAGATGTAAAAGTCTGGAAGTTAATTCAAATGCAATCCAAGTACAGTTCAACCAGTTTTCCATTTTTGTTGTCAAGTTGTTGCATATATTAGATGCAAAGGTTGTAATTTTGTTTTTCTTTTTCTCCAGTATGCAACTTTTTGCTAACTGCAGGTGCACTACATTTACACTCTTAACCCATAACAAAAATTGTTTTCTTTTCTGATTCCAATAATTTATTCTTTGCCATCAGCCCCTACCATTTTATAAATCCAGAAGTTATTTAGTATATCTCACTTTCCTAATATTTTATATTTTCTAATACATATCTTGTCGTCCATTTTACAGGTTTGTTTAATGCAGGAGACAAAGTTCTCATTGCAATTGAAATATTATTGGAGTGGAGGGAATTGTTCAAGAGAAATGTACCACTTTCCACAATCATAGACTGCAAGCTCAAGTCTTTGCTACTTACTGTTCCACAAGTTAGTGTTTGAGTCTTTTTTTCTTGCTATTACGTACATCCTCTTTCTTTTATTTTATACTCTCATTGGGGGCAGGATTAGTGCAGTGGTGAGACCTTTCATTCAACCAGTGTGGACGGGGATTGATAATGTGGGTTTAGTTTGTTGGTTCTGTACTCTGCTCCAAGAGGTTTTTCTCTGGGTACTCCAGTTTTCCCTTCTCAACAAAAGCTATCATTTCATTTGACTAGTAATTTATTTGAAGTAATTTCCTTTAATTTGCTTTGTGTACTTCCCATTAGTAGAGCACATACGCTGTACTAACCTACCACAAGACTGAAATTAAGTTATTATTATTGTTATGCTAAATGTATATCAATTATCATTTTGAAAATAAACAGTATCAATATTTTGAAATACTGTAGCTGAATACAGCATTTTTGCTCAAATGCATACTTTTCTTATTAATAAGTGGTGTGCTTTTTCTTAAAGAATATTATTAAATATAATATGATTATTACTTTAAAAATACATTGTTTTTCATTATTCCTGTAAGGGTTTCAATTTACCTGACATAAAACTCGTAGATCAGTTGCGTGTTTTCTGCTTTACTGTCGGTTGCAGATCAGTATACATGTACATGTAGATGACAAGCATTAGATCATCATGTGGGGGTGTAGGTAGTTTCCAGGCTTCATTTACATATGAATAATATTGTTTCTGCTTTTTGCCAAAGGATCGTGTGCCAAACCCAAACACAGTTGATTACCTGAGTGATGTGATGTACAACGCATTTTACTGCTTCGAATTGTTGACATGTCGTGACATGGATGATGTTGTTTGTGGACTTTGTGGAACTATCGGCACAGTCTACTTTGGAGATGGCAATGCCAAGAATTGCTGCAGTGTTTCTGGGGTAAGTAGATGAAACTGTACCTGTTTTCTGCGCACTATCCAAGGGAGATTTCCTGTAGATTAGCATTCAGTTGTTCCAGTAAAAAAAATACAAATATCAATGCTATTGTGTGCAAAACATGTTGAAAAGGCAAACCCCCAATTTCAAGCCCAAAATCAGAACTGATAATTAAGTGAAGCTTATAGACAAGTGTTTCTGGCACCCAGTACCCAAAAGTTTGTTTACCCAGAATTTTAACCAGACTGGCAATACCGACAACCCAGGGCTCTCCAAAAACACCGAAATAGATCGGGCTAAAGCTTTTGCTGCCATTTATTAACCTTCCTTAGATAATTGTTTTTTTTTTCTGTTGTGGACAGGTTGACTATAGACCAGATGACAGCAAAACGTTGTGCAGTCTAGAAGATGTCCTACAGAGAATAACATCTCATTTTGTGGAGGTTTCCACTTACACCAAGGCAGACCACAAGATGTCCATAAACATTTCGGAAATTCCTCCATTAATTGCACCCTGTCAACGCTCCAGTGAGGTGATGAACACAGAAGTGTTTAAGAAGAGTGTGTACCTGACTTCAAAAGAAAGGAGTGGTGAAGTGGAAGGTTTGTAGACCTAAATGTTGCTGGACAAACCATACTTAGATAATGAGAAATCTTTTTAATGAAAGAAAGGACCTTTGCAGTTATCATAATTTATTCAATATAAGTGAAGTAATATTGTTACTTATCAAATTTATCTTTAGGTGACCCAGTAATGCTTCATTTACTTTTGCAAGAACAAAAGGTCCAGATAGACAACATCAACAATTTGTCAGTTGAAATTCTTAAAGAAATTTGCAACAAATGCAAAATTTCCACCAGTCAGAGATCAATTGGAAGTATATACCATTCTGCTAAATATTCTTTCATTACCCTAATTTTTTTTTCCATTAACACCCAAGTTGCACATGGAAGTTGGGTGCCTAGGAACCTGGGGCCGCTGAAGTAGCCAACCCCTAAACCAGATGGCAAGAACCCCCAAAGCCTGGTGTACCCGCAACCCAACCACGAGCCCCAACCCCCCCCCCCCCCCCCCTTTGCTGAAGGACCTTCAGGCTGACCCAGATGGGAGTGATGGGGGCTTGTCGTCAATAAGTCACAGTATAATCCCTCCTTGTTTTTCACCCCTCTTTTCATGTCAACCATCGTGGCACTGTTTAGGCAGCACAGATTGAAAACAGATGAACTGCAGATATTAAATTTGTCTACTGTTCATCTGTTTTTTCCTAAAAAGGTCTTCTTCAGGTCTGCATATGATTGGTGTAATACACTGACATGTGATTTGTTTTTTTCTACCCTAGGACTTCCTAAGAGGCAGACTGCTTGCTCTCTATGCCAGTATAACTGTTGGAAACTCCCCTTGTCACAAATTTACTCATGTTGATGGGCACTCGGGTGGATTTTACCATGTAGTTTGTCCTCATTCAGTGAGTGGAACTCTAAAATTTTACTTGTGCCTTCTCTTTTTTTATGTCCTTAGTTAATTCTTTTTTAATTGCACTGGATTAGAGAGGTATTTGTTTGCAGAAGAAGCATTTTTACACAAAGATACAGCTGTATTTAGCTATGAGGATTTCATAAACAGAAATTCTTTGAACTAAAAATGGTGGCAGGTGATGTTTTTGTATTGTGCCTGCTCAAACTGTATATCTATAGTGTTTTGTCGCCAGCTCATCATGCACAAAGCAAGAGTTGTATTGTTATGTGTAGCTGATTATATTTTTAAGACTCAATAGGTCTTTCATAACTTATGATCTCATTCCGAAACAAGACAATTTTTATAGGCAAGTATTATTCTTGGGTTTGCAGTGCACTGTTGCATCAAAGTTCCTGCTTCTTCAAGAGTCTGTTCGTGATGCTGCTGACCTGTACCTTAGTTTGAAGTATCCACCTCCTCTTTTTGTCTGTGATACACCATGCGGGTTGGCACGCCACATTGATCAGAGATGTAAGGATGTTGCTGAACACCTATGGGGTGATAATGTTGGCTGTTTCCAGAAACCAATTCCAGGGCAATCTCCCAGCAAGGTGAGTATGACCAATTAATGATTATATGAGATTAAGTTTGAGTAGTATTGGTGATTATTATATGACTGGCTGCATGATCCTCTGTTTTGGTTGGCTGTCCAAGCAGGCAAGATGCATAGAGACAGCCTGTCTGCTTGGGATTTCCTGTATTCTTGCTGCAAGAAACATTTTCTTTTGGCCATGTGATAAATACTCTTTTGACCAAGCTCCTTTGGTCAAGCTGACTGGTTTTTGACCTTGTTCCTCTCTTAACCTTTTATTGACCCCTACTTTGGTTTGGTTCACAAAAGTGCCAAAAAAAACACTCGGCCATTAATGGTATCCAGCCATCTTGACCAAACATGCTTGGACAAGATTGTACCACAAAGAATTTCAGACACTCAACTTCCCTGTCTTTTCTTGTTATAGTTCTAACTTAACTTAATCCATTAGAAAAAATACAAAATGACTTAATAAACTTGTAGGTCAGTGTACCAGAGTTGGCTACCCCTGAGTTTAAAGTCAACGTTCTACAGGTGGCCCACTTTTCACAGTGGCAGCACCCCACAACTGGTTTGAAGAGAAGGTACATTGCTGGCGACAGATTTCATGCTTCTGTTAACCCTCATAAATCTGAGTTGTGTTCATATCATGACATCAACCTCTTGGATCAAGGAAATTGTATTGGAACAAGTTACCAAGAAAGTTTGAACAAACTTAAAAACAAACGCCTTCAGAGCTCTACAGTTCAAAGCTTCTTTGTACATTTCATTTATAACTATCTCATGGATTTTTATGGGAATGAACGAGTTGTACTTGAACAACGCAAGGAAATCCAGTCCAGATTGGGGCCTAATCAAGTTGTTGTAAGAGATATAAATTTCACAGGTTCATAATAATGGAGAAGCCTGCTTTATAATAATGGAATCTTCTTTCTCAGGGTTCAAAGATATTAATTATGAAAGTGTACTCAATTTAAAGACCAGTTTTGTCTAAGTTTTTGTTATTTTATCTTATTGAGGGTGCATGATAAATTCTGCTTCTTGAGATCCCCCGGCAACTGGTTGACCATGGTACCATGGTTTTTCATTGTCAACCATGATTATAGCCACTGACCATGGTTCACAGTCAACCATGGTCAGACCAAAAAACACTCAATATCTAAAGAATCTGATTATATTTCAACAGGTCTGACATGTTTGAGATAAAATAAAAGTTAAATTCTAGTAATTAATGATAAATTTCACCAAAATAAATTATGATTGCTGAACATGGAATGCCATGGAAAACCATGTCCAATCTACTTGGCACTCATTGCAGACTCTGAGTCAGAAATTTAGAGTGAACAGGAATTTTTAAAATATTCACATAATTTTGGTTGGTTTGATATTGCATTTGAAACTTTAAGATTGTCAAAAAATATATATTAAGAATCACTTTTTGCCAACCATGGAATACCATGGAAAACCATGTCCAATGTACCTGTACTTGGCACTGATTGCAGACTCAAGTCTGAAATTCTGAGTGACCAAGAATTTTCAAAACATTCACATAATTTTAGTTGGTTTGATATTGCATTTGAAACATTAAAATTGCCAAAAAGAATATATTAAGAATCACTTTTTTGCCAACCATGGAATACCATGTCACACCATGTAACTGTCACACTTAACTTTATCACATGTTACAGTGACTGTACAACATTAAGATATTATATCTAATTCCTTAAAATAAAATATCTAATTGAAATTCTCTCCCTTCTTTGTAAGAGCAACACAGCAAATTCTCTTTTTCATGCGTCTGTATTCTTTTTCTCTTGCCCCTTTATTTAGTGCTTTACAAAGTTGAGATATATCTTCCTTCCCTGTTTGTTTGATTAGCTCTAATTCACCCCTGAGTAAATCAAGCAAATTTACAACTTCCCAAAAAATAATTAAATATTCCTAGAGAAAAAAACGTTTGCCTGCTGACTCTTGATGTGAAATTTTGTAAAAGGATAAACGGAAATTAAATGGACCTAATGTACGATAACACATGTTCATCAGGATCAAATATTGTTGAATCTGCAGTGTTTTCATAATGTAACAGACCTGTTTGGTTTATTGAAGAATTTGAATGTCTAAGCTTCTTTTTCCCATACGGTGCAGGCTTTCTCATGTGTATTGCTGTAGTCTGCGTCAGCTGAGGCTGGATTTTGTAATCTGTTTCTCCACCACGTCGATCGCTAAAGAAATACAGGCACCGCGTGAGTCGAAGCTGATATTGTAACCAGGTCTTTTGTACTCACTTCATAAACTTGGGAGACCAACAGAGCACTTAAAGAACCCCGTCTTTTCGTAATTCCCATGAATAGAAGAATTATTTTGACTTTTGACTTATAACCCACTCGCGGCCACTCGTCCGCCATATTGAGATAAGACTGCCGTCAAGGCCCTGGAACGAGATGCATTCCTGCTGAACCAATCAGAACTTGCAAATTCTCATGTGACTTCCGGTTCTTAGGCAAGCTCAAGCTGTTGAATTTGAAAATTGCGATCGGTTATTGACCATGCAGTTCGCGCGCTTTTTAACAAGGGAAACTTGCACGTATGATTCGTGGATTAAATCAAACGTTTCCAATGGCTAGATGAGAAGCAAAGCTGTATAAATTTAAAAGTATTTTGGAAAAACACGATCAAGATTAATCTGGGAATCATTCAAAAGCACGCAATTCGTGGTGAGTACAACAATGCCTTCCTTTACTCACACATACTATTCACTGTAGGTTTCATTTAACTTTAAAGACGCTTGGAAGGGGCTTTATGCTGATTCGAATGAACACAATGGACTCTTGTTTTTGTAATTTATCAGTATGTAAATATTATGAAATCTAGCTGAGCTTAAGAATTATGCCGTGGAAATTAGCTCCTTAATGAGTATAGGTAATCACATGATTTCATGATTTCATGATTTTTGCATGTATATTATTAATAACAGAAATTTCTCATGAAGTAGTATAATAGTAATTATACTACTTCATGAGAAATTTCTGTTATTTGATTGGCTAAGAGCAGTGGTATTTCTGCTTAATTTGAAATACCTTCATGTGAAAATTACAAGCCTTTTGCCAATAGTAGTATAAACAAATAATTGCATGATTTGTACGTGATATTTGGCATAAATACCACTCGTGATATTTCAAAACTGTCTCAAATTTCACTCGCCTAACGGCTCTTGAAATTACGTACAACAATTTTGAAATATCTCTCGTGGTATTTATATCAAATATCACTACAAACTATGCTATTACCTATACTAATATCACGACTATAGTGAAAGTAACATGAACTCGGACGCTGCTTCATACCTCCTTTAATTACGAACTGCATGTTTGTGTGTTAAGAATATTCGAAACGCTGGCTTAATTACTTTGACTTGCAAGTTAAGCACCCTATGAGATTTTCCTTTAGCTTTTAAATGGATTCTGCTTTACAAATATCAGAAACTGGAGCAAAAGATATCACACATACTGGTAAGGAAAAGTATAAATTTTCCATTTTTGTCTAGCACAGGACATGATTAAAATCCTGTGCTAAAAAATGTGTAATGCTTTTGGGATCACTCTTGACACTTAAACCGTAAGCCCCAAAAGCATTGCACATTTTGTAGCACAGGATCATGTCCTTTTCGCTATTTCCTGTGGGTGATTTGTTGTTCACACCCTACTACAGGGTTCGCACGCGCCTTGAAAGTCCTTGAATCTCAAAATAAAAATTCAAGGCCTTGAAAGTCCTTGAAAATTGCAGTCAGTGCTGGAAAGTCCTTGAAATTTGTAGCTAATTTCATCCAACTTAGATTCTTGAGTGCCTTATATGGAAATATATTCTAATGGCAGAAATGTAGCAACTCGTAATATGTTGTGGATGAACTCAAAAAGACACAGACTTTTAGCTGTCTGTTATCTGGGCACAATCGCTACTGTGAGAAGCTGAACATCCTTTGATTTTGCAGTATGTGGAGTCCTTGAAGAATGGAAAATATGTCTTTGAAAGTCCTTGAAAAGTCCTTAAATTTTTATTCCAAAAAAGCGTACGAAACCTGCTACTAGGAATGTGACTTGTATTGTCAAGGTGTAGTGTAAAACTGATAAGTTCCTATATAATGTATGTTGAAGTTTTATCCTGGTGAAGTCTCACTAGCAGATGAGACTGGTCGATTAATAAACTCAGGTCTACAAGACAAGTTGCTGTGTGCTGCCCACTAATTCTCTTATACAAAAAATAATATTGGCCACTCAGTTTATAAAACAAGAAACCATTTCAAAACAAGAATCAGTAAGATCTGATTGGCTTACATGGCAAAAGATACATGCAGCATTGTGTAAGCAAACAAGGGGCGGCAGACAGCTCATGCAGGAATTGTATTAGGTATCCTTTTTTCTCATTTTCCCACTGTCAAAAAATCAGAAAATCAGTTTTTTGATACAACATATATTTCCAAATTTCTTAATACTTGTTAAATGAAACCATTTTGAAAGATGTTGAAGTTTTGTTTTCTGTGTTACTGTGTTAAAGTTTACCTGTATGTCATATTTTTATAAGGCAAGTTTCAGTCATCATTCGTTAAATTACAAAATACTGACAGTATAATTACAGACATAAGACATAACATTATTAAATTTTACCCTCACAGGTGTACAAGAATGATCTCCTGAGGCCTCTTAAGCAAGGAGATATGGTAGCCAAAATCAAATTATAATAAAAATGAAGAAGGAACAATACCTTGTCTATGGTCTGTATGTATTTTTAAACCAAAACTATTCAGTTTGAATTTATATTTAATACTATTTAGTATATTTCAATGCCACACTGCTTTTAATCCATTTATCACAGCTTTGTTTATGTCTATTGTCATCTAGAAAAAAAAAAACATGGTTGACCATGTTAAACCATGGTCAGTGCTTTGTTGAAATCATGGTTGACCAAGTTAAATCATGGTCATCATTTTGGTAAAATCATGGTTGACCATGAAATACCATGGTCTGCTGTACAATCAGACTGTGGCTGACCATGGTCTACCATGGTTTGGTAGGTTTCATTGCCATGGTTAACCATGGTCAAACATGTTTTCCAGTCATGATCATACATGGTAAAACATGGTCAGTAAGCCATATTGACAACCAATGTTGATCATGGTCAAACCATGGTTTAACCATTGCCAGAACATGGTAGTCCATGGTTGCAAACCATGGACTACCATGGTAGAACCATGAATGACCATGGTCTTGATGCCGGGGTCCTGGGTTATTCCATGCCATCACATTCAGGGCAAAACCAGTTTTCTTGAGCAGGTTCCTCCTCCTTAAGCCCAACACAAATGCTGCAATGACAGAAAAGAATAACAATTTTCTATAATTATTCTTTGTGAAAGACACCACTTGTAAATATGTTTTGGTCATTATCAGTCTGCAGTACCGGATGTTCAAACATTGGATAGCGCTATCCAACATTTCAACAACCGAAGCCTGTTTTTTATATGTCACCAAAAGCCATAACTTTAGAAACAACAAAACTGATAGCAAGCAAACATGAAATTATTGTGGAGTAACAGTGAAACTTAAGGAATCAGTTATTTGCTGTATTACAGTTGGTATTAATCATTAAAACCCTTAGATAACCGTGCATTTTCTTTACTCCATAATATACTGCAAAAAAACAACACTTAGGTAAAAATCCTTACATAACCTTGTACTTTCTTTACTCCACAGTGAAAAAAGGGGAATTTTTCAGCTTAATATTGTTTGTCATTTCTTTGTTCCTCATGACTCTTGTGTTTCGTTAAGCACAGTTTATTTAGCAGTAATTAAATGCTTGACACCCTTGGAAGTTTAAGTTAGTCAGATCTAGAAAATCACAAGCACCTGGGATTATCCCTGTATGTTTTTTTGGGTTTTGTCTTATAACATTAGAAGTGAAGAAATTCAAGCAGGCCACAAAACAATAAAGTAAGTTTAACTGCATAGGTTTAATTCGGCATTTACATGGCACATTTTTTTAACTATAGTTCTTTACTGACAGAGCTTAAAAAGTTTTGGGGTAAATAGCCCATGAGGGTTTTGACCTGTTGGCATGCAGGGCAAAGGGTCTAGTTATTGATTTATTATTATCCAACTAGTAAGACAATAAATGAAATTAAAAAGTTGATATTTTATTGAACAAAATATCTATTTCCTAAATAAACCAAGCCCTCTAGTGGCTCAGCCAATCAAGAATTTGCAAAGTCCACTAGCTAAAGGTCACTCGTTATTTTATGCTGGCCCATACTCGTAGACTATTATCTTACTTGTGGAACCAAAACTGGCAGCCATCACATCCCACCCATTGGACAGAAACATCCTTGCTTCTTGGAGGGAATTCTTGGTTGCATTTTTTGCACTTTGAAGACCTGGTTCCCTTTTTATTTTTTGTTTTCTTTTGGTTCTTTTCTGATCGCTTGTTACCTGTAAAAAAATGACCATTGTTTAAGCCCATACTACATTGAAGTTAATAATAATAATAGTGATTGGGTCCACAACATTGTTTGTGGGTGATGTCTCAAAACTGTCACAATCAAAAATTCTTGTTGAGGTTGATTAAATCATTAAATTATAAACTTTTCAATATTATTAAGGTCCGAACAGATATTAACATTAGTTCCAGGAAAAGCCAAAACTGCTAAAAAAATGGGAAAAAAAGATAACTTGAGTTGTTTCCACACCTTTTCAGGTGGACAACAATGGCCTTGACTTGTTTATCTCTGCAATATGTTAACCCTTTTGTGCGAGCAAATCTTACATTTCTGGAAGATATAACTACAGCTGATTAATTTACCCAAAGAGCATTTGAACACACCAGAAGCAGATGGCTGTTGACGGGCCATGACACCAAATGTGCCGTCAGCAAATAACTGTTTGCATACAGATGATTCAGTCACACCTATAAGACAATGCCACCAACAAAAATATGTTTAGTAGACATATACAAATGTTGTGATCCAATCACCCAGTCAAAATGATTTTAATATTAATTTCTAATCAACGGATTTGCACCAAATTTGGTGGAAAGGTTGCAAATATACCCAGGATCAATCGATTAAAATTTGGGATTTATCCGGATGAAACTCCGGATCTCAGATCCAGATGAGTGTAATATCAGGTGTACATATGTGGCCGGGCGGAGGTATGCACTCTACCGAGTGCCCTTCTAGTTTACCTTGTAATAGTTAAACAATATTATTATTCATTTAATATATTATTATTATTATTATTATTATTAATTGTAGTTTTATTTATACCATTATAGAAAGTTACTATGAACTGAATTTGATTACCTTTATTTCATGACTTATCGATTGCAAAATAAAAATGTCAAATTTTAAAATCTCACCTCTACCACTGGTTGGAGTACAGTCATTTATGTTGGCACTTGGACCCGCTTCAGCAACGTCTGCAATTTATTAATAATAAAAATTGGCAGATATACAGGCTGTTTTTTTAATATTATTATTAATCAATACTATAATAATAATTAATTCATTATTATTAATTTATTACACTTATCATTATTAATATTACCATATGCGACTCCCTCTGATTTTCTGGTGTTTTTCTGGGTCTTTTCAGTCATGTCTCAGTAATGCACGGCAGCTTATTCTTTTTTATTAGTTCCTATTTTGTTATTATCACACTTTTTATTAATTATTGAGACCCTTGAGTGATCAATACCTTTAAGAGCACTTCGTTTTCCAGCATCCAGTCCCTAAGTGTGATGAAAAGAGGTTCCCAATATTAAATCACATGTGAGTGAATTAATTAAAGTAGGTGGGAGGAGGGTTAGATAGGATATGATAAGAAACTTCCGCTCAGGGGCTGGGAGGGTGGTTAAAAGCATCTGCAAGATATCTGAGATGATTTAACCACCCTCCCCATGCCAAGTAAAAGATATTAAATTTTGTTAACAACCTTCACCCTTTAGTATTCAGCGTCACACCAGTATAATAAAAGTTGTAATGGTACTGTAATGCTTTGACAGGCATGTACATATGTAGGGTCATGTAAATCATTCTTTTGGGATGTGGTGAATGGCCAGTGTGATCAGTTTGAGCTATTTGTAATAGGGTCGGTTTAACTGGAATATGTAATTATAATAATTATTATTGTTATTATTATTTGATCCTTACAAGATATAATATATACATAACATTTCCTCATAAATTTTAATCACATTACCTACCAACTCAAATACCTTCCTTTTCCTTGGAGTCAATGAAAGGTACTGTTTTTTTGATTTTGGTGTTAGCTCCTATAAAAACATAGATGATGGATTATGTATCAATCAACAAATTTTGCAGACTTGCAATTACAAGTGTATAAATTACCCTTCCATATTAGACTGAATGTGGTTTGTCCCTCAATTCACCCAGTGTTAATCTCTACACAGTCATTAATTTAATTGACAACATTATATATTTAACTTGCCTCAGACACACCAACATCCAGTGTTGGGTTGATAGCTGGTTGTAAAGAGCCAGATTTTTTCTCACATTCTGTTGAAAATGAAAATCCTATGTAAGTGTTCACAAACTTGAATTTCTTTAATAAATATCAATTTTAATAAACATAATTTAACTTTATTTTATTATCATTATACTTCTATTAAAAAGTGCTGATCAGTAGTCCTTTTACAGATATCCATTGTATCAACGGAAATATGAAAAATAGCCATAAAACAATGTTTACCCTCTATTGCAACCTTTAGGTGCTTTTCCAATTCTTCCAGTTGGTTTTCGTCGGCAGTTGTCAGCTCTGGTATTTCTGGCAGTAGCTGTTCTACAGCTGCCTCTACAGGTTTTTCCTTGATCATACCTGATGCTATTATATATATAATCTTCCGTTAGAACACAAAGTGTAGTAGTGAATTTTTATAGTTTTATTAAACAGCAGTGATTTATTTTTAGGAAAACACTATTCCCTGCAGATTACATTTGCATTATTTTGAGATACATGTTAGTACAATAAAAATAGATAAATTCCTGAAGTGGAAAACGGATTGGTCCCTGGATACTTAAATGTAGCAAAGTTACTATAAAAATCAGGTTTAATTTGCAACAGTTTCTCCTGGTTATATCCATGAGTTAGCCATATAGGCATTCGTTGATTACAAAAAGAGGTGTTCGGTTGGATTTATATAATACTTAAAGTAACCATTGATTTTTGCATAACTGGCCTTAAATGGATAATTTAATACTCTTTATAATTTATATTTTGAGAAAAATATAATATGAGTATAATATTATATGAGTTATTGATACCATTACCAACCGTATTTAATTAACTCTGCAGTGTGTGGACTCAGCATTGCCATGGGAATCCGGTAAGCCCTTTTCTGGCATGTATCACTAGTCCTTTTTGAAAGATTGAGTAGCGAAGACGCTGCCTGTTTGTTGAAATACACCCCAATACTTTTGGCATCGTCCACCATTTCCTCCAAACAAGCTTTTGTTTCCTGGTGGATGATACATTTAAGTTTTTAACAACTGCTTTTAGATCCTTGCAGGATGTTTGTATAAATAATGCAAAGTATGAAGATATTTTTAAGGTGACATCTACAATTAATAATTACATTTCAGCTGGCTTGACAAGTGCATGTGTATAAATATGCAGTAGTGAAAATAGTAGACACTATAACTGTTTGAAACATTTTTCATTTTCATTTTATTATTTTGCCACACAGAATAAAAATTTAAATTAATTACTTGAGTAGAATAAAAAAGATAATAAATATAAATTAATCAACATTAAATTTAAAATTAGCATACAGCTTGGAAAGAGTGACTGGTGTGGTGAAATCTCCACTGAGATTACAAGAAGACTGAAGACAGACAATCAGTCTATCAAAAGAAGGACAGAGATCTGACTGTTTCAAAAGTTGGAAAACAATTACCAGGCATGATTTTATGTTTAAGTAAAATAATTTAAAAACCCGTTCCTTAGGTGGAGTCTATCAACATCATTAATTTTGGCACCAGTGGTTGTAGCCTCCTGTGTGAAATACCTCCATTGAATTCCATGGACATAGAGTTCCATGGGAAATTCTCCATACAATTCCATGGAGGATTAGGACATCGATTTCCATGGAATTGCATAGACGTATTTCACATTAGGGCTGGAGTCAGTATTCTAAATGAAATGACACAAGTTCCAATAATAAGCAATTCTTTGTTATTCAGATGTTGATTAAATTAAATTATTATTTGTGAAAATCACTTTCATCTGTAGCGTTCGTAAATAACTATTAATAATATGTGAAGCTTACAGCATGTGAAATTTTGGCAAAGCTATCAATCACATTTGCCACAATGGCCACTGCTGGCACTTTTTTCTGTTCCTTGTTCCTAACTTGGACAGTTGGATTCAACCAAGTGAGGATCTGTCAGAGTGAGAGAGAAATTTTATGTTTCCTGACATAGTGTCACGTCGATCCTTGTAAGCTTTTTTATTTCATCAACATTGCAACTTAATGCTTAGTTCAGGGGTGATGTACAAAACACTGACCCCCAGTCCATGGACTACCAAAATGGACTACCCAAATTCATTGTTTCAGTATAAGTATTCAAAAATGGCGTGGGTCGTTGCAACCTGGTCTTCACCCGCCATTTTGAATAATTAAACAAGAACAATGAATTTGGGTAGTCCATTGGGGTAGTCCATGGACTGGGGGTCAGTGTTTTGTCCATCACCTAGTTCAGGGCTGTCATCCCCCAAGTATTTGAATGTTAAGAGTAATAATAATTGATGGGGACAGAATAATAGATGACGTCATTATGCGCAAAATGGATCCCCTTGTGTTCTAACGTTTCCTCTTATTGTTTTCTAATTCTGACCAATAACATTATTGCTTATATATTACAATGCTGAGAATTGCAAGAATGGTTTACCAAATTTTGACTAAGGTGAAACGTTTTAATTAAGTTGAGAAATAGTTACAGTAAAATAGCATACTAAAACATGCAACTCAAATTTTTGAAATTTCATAACTGTAAAAGTCTATAGTCTCACAAGACCAGAAATGGCAAACTTTGGCAATTACCTGGGAGATTCGAATCCAACCTGGTTCACAGCTCTTTCTTCTGTTTTTTCGTTATCAAGGAAGCCCAAGGCAGAGAAGAGAGACCCTGATCGAGAACGAGGTTAAGTGTAATCTAGCTGGAGACCCATGGTCCAAAATAAGGAGACTCCCGGATTATATGGTATTGAGAGTTGTTCGATAGTCCTGTTAGTTTGGAGTCGTTACTACATGTGTGAATATAGTTCCCTAACTGTTCTAAAAGATGCTTTGCAAATTTCCTGAACTCCACTGTATTAAATATACCCCATATTCACTGCATGGGTTAATTAATAAACATTTTACCACTTACACTTCCTTGGTCACTTTTGACTGCATTCACAATAGCACAGTCAA
Organism: Ricordea florida; assembly: GCA_949710005.1. Lineage (NCBI taxonomy): Eukaryota > Metazoa > Cnidaria > Anthozoa > Corallimorpharia > Ricordeidae > Ricordea > Ricordea florida. The sequence continues at coordinate 10,001,529 of OX453281.1, forward strand.
GCTTTTGCAGAGAAGTTTGCTCTTTTGAGTCACAATCTGTGTCATCGACTATGTCCAAAATTATGTATTGGATAGTGCGTGCTGTTCCTCCATTCTTTCCAATGGATAACCGGGTCTATAGATGAAGATATTATATGACATATTATAAAACGTAAATGGTAATCTTATTATTTACTTATACAATGTTACTGTGTTACAATGTGATGTCCGGCTCAACTGTGAAGAAGTCATAGGACCATGTGCATGTTCTCAGAGCTTCCAATTGTTATTTAATTAAGAGATTTAGCGTGGTGATGGTGAAGTTTTAGTGGACAAATTTGGTTGCGCAGTGGAATATTAATGTATTTCAGCTGATAATAAAGCACAAGAAATTGGATAAATCAAACGAGTCAATAAAGCACTTTGGAAGAATTAGAAACAGCTTATACATTAGCTAACTGAGTAGTCTGGGTTAATTCTTGAATTTTCCTAAACATGGATAATGTGAGTTTATTGTATGGGAAAATAAACTGATACTGTGATCTGCATTACTACTTATTATACCATTAATTACATACCATGGTGTTGGCCAAAATAACTGCAGCAATGCCCTTCAACCATCTCTGCTGAGGCATTCTTTGGGCCAATACCCTTTCCAATATTTCAGTGATGACAGAAGAAGCAGAATGGTATTCTCTCTTCCAGACATCAGCATACATTAATTATTGCCCAAGCCAAGAACAGGCCCTAACAGTAAAAGAAACTGCAGCTTTACGTATTATGGAAGAGACCTTAAACTCCTCATACTGAGCATGAAATTGTTCTATGCTAACCCAGGCTACTTACAGACAAATTAAATTGCATGTATAAATAATGCGTGGCACATATATAGTAATAGTCTATTGTTTTTTTTTTGCCTTGTATAAAGGACCAGAATTAGGCCACATCTGCATTCACTTGGCAGGACAGGAAAAATATATATGGAAATTAAACTAACTCTAATTTTGGTACCTTGTTATCTTGGAGGTGTGGCAACATTGAATTTTCCAAGACCCAGTCATCAAACTCCTCCACCCCTTCCTTTTTTTGTCCAGAGTAATTAAACCGTATAACACGTCCAACAATCCTTTACAAAAAGTAAATCAGTTAACACAATAACATAAACTCTTTTGGATAATAGCCTATTATAGTAATTTCTTGGAAGAGGAAGGTTATATCATATAGTATAGAATAATAGGTTTTGTAACCCTCAATATAGAATATTGCAAAATAGTTGTTATTATTTATTATTAGTGCAAAATGGTGCATTTTTAAATCGACATATACCGTGATATTTCTGGAGAATTGGATGAAAGCAGCACCCCAGCTCGGGGGGCGCTCATCCCCTCCTTGTTGGACCCTGACATCAACCGTCCTTGCACTTGTAGAAGAAATTCTCCAAATGGTCGGTTGATGTCAGGGTCATCTATGAATACAACACAATTGGTACATGTGAGGCTTTGTTGCATCTTTTTCCTGCAAGAAAATATATAATAATTAAGCATTAGACCAGTACACTTTCTATGGGTTTAGGGGGATGGATAACCCAAATGTAATATGAAATCACAAGCCGAAGATGTCAGTGATTTAATACAAGCTTTTCGAGTGTTACATTATATATCCCAACATCCTAAATGGGTACGCTGGTCAGCTTAATTGCTTTTATAAAATAACTTTTAAGTAAAACTATGAGTTTACCGCAGGCATAATAAACCATTGGTTTTTAACCAATCAGAATGCGTGTACTATCTTAGTTGTTATATAAAATGTAATTGCCGGATGAGTGACACTGGTTGCCTTTAGACTATACGAACAGAGCTGTGTAATCAAGTGGTGTATATTTCCTCTGAAGCATGGAACCATCAAAACTTGCATTATTTACAGTTTGCTCCTGCAAAGTTAAGTGCTCTAGAGAAGGAATTCTAATCAGTTCAGAAAATATGTCTATATATTTATAATTATTATGTATATGTATAAATTAATACCAGAATGGTTGTTACATGCTACAACTTATATTAAGCATTTTCTTCTTCCTTTTGACACGTAAGTATGTGACTTCAGCATTCCATTCACCCTTTAATTAACATTCTTACGCTGTGCTCAGGAGTGTGTCATCGTCTAAATTAACTCACTATTCTGCTGACCAAAAAGACTGTCAAGAACGTAGGCATTAACTTACGCAGAGGTACCACACAGTGATTGGTTTCCACCACTCAAAAACATCAGGTGCACCCTGTTGGGTATGCCTTGTCCAAGAGCAAGAAGAAATAAGCTCATAGACTTGCCCACACATTTTGTCTCTGAAAATATCATACCCAATGAACTTTCAGCTGCAAAGGATAATAAACAAAACATATCATTTATTACTATAGACAAGTTTAAATTTAATTAAAGCAACATTATAGATTCATGTCTTCCTTTATGTAATTGTATGGGCATGTCTTTCGTATCTCTCTGGTATGCATCAACATTGACAGCTTTGGTGTTATAATCTGTTATAATCTCATCACGGATATAACTGCTAATGATTTGCTATACCTAACTTCTCCTGCTTATAACAACAAAACAAATGACCGTTTAGTTTTAGTCAAACGTGTTAATAAGCGAATGCATTCTTAATTCAGGCTTCTTCCGTTAATTTTTTGCTGGACTGTACTATAATTTACAGTGACACCCACTTTCACAAAAAGCTTCTCATTTCTAAATCGCGTAAATATTCTAATTTTTTAAAAGTAACAAGCAATAATCTGGAACTATTAAGCTTACAGAAATTGTACGGTTTATGGGGTTATTAGTCCTTGAGGGTGGAATTTGACACCTTGACTTGTATCTTTTAAAGCTATCATGGTGCTACATCCCCATTGCACTGATGCAATCCAGACAGGGTTGAATAACTAAATTTATTGACTTGATAGAAAAAATGGAAATTCAGTCATGATTGAAAAGCAGCTGGGATTATTAACTTAAGCCAATGTGTTCCATCGCCAGCTGTTACTTACTCCACACTTCATTTGCAGCTGTGGCATTTCTCAAGATTCTTGCAAGTGTAAATGCAGATGCCAACTGGAATGGAACAGCATTTTGGCCAAAGCAATGAGACAAAGTATGGAACCTGCAGTTGCCAAACGAATAGGAATGATTAAAAAACTTCCATCTCAAACACAACAATACAACAAGCAATTATATAACTTAATAATAACATTTAATTTACCTGTGATAGGCTTGTTTGAGTTGGCAAAGTTCAACAGTTCGTTGTTTATGACCAGCTCATACTGGAGTAATGCAGGGTCCGTGATGATGAATTTGTGTTCTGAGGTGGAAATCAATCTCTTTCCTTCTATGTGAATCTGCTCAAAATGAATCATAGTATGTAAAAAAATTTCAATAATATCACTTTCAAAAAAACTGCTAGGAAATTTATATATATAAACAAGGTCAAGCTGGGATTGAGTTTCATTTAATTGGAATAAATCAATAAATTGACAATTGGCAATTTCATCTACTTAAAAAGTATAATAATTCATTGCTTTGTTTTGGGTTATGCACTTGTCACCGGAAACCCCCACCCCCACCCCGGGGAGACGTGGAGCATACGTGGGGATTTGTAAGTGCTTAGATGACTCACCAGCCCCCAGGGGTGGGGGAATAGTTCACTTTAGACAATTTCTATTGTAGACGGGGACTGGACTCTAGTCCGAGCACATGGTCGATTGTTAAAAATGGCGGGTTTTGAAGGTGAGTATAACTATTTTTTTTGCCATTTTAATGCATTTGTGTTGTCCTTTATACAGACTCTTTCATGCATATTTCGCTATTAAATATCAACCAGTCTTTGAAAAATCCAAACCTTTAGTCGGGGCTTAGACTAAAAATTCTCCCCTTTAAGGTGGGGCTTTTTCTTCCTTTTTTTCGTTCAGCCCCACGTCTCCCCGGGGTGGGGTGTGTGGGGGTTTCCGGTGACAAGTGCATTACGCACTCTGTCAGCAACCAACAGAAGTGTCCCCAATCATGTTACAATGTTGTAATGTGAAATCTACGATAGCCCACTGTTTATGGGAAATGTTACTCGGGTGTTTCAATAAAGGGTGTAGGAAGTCAGTTGGAGTAGAGTAGCCGATGGTACATTTAACAAGGGGCCTTGAGAATCGGTTTTTACTTTAATACTTAAATTTAAGGGGGAAGTAGCTGATGTCTCAGATCCAAGAAGCCAATCATGCTCTTCATCAGACGTCTATTGAAACACGTACCTGACCTCAATGAGTCAAATGAGTTAAATTTATATTAAACTCAATAGAACAATCTTAATATGCAATTTAACTGTTCCTTTTTACCTTAGGAGAAAGAAGCCAGTAATCTCCTTCCTGGCACCCGATATAATTTGCTTCTGTGAATACTTGTGGCTGCTCTTGCAGCTGATAATCAGCCTTTAAATGTGATGCCAGCAACCGAACACTTGTTGACGTCACTTTCTTTCCAAGCATAAACGTGCCTCCCCCAAAACTACTACGTAATGCATCTATAAATCGTTGCTTGGAATCGAATACACCAACATTTAACACGACGGTCCTGGAAGCATGAGCCCGTGTTAATTACGGAATGTTGAATCATGAAATCAAAAACATTACACTTCTAATCTGTGCACCACTAGCATCACAAGACCTATACAGTTTGTCATTACTTTCAAAATAATCTTGGGGTATACGCATAATTGTTTGGGCACCAAAACACAAAACCTTCAATCCTTTAATAATATTAATATATTGACTAGCAAGTTTGACATAAACCCGGTGGCACGTTTCTCGATAGCCTTGCAAGGGTTGTGTTTCTAGTTGTCGTCACTCGACTCTCACAACCAGCAATTTTTAGTCCAGGCACGTTGGAAAAGTAAATTGTATTGTCTCACATTTCGATTTACAAATAAAGTACCTTATGTGTGCCTGGGAAGCTGACTACTATCTTTTGACTCTGCGGGGACTTAACACTACCGTAAAAAATGCCTGCAAATAATACTATCAATACAAAAGTAGATTGAGTTTGATTTTCCGGGTGAACGTAGTCCTGAATAGGCTGTTGTATTGTTGACAGTGATTCCGTTCAGGACTACATTCACCCGGACGATGAGTTCAAACCTTTCACACTAATACTATCTATAGTTTGTGCTATCAATCTTGTTTAAAAAAATGAGCCGAAGTCAGAAGTCGAGAACTATTCAGTCAGATTTGAGGACTAATCCGCGATTTATGACCAAATAAAGCAACGCATAAAACATGTGATTGACAGCTAATTAATTATGACAACCGCAATTTTTGCAATTTGGAAAAGACTGTAAAAAAGAATGACCCAAACAATGGGCCTGCGCGCTGCAAGTGCTACAGAAGTGCCGAAATATAATTCAAAATGGAGCAACTCTATGGAAAAATTTGCCTCATTTCAGGAATAGTGTTATTACAGGAATACTGAATCTGGAATAAATTTATCAGCCGATTTTTCCCTGAAATAATAGTTACCCTTGATATATTAGCTGTGCTCACACTACAGACTTTAACCTAGGTAAATTACCTAGGGCACATTCATCAAAAATTCCCGAGGTAAATTCATGTCGGTTTTTTTTACCTAGGTAAAAAGTTCTGGGAAGGTAACACTACTGATATCAGCTCACAAGGTTTTCACGCATAGCTGAATATTTTAATGCGTGAATCGTGAATTCAGGAAAGCAAGATGCTCAGAGATCTAGCCGAGCAAAGAGACGTTTTTTTCTTTTTAATTATCATTAAGACAGGGAAAGACGTAGACGACTGGTGCCCAAAAAGAGTTTTTCACAGCGTGAGCTATGTCCGGTACTGTCATCAAGACCTTCGCCGATGAGCGGCTATTGGCTGACAACCTCGGCATTTCATTTTCCCCTAGCTATCGCTTTGGGGTAGCTGTCAAGGGAAACTCTTTTGTTCCGCGAGACATATTCAAGCCCCAGAGCGGAATAAATTTTCCCCGACGTTACCTAGGGAAAAATCGGTCACACTTAAAAAATCAAGTTTCCCTAGGTTAACTGTCAACAAAAGTCGAGTGTACCAAGGTAAAAAGTCTGCAGTTTGATCACAACTCACCTTTGCTGTGAGACAAAGGTTTAAGCTCAATTATATAAACACACGTACTTGGCCGCCGGCTTAAATAAATCTAATGCCACACGATATTTGCACACTATTTTGCTACCTGAACCAGATCAAGAATGCCTGTATCAAAATCCAATCACTCAAAAAGAAAATTTCATCAGTACAAAGGGGCACTGTAGAACACGTGCTTGAGATCCTGTCCAACACACAGTATAAAAATCACACATCATACATCACATCAACGTAAAAGCTTTACCTTGATTCCAGCTTTCCTCGAATGATTGTCGAGCAAACACAAACCCACTGCCCTGCTTCCTTGACATTCGAGTTTATCTCTCCCACAACTTTCAACGTGAAGTCTCCAAATAGACGTAAGCCACCGGAACCAAAATAGGTTTTACCATCTTGAGTGATGAACCGGATTTCGTCTGAGATACCCTGATAGTCAAGGAATTAAATTGAGAATTTCACAGAAAAACAACGGGAATACTAAAGCTCTGCGCAATCACCCGGGCTCAGTAGGCTCAGTAACTAACCTAGCTTGGCAGTAAGGCTATTTGCTAAGTGTAGGACTAGACCTTACCGACCAAGGCCACATTTCAGGAACTGCGAACTACCAAATAGAGAGAGAAAAAAGCTAAAAACAAAAAAGAAAGGTTAATAATGCACCTCTACTGGTTCTTCGTCTGACATGATACACAGAATGCAGTGAAATACCGTCCTGATCTATAAACTCGCAAATCGCGGCAGTGTTTCTCAAAGAATGAATGTCACATGGAACTTTTCACACTGTTGCAGGGTGGCGCACCTCGGCAGATTTCCGATGTCAATCAATCAATCTGTCACTGTGGTACCTTTTCCTCAAAGAGCATCCCTTCTTATATCGCGCGCGTTCCATTTAGTCAAAATTTCCGGAATTTCCGCCGCAAATGGAACACGCGCGTTTCGTCAGTCCCACTGGAAAATTTTAAAACCAAAAAAGAGAAAAGCCTAAAAAGGTGGGCCCGTTTTCCCGTTTGGAATTTCGTGTTCCATTTACACGTTTCTAAAAAAAGTTATCTAAAAAGTCACTTTGTATATTCTACAAACCGAAAATTTAGCCATTTTTTAAGGCTAATTGTTTTCAAATATATACACCTTTTTAGCCAGTAATCAACGGCAAAATATTTTCCATCTATATGTGGAAACGTTCCACTTAGCCATGAATTAACGGCTAAATACCGTAAACTGCCGCTTAAAAGCCCTGGGCTTGTACAGGTTCGTAAGGGGTTTTGGGTGGGCTTATATCCGGATGGGCTTATAAGCAACGGCACTGTTGATCGACGTATAATAGGCCATTAACACGTTCCAATCACTACACGTAATTACCGAAACTTTGTCAAGATTCCACCGTACTATTTTGCCATGTTTTACGTTTACTATACCATGCTTATTCTGTCACTTTCCCTTTATGGAACCAGTTGGTCAATAATCAAACCCTCGTGTCCTCGTATTACAGCAGATTCACAGCTAGGACAATTTAGATAGTGCAATCTATGCTTATATAAGTCCGCCTTTCGTCGCCGTGAATTACACATTTTTCATTAAAAACGAAAATATATGTTTAGAAGAATTCCTCATGCTTCAAATGGCAGTTTCAATCCTTATATAATTACAAATAAGGAAGCCCATATGGTTAATGGAAATCCAGCAGGAAATATTTTACTAAAGAATTATCGGAACCATTGTGTTCTTCAAACCTCCCAGCAGTGCAAATGCATTTCAAGAATCACTGCTTAGATGTTCCAGGAAAGTTCTCCTGTGCAATTGACTGTTTTATGGAATTGAGCTGTTACACTTTTAAAAATGCAATTGCCTACGTGGAACGTCATGAAGTTTTTGAAATGAATGTTTTTGAAATACAGCATGTGTGCACACAAAGAAATCAATATACCCTCTGTGTAATGTTCCAAAATCTACAAAACACAAAACTAGCTTTCCACACGTTCCATAGAAAGGAAATTATTTCACCTCGGTGGCACTTGCCGAGAGGTACATCTAGTTTAATTTATTTGTTACTCTTACAACTGATTGAAGCCTTAAAAAGGCAGCAATAAATCGAATTCAGTTGAAACAACACTGGAGGGGGGCTTATAATCGGATGTATTTTTTGGTTTGCATGTAGGTGGGCCTATAACCGAGGGGGGCTTATAATCGGATGGGCTTATAAGCAGCAGTTTACGGTATTTCTTCAGTGTGGTAGTGTTTTCACTAGGAAAATCTTAGCTAGTTAAAGCCAGAAAACACTTTCTAGTGTTTAGCGAGTTAACAATGCCAACTGTTTTCACAAGGAAAAACAACGGGTTTTCTCGTCTTTTCGACAGGAAACTCACGCAGAGTTATACTACCTCGCAAGATGGTTTAACTTGTCCCAACAAATACCGCAGCCAATCGCATCGCGTGTAGTGACAGATGACTGCCAAAACAATCTGGCAAATTATTTTCCAGACTCTCGCCTCGTGGTTCTTCCGAAACAAAACCCCGTATGCTTGTAAACGTGGCTGACGAATTGCAAAACTCTTCCCAATTCTTTCGCCGTTTTACAATTTAGATGCTCAGATCCCTCGTTCAGGGCCTTACCTGTTTCGCATTACGGGCAAGCAGCAGTTCTTCTAAGTTCCTATACCACATGCGTCACCCTCGACAAGCTCAGTCCCTCCGCATCTGCCGAGACATTAATCGCATCCTCTGGACGAAACTCCTTATCTTTCGCAAAAGATAGCGAGAATCAGTACTAGTGAACCCAATAGGAGCGCTTCCTCTCCCGCCATTTTTTAAAGTTGTGCGGATTTGTAATTTGAATCTTGCGAGTTATTAGTGGCTTAAAGTTTCCCAGTAGAAACAGATGTCACGTTTAACTAGCTAATGTCGGTCTGTAAACAAACACCTAGGGTCACCTAGGAAAAATGTTTAGCTAGTTAATCGGCCTAGTGAAAACATAGCCTGTATTTGTAGAGGAAGTCAAACTTAGCGAACTTGTTTTTTATCTTTTTCTATATAGGAAAAGATAAAAAAACAAGTTCGCTAGGCAAAAGAGATGGGTAATCCATCTTTTCCCAAGTTATTTGCCTCTGATTCACTAACACATGATTGTGCTATAATTTTTTCAGGGGGCTTCAGATTTGTCCACATAGAAGTATTGTTTACGCATAGCAAACGAGGGCAAAAGTAAAACATTGTTTCGGTGGCGAAATTTTGTTCAAAAGGAACGTGCAAGCCTTTGACAAAAACCGTTATTTCACCTTCTTTTTGTTCTTTCCTGCAGGCTCTACAGCGGGGCGTTACTCCTTTCTTTTTGGTTTTAACGCCTGCCTGCCAATACAGGTTATTTCCATTTCTTTTGTCTTTTGATAAAATGTCTCGCACTTTTTCCCTTCTAGTGGAGAAAGAGTGGGTTTCTTTTAGTTTATGTTCCTCTGGAATAGCACTTGGCGAGTTGGCTAACATTAAAGATACCTCTTCTTTAGTTAAAAATAATTGCTGTAAAATAGCGCTGTTCTCTGGAAGTTTACAAATAAATAAGTAGACCCAGAGGAAATCAAAATCATAGTCATAATCTTGAAATCAAATAAAACTTATTGACGTTGGGTAGACTTTTAAAGAAGTAATAATATGGCCTGTAGATACATTGTTATTGTCTCTTAGCAGCTTACTTCATATGTTGTGAGGCTACTGAAACTGAATAAAAAAATTACCCGCGACATTTACCCGCGACCCGCGACCCGCGAAAATTAGATACTCCCTGTAGGAACTAGAAGGACCGTGCAAGGGAAAGGCTGGGGAGGTTCATTACCGGCCAAGAGGTGGTATTTATGTTAGGTTGCGTGTCTCGCTCGCAGCCGTTTTTGTCTCGTCATGCTAAATGGTCGTGAGGGAAGATAGGATAAAGAACGTCAGAAGCCAGTGAAACCTGGAGAAGGCCGTGGACGAACGACTTTTGTTGTGTGGCTGACTGGAAAGTATTTCTTTTTAGCAAGAGTGATCTTAGAGTAGGGGGCTTTTGACACGGTAGGACGTTTCGAGTTGGAAACAATGAAAATTTGAATCATGGAATGACAGGAAAAATATTTTTCATGACTGTTACTAGCTCAGTCAATTCCAAGCAATAACTATCCCTCCTCCCTGGGCATTTGTGGAGCGTTTGTATAAATTTTTGTTCAGAACCGCTGCAGTCGCAAAATAGGAGCAGAGGATTCAAGGGGTGGGATAAGTTTGATCAGCAACAATACAATACATATTAAAATGTAATTTCTTGCAACAGCGTAATAAATGATTAAGATTTAATCTTTTACATCCACTCTATGATAGTGATCATGAGTAGTTATTGATAATTAAATCTGGTTGACAGTATTGGTACAGCCATTATGTAAGTCTCTGAGGAGGTTGTTGGGGCTCCTGTTATCTTGATTTCAATAGGAGACCGCCAATTTTTATTTCTTTCAAAAGTTGGTCTTTCAAAAACTAGTCGGATTATTTGACGAAACCGACAGATATATTCTGCTTACTGTAAATCAAGTTATTTGCTGTCAAGTCAAAGTTAATTTAGTTGATGGCAAATTATTTATAAAACTTAAACTTGTTGGAAATTAATATTTACAAGAAACCGTTAACCTAAAACGTTTTCCACAATTTTGTAGGTGCTACATGCTGTCTAACTGGCTAGTTCTTGTTGATACAGAAAACACGAATGCTATTAATCTAAAGTTATGCTTGTTCCACGAACTAAGAAAACTCGCGAATTTGAATTTGAAATTTAAAAGTTCGTTTTTGGAGCCCAAAGCGGCTGATCCGGTGGATATATTTTGGAAGAAAATATCGCCATACTATTTTAGATGTGGCCGTCTGGCCTGTATTTGACGTTCTTTTCAAGTCTGTGTGTTTCTTCCTTTTCGTTCTTGATTTGCCATTGAGCTCTTAATTAAAATTTTTAGGACAACTAAAAAAAAAAATCGTTTCTCATCCCATTGCATTTGTTTAGTGATAAGAGTGACTTAACGGCTAATTTATTATTATGTCTGTAGACAAAATTTATTGCAAATTTAGCCGTTGTCTAAAAACCGATGATACTATTGGTAACAACTACTGCAACAAAAGAACCCTTCGTTTGTAAAGCCAATGAGTCTCTGGGGCCACTTGAGGAGAATGGGAATTCCGAACATAAAAAAAAAAACGATGCCAAAGTCTCTCCTCCTTGGATCGGCGCATATCTTAAGAAAAGTAAACAGATGTTTATTGAGAAAACCAACCTAATAAGTTAGTGGTTCAACAGAAGGGTCCTCATTAACCTAAAATGGCGCAGGAGGGTCACAGTCCAGTATTGGTTTTCGGCAGTACAGTTATGGTTTTATACAGTCTAGTTTTAGTTCTTGCACAGTTTTAATTTTAACAGAGTCCAGTTTTATTTTTACACAGTTCAGTTGTATTTTTTTACACAGTGCAGTTTTATTTTTTAAAAAAATTTCAGTGTTTATTTCTAATTAGCTACAAAATCTCTCTAATCATCTAACAAAACCGCGGGAATTTCAATTCGGCGCCATCTTTGATTCCAATGAACAAATCTTTAAGATATACCGGTACCAAAAATGTAAAATGTATATCAATTTTTTAATAAATAAAAACGGTAAATAAACAAATATGTACAAATATTATAAATGTACTGAGATTTACTATATCATAATTCGACAAATAAAAATCATTTCACTAGTGAAAATTATCTTATGACCAATCACCGGCCGCAGACGAAATCTTCACTAGTGAAAAAAATCGTACCGTTTTTCCTGCCTTTCCCTGTCGGCTTTCACTAAGAAAAACAGAAAAGTGATGGCGTCGTCTTAGGCCAGTTCAAGGCTCGCAGATATACAGGGTGTCCCAAAAGTTCGTTCCTCTACTTTATAAGTCTATATTTCAGTACTATTGGACTTGGTAAGCAAATCATTTACACAAAAGTTGTGTCTTTCAATCTAATTCCCTATTTTCATACTTGCTGTGCCATCTTTTGACTCGAATATTCCATTTGTGTACCTCCGCGCCAAAGGTGCGCGTGCGCGAGTATATTTTCCAGCCACATGATTTTTGTATTTCATAGCCCGGATTGCTCGAACTCCTTCCTTGTTTCTTTGTGAATATCACGAAAGATAAACCCCCTTAACGCAAAAACGTCCAGCTACGTGAAAGCCGTAAGCATGTAAACATGTATTTCGATTTACTGGCCTATCTGTTGTAGAGACTGCTAAAAAAATGGAAAAATCAAAACGTTTGAATGGTAAAATGATCATGGAGAAATTAAGGCTTTGAAGACAAGAAACGAAGGGGAAAACCAAAAGTCCTGAAGAAAGCAGCTAAAATAGTTTTAAAAAAGGCTGGATACAAAATAAAAGATTCGACGAGAAAGCTTTCACATGGGTAGCAAGCCAAGTTCAGAAAGGGTCATGAAAAGCGAATGTTTAAAATTAGAGGCGCCTGAGATGGCAAAAAACGCGATGTGCTTGGTCTGCCAAGTAACGCTCAGCTCGTCTCAAATTTTTAAAGAAGTACAAAAGCCTTGCTGTGGAAGGGGCAAGGATGATTATCTTTTTTGGATGAATGGCCAAAATGTATATTTTAGTCAGCTGCCTAAACTAAAAAATTTTGGTTTGGGGGTTGAACTAGCTCCTGTGCACTAGATGATAAAAGAGCTGAAAATTCATCAGCTGTGGATCGACAAGCCGTATCCCGCGCCACGCCGCAACGGCTACAGAATGTGATAAAAAAGGGCATGCCAGGTACTGAAATTTTGAATACATATACTCGATAGGGAAATAAACATCTTCTAGAACTTTCATGTTAAAATAAAGTTTTGATCAAAAGTTATAGTGCATGAAATTAGAGGAACGAACTTTTGGGACACCCTGTAGTTTCAGTCGAGAAATTCAACGAAGGACAAGAAATGAAAACACAAGAAAGAAAACTGAGCAGAATATTGCTTTGCTGTAGGAAGTTTTGACGCTTAAAGGCAAGTCAAGAGCTGTAGAAGAAATTAACCCCAGACGAACTCAATTCATTCATAGGCGAATTCATTCATAACCGTCCGAAAGAAGGACGACAACGAAGATTATGTGCCCTGTTAGTCCATCAGTTAGGGGCGGTTGTATGGCTCACTTAACTGGAAAAAACAAAAGTTGTGTAACCTTAATCTTTGACTGAAAATGCATGATGGCAAGGATAGAGCGGTAGCTTTCACTTTGTAACTGGAATTTAAAATTTGCCCTCCATACCCTTCTTTTGGCCGCCATCTTGGATTTATAAAGAAAACCTTTGATTTCCTCTTTAAAACACAAGATTTTGGTTTTGAAGTTTATTTGAAAAAAGAGATGCCAGAGATGTTATTTTAGGATTGTTACAGCTATCGAACCTACTCATCTGCATCAATAAGTTACATGAATAGAAGAAAATTATAGTTTATGCTTTCATGCACGTATAGGAGAGTAGTTTTCTTCAGGAGTCTCTGGCTTGACTTTCCTGCCAGTCTACCGTGGTGGATCTCACATTCAGCACATCCACACTGACACTTCTTTAATTTACAGGTCTCCTCGAGCTCGGCTACTCATCGCTCCTCCCCTCTACTCATCATAGCTCGGACTTATCCTTCATTGTTTCTGGGAAGTGGGACTGCTTTCCAGTTCCCTTTACCAGAGAAGGTAGAGATGACACCACAGCCTCTGATCGCCGAGAGTTTACACCGAAAAGGGTCCTTATCATGCAAGCGATGAAAATTCCTTGGGTAAGTTGCATAGACATTTTTAATATTCTGGTTTTCGTGCCTCTTCCTTTTTCCACGTGGCACTTTTCAAAGTCAAGGTCCAACGTAGCTATGAGAAAGCATTAGGATAAAGAGATTAGTATCATCAGGGTACATCAAGCAAGTACGCCTGCTACTCTTGCTACGATTGCTACACTTTCTACACTTGCTACGCTTGCTACACTTGGTACGCTTGCTACGATTGCTACACTTGCTACGCCTGCTACACTTGCTACGCTTGCTACACTTGCTACGCTTGCTGCACTTGCTATGCTTGCTACACTTGCTACGCCTGCTAAACTTGCTACGCCTGCTACACTTGCTACGCCTGCTACACTTGCTACGCTTGCTACACTTGCTACGCCTGCTACACTTGCTACGCCTGCTACGCTTGCTACACTTGCTACGCTTGCTACACTTGCTACGCTTGCTACACTTGCTACGCTTGCTACACTTGCTACGCTTGCTACACTTGCTACACTTGCTACGCTTGCTACACTTGCTACGCTTGCTACGATTGCTACGCTTGCTACGATTGCTACGCTTGCTACGCTTGCTACGCTTGCTACACTTGCTACGCTTGCTACGCTTGCTACGCTTGCTACGCCTGCTACACTTGCTACGCCTGCTACACTTGCTACACTTGCTGCGCTTGCTACACTTGCTGCGCTTGCTACACTTGCTACGCTTGCTACACTTGCTACGCTTGTCATGCCTGCTACACTTGCTATGCCTGGTACACTTGCTACGCTTGCTACGCTTGCTACGCTTGCTACGCTTGCTACACTTGCTACACTTGCTACGCTTGCTACACTTGCTACGCTTGCTACGCTTGCTACGCTTGCTACGCTTGCTACACTTGCTACGCTTGCTACGCTTGCTACGCTTGCTACACTTGCTACGCCTGCTACACTTGCTGCGCTTGCTACACTTGCTGCGCTTGCTACACTTGCTGCGCTTGCTACACTTGCTACGCCTGCTACACTTGCTACGCTTGCTACACTTGCTACGCTTGCTACGCTTGCTTCACTTGCTACGCTTGCTACACTTGCTACGCCTGCTAAACTTGCTACGCCTGCTACACTTGCTACGCCTGCTACGCTTGCTACACTTGCTACGCTTGCTACACTTGCTACGCTTGCTACACTTGCTACGCTTGCTACACTTGCTACGCTTGCTACCCTTGCTACGCTTGCTACACTTGCTACACTTGCTACGCTATCTACACTTGCTACGCTTGCTACGCTTGCTACACTTGCTACGCTTGCTACACTTCCTACGCTTGTCATGCCTGCTACACTTGCTACGCTTGCTATGCTTGCTACACTTGCTACGCCTGCTACACTTGCTACGCTTGCTACACTTGCTACGCCTGCTACACTTGCTACACTTGCTACGCTTGTCATGCCTGCTACACTTGCTATGCCTGCTACACTTGCTACGCTTGCTACACTTGCTACGCTTGCTACACTTGCTACGCTTGTCATGCCTGCTACACTTGCTATGCCTGGTACACTTGCTATGCCTGCTACACTTGCTACGCCTGCTGTACTTGCTGCGCTTGCTACACTTGCTAGGCTGCTGTACTTGCTGCGCTTGCTACACTTGCTATGCCTGCTACGCTTGCTACGCTTGCTATACTTCGTCTGCTGCATGAATATTTTTTTTACCTTCTTCTTTGCATGAATTTTTTTTCTTGGCATTTTCCCTTGCATGAAACTTTTTTTGGTTTTTCCCGCCCCCCATCACTTTTCTAATGGTCCGTCCCTGAAAAAAAAAATTGACTGAGACCTTCAGCTGTTCCTTCGAAGGCGTCATGTGGTACCCAGATTGCACAGATCACTATTTTTGTTGCATAGTTTTGATCAGAGTAATGAAGAGTAACTGACAACTCTGCGGCGAGATAAATATCCACCACTAGCCACCGAGGTGAATAGTTGCTTTAGTATATAGTAAAACAGTAAGATAATGTACCCCACAAAATAAAATGGCTTGGAAAATGGAGGACTTCTCAGATCGGGTGACAATCCAACGCGGCTCCTATCACGGTTAGGGAGTTTTCGTGTTAATGACTGCAGTACGTCTCGTTTTCTCGCTGAGAGAAAAAAATTTCTGAAGACATTTGTTTAGCTCTAGTGGCGACATTTCTTTAAATGTAGTTGCAAACTCTTTCTGTATTTGAAACCATCCTGTAAAAAATATAATTCAACTTTGGTTCTCAAGTGAACAAGTGGCATCAAATTTGGCAGGTTCTGGTGTTGTTATTTGAACGAAGAAGATTAATTTGCATTTGTCAACAAAACTTTTCCCATTGGTTTTTATCGAACTCGGGTTAAAAACATAAGCCATTACTTTTGAACACGCTCAAGCCAAATTTAGTCGCTTTCTTGGAGTTTTCAGGGACTGCTTCGTTGTTAATTTGGACGATTTCTTCGCTTGTTATGGATGCAAACCGCGACATATACACGCGGAGGAGCAAAAACTTTGCAAGTTGCTCGGAGGTAAACAGCATAGGATATTCGGAGTTTGACTAGCCAATCAGAGCGCACCTTTAACGCTATCCACTGTGTTAGTATATACCAATTTTCATTAGTATATAATAAAGCAGTGGATAGCTTATGTTTCTAACACGGAGTTTATCGATAAAAACCAACCAGAAAGGCTTTGTTTACAAATGCAAATTAATCTTGCATAACCAAATTTTATGTCACTTGTTCACTTGAGAACTAAAGTTGATGTAAAATTTTTACAGAATGGTTTCAAATACAGAGAGTTTGCAACTACATTTGAAAAAATGTCGCCACTAGAACTAAACATTTTTTTTCTGTCAGCGAGAAAACGAGACGTACGGCAGTACTAGTAATTACAACAAAAAATTCCTTACGGCGATCCGCGCTGCGTTGGATTGTCACCTGAGAAGTCCTCCATTTCCCGAGCTTTTTTCTTTTTGTGGTGTACATTATCTCACTGTTTTAGTAAAATAACTATTCCAGTCAGTATCGGTGGCTACCGGTGGATGTTTCCCTCGCTGCATCGCGGCACGGTTAATATCCACCACGTGCTTCATTGAAAAGGAAAGCTTCTGTCAACAGTGTTTTCAGTAAACGTTAAAACAAGTACGCATCAGCGGAACAATTTTAATCATACAGGTGCGCGATTCAGTTTCCTTTTTCCAGCAGTAACCAAAAATGTTCACTAAGTTTCAGTTCTGTAATCACTGTATGACTCATATTACATAATACAATTAAACGTACACCAACTCTGTTGTTCTTTCATTACTATCTACATAAGCTATAAAACAGATTTCATCACATTTCCTATGAAACTTAATCTGAAAGTTTAAAACACAGAAA
This sequence comes from Ricordea florida, assembly GCA_949710005.1. Lineage (NCBI taxonomy): Eukaryota > Metazoa > Cnidaria > Anthozoa > Corallimorpharia > Ricordeidae > Ricordea > Ricordea florida. Next base: position 10,018,826 of record OX453281.1, read on the forward strand.
ACAGTTTCTTCATTTACTAGAATTCCTAAAGTTATAATTTGACGTCACATGTTAAAAAGCACTGTGTAAAATTCAGTGTAAGTGTACAGTCCACTAGTTAATCAAACGGGCAAAAAAGATTGCTGTTGACTTTAATGGCCTCACTGAGTGATTCAACAGCAGCAGGAGAACAACCAATGTTGTTGGCATACAAAATCAACACAGTCAGGGTGGTGTTGACTTTAATGGCCTCACTGAGTGATTCAACAGCAGCAGGAGAAGAACCAATGTTGTTGGCAGACAAATCCAACACAGTCAGGGTGGTGTTGACTTTAATGGCCTCACTGAGTGATTCAACAGCAGCAGGAGAAGAACCAATGTTGTTGTCAGACAAATTCAACACAGTCAGGGTGGTGTTGACTTTAATGGCCTCACTGAGTGATTTAACAGCAGCAGGAGAAGAACCAATGTTGTTTAAAGACAAATTCAACACAGTCAGGGTGGTGTTGACTTTAATGGCCTCACTGAGAGATTCAACAGCAGCAGGAGAAGAACCAATGTTGTTGTAAAACAAATACAACTCAGTCAGGGTGGTGTTGACTTTAATGGCCTCACTGAGTGATTCAACAGCAGCATGAGAAGAACCAATGTTGTTGTCAGACAAATACAACTCAGTCAGGGTGGTGTTGACTTTAATGGCCTCACACAATAAAGGAATGGCAGTATGTAAAGAGACCCAGATGGACTGCAGGTTTAATGATTTAAGTTTCAATTCTGAGCCAAAGGTGCGAGCCAACTGCATTGAAATATCACATGTCTCTGTTCTACATTCCTCAATACATTGTAATCCAAGAGTCACAAGTTCACACTCTCTTCCATTCGTTGTGATCTGTCTGGACAAATGCTTGATAAGATGTGTTACTTTATCTTGAGACTTTAAGGCAAGCAACCCACACGTGAACAATAAAACTTGCTGCATCTCTTTCAAATAACTTTTATCACTCACTAAGCTTTCAACATCCATCTCTTCATCATTCAGACTACAGAACAAATAAAAGGCTGCAAAGAACTCTTGAAAAGTCTTGTGCGGGAAACTGTAACACCGAGTTGGCCGTCTTTTGCTGCTTCCATCAAGGACTGATAGGAATCCAAATTCAGCTATGTCACTTCCTTGATCTTTTAATTCACACTCATCAAAATACAACTTGTTGTTACGTAAACTGGTCAAAGCTACAAGTCCCAGTTCTCTTAGCTGGCCTTGGTAAACTTCAATGAGATCCTTGTTAATGTCAGGTAATCCTTTCCTTTTTCGAAACCTTGTAAGAAGGCAGCGTACTAGTTCTAAGTACAAGCATGTTCTACTCTTAGGTAAAGCACCTTTAAAGTCCTCACAGAGGAGACAAAGTAATCCTGTACTTAAAGGATTCACAGTCATTTCAGCAAGACGTTCATCATACTCAAGTTCCTCTAAAAGCCTTTCAGCTAAATCATCCAGGTTTTTGAAGTATTTCTTGATAAAGTGCAAAGCATCTTCTTCAGAGAAACCCACAATTTCCAGCAAGGAATCACAGTACTTTCTAACTTTGACTCCAACTTCTTGTCTCGATGTAATGACAATATAGCAGTCAGGTAGTTCTCGGCTCTGGATTAAATCGTACAACATGGCAAATTTACTAGGAGATGCCTCATCTAATCCATCCAGAACGAAGAGCACTTTAGACTGGTTCGCACGAATAAACTCAAAAAATCTTTGCTTTTCATCCTCCTTGACATCCCGAGGTAGAATTTGGTCATCAATAGCATCCCAGATATTACATTTTGTCCCGATTTCGCGACATTTGAGTAGTAACAGTACTTCAATATCTGGGAAAGACTCATCTGTTACATGTTTCTTTGTGGCCCAGTCATATGCCAGCTTCTGACAGTATGTCGACTTCCCCATACCAGGTGCTCCTTCAATCAGTACAGTCCTTGGCTTGCGGCAGTCTTCATGTGGTTGGAATATACTTGTGATGTTTGTGATGGGTTGTGTTACTGCTCGTCTTGTCTTCTTCTTACCAACCATTTGGAGCCTAGTGTAAATGTCATCCAAATTAAAGGTAAAGTCTTCACACCATGGAAAAGGAGATAGCTTGCCTTCCCGTGTCCTGTACAGTTGATGAATCCTGTCAATAAGCTTGGCTGGATCAAACGAATCTGGTAACAAAGTAATTTTAGTTTGGTTAGATTTGTTTTTCTGATCTATTTAGGAAATGATTTTTTGATGGTCTGTCATCCAATATTAATATTTACAAATTGGACAAGTATGCAGTCTTGTTACCCGTGGCTGGGGCGTAGCTAGAGGGGGTCCTGGGGCGTAGCTAGAGGGGGACCTGGGGCGTAGCTAGAGGGGGTCCTGGGGCGTAGCTAGAGGGGGTCCTGGGGTGTAGCTAGAGGGGGGTCCTGGGGCGTAGCTAGAGGGGGGTCCTGGGGCGTAGCTAGATGCGCGTCTGTAGCGTTGCAGTCGTGTCTTAGCTGGCGAACGTGTCTAACACCTTTCGACCAATGGTATGTGTTGTTGTATCTTCCAATGAAAATGCGTTGTGATCGTGTCCTCTCAGATTATTTTACGAGGGGACGGGTCAGCGAGACGTTGTTTTGCCATGTCAAACCTCAAAACCTGTCGAGCATTATTGTCAGTATTTTGTCTGCCTACCGAGGGTATTTTGTCGGATCATTCTGCGTGTCCTGAGCGACATTTGTAGCTGCATTCGAAGCCTTATATTATTGGTAAGAAGCTTTGTGAAGTGTAATGTATTGTGTAATTTTTTTGTGGTTATGGTTTGAAAATGTGAAAATGTCTCAATTTTAGGAAGCCATTTCCACGTATTATATTAAAGAAAGGGGCGTTCAATGTTCATCAGCAATTCTTAGTATATTTGTTGATCGTGTTGCTTTCAAGGTCGCTTTCAAGCGGCACGAACTAAGCTTGCACGGCGCTAATTTGCCACACTGTTGTGTTTTTTACTTTGCAATTTGGATCTTTCGTGCTTTATAAAACTGCGTGGTTTTGCACGTGCTTTGCATTTGGTCGGGCATAAAGAAACACTGTCACACCGACAGCTGAGCCAATTTTCAATAAGCTTTCCACCTTGTATCGCCAAATGCGTCCAAATATACAGCTTAGTCGGATAAAACAATTCTATAGAGCATATAACAAAAGCAGTAGTTTCAAAATAAAGGGCAGGATTACAAAGATTGAAATTGGGTTACAGTTAAAGAAATTAGAGTGATTTTCAGGATGTCAAGAAATCAAGGTCACCGTTCTTGTGACAGTTTGAGCTTTCGAGCCTTTATTTAGTCTTATATTTCTTTGCTTCTATCATAATTGGCATCGATTTCTACCGATTCAGAGAAAAGCAAACTCCTGGGCACAATCATGACCTCACAATACATTTATTTCCCTAATGTTCCATACCACATACCCTACACAGTCTAAAAAATAAATTATCCAGTGTGTGTGTAGTGATCCTGAAAGTCTCTCAAGTCCTTATATTTATTCTGGCATTAAAAACTATAGCCATTGCTTGCTATAATATGATATCTGTAATTCATCTGGATAATTTTTTTCTACATACATGTATTTATGGCTTTGAAGTAAAAGAGGGGCTCTGTCACGGATTTTAACAGATTTTTGAGCAGCCAAAAGTTATGGTGTAGTCAAAACCTAAAAATAATGGGCCATTTTTATTATCAATTGCTATATTATTTATAAGAGCACTGAAACTGTTAACAAGCATCTTTGGCTGTGGATGGCTTGGATGGATGAGGTCATGTCTCCCTTTAGATGTTCAAAGATGTTCTTCATGGGTTAAGTTGCCTACTACTAATTTCATAATGGTTTAGACCATAAATCTGTGAAATCCCCGTACCGCGTGGCATAGCCCCTTAAACATTCCCACCAGCATGGCAGAATGAGTCTGGTGAAGTAGACCAAAACATTTCAGCGCTGAAACAGAGTCTCTTTCAGAAACAAACAACAATGATTAAAACTTTCTGTTAAGGAATGGCTTTCCTTAATCTGCAGGCCACAAACCTTATTCAGTGTTTCAGACACATGCAGTGGCTTTCAACCCAGAAAATCTAACTTCAATAACAGCAAGACTATGAGTTTTGAAGGAATTTTAAATTTGCTTGCCTCGTGACATATTAATTTTAAATGGCCAGTCCAGTAATTCCTATCAATGTCCTTGAAGTCCAAACCTGACAATGATAATAATAATACTCCATCTCATAAAGGAAGTATCTGATATCTAAAGAGTTTTCATAGTACCTTCAAACCAGAATCAAAGTATTAACATGGAATCCTGATATGTAATATTTGGTTTAATATTATTTTACAAACACCACCACAAAACAGAAATTAGCGCACAGTGATGCTAAACCAAATGTAAATTAAATTTGGAAACCAGATTTAAAACTGCTCCCTGGAGTGAGATGGGCAACTTCAATCACAACTACTGGTTTGCTTAAAATTCCATGAAATTTATTAGCAAGAAAGTGAGTTTATGGAGATCAAACACATTTGAATCATATCAACCCAAAACTGGTTTTCTTGCTTTGAAATAGAAAATAGGTGTATTTTTAATTTGAATTACTGTATTTTAGGTTATGATTTCACAGCTCTTTTAAAAATGATTTTAGTTTAATTGAAAAGGTTTGTACTTTAATAGGCCCAGAACAGAAGCCTAACAGTCCCTAGTGTAAGTTGACATGAGTAGCCAGGAAGCTTCAAAAAATGCGCCCCTCATTCACGATTTTTTCCACAATGTTTTGCTGTGTATTACTAAAGTAAATCCAATGCCATCTTTTAATAGCCTGGCCAAACCATACTTGGAGGTGTTAGATAACATGATTGATGAGGAGGAAGAGGAGTTGGAAGACGAAGAAGATGAAGAAGGAAAGGATGATCAAGGAACAAGAGGAAGGCCAAGAAGAACAAGGCAATGAAGATGAAGACCTCTACAAACTGTTATTAGGAAATGAGTTTAGTGATAGTGATGAATATTGATAATGTTTCAAATACTTTTTTTAAATTTTTAACAGTGTTTCTTAAATAGACGTGTACATGAATAATAAATAACTAGGAATTTCAGTGTAAAAGTGAGTGCTGGCAAAGGGGTATAAAACAGTGGGAATTGAATTGAACAGTTAAAAGGTTTGGAATACTTCTTCAACTTTTGAGGGTAGGGTTGTAAAGGGTATACAGAGTAGGCACTCGCTGGATGAGTTATAACAATTGCTAAAGCAAATTGCCCAACCGTAGTTCATGCCAAATAGGCCGTTTGCATTATTACTGGTAGGTCAAATGCTCAAAGACTTCCGGGCGAGATATCAATTGATAAAATTGGCATTTATTCATTGACACAATTTTCATACTTGCTATTACCTTGAAATGGCATTGACAGAAGTGAGCCCATGCATCAGTTGAAGGTAACAAGAGTGTGAATAGTGTGCTGTCTCACTAGGGCTCACCAGCAATAATTGCTGGTGAGCCCTAGTGAGATAGCGAATGAGTTCAAATAAATGATACTGTTTTGATTGTTCTGTATAATATAAGAACAACTTATTCAAATTTGCTAAAGATCAAAGGCTGAAAAAACATGTCTACATTTTTTTAAATAAATGAACCACAAGTCACTGTGTTGTTTGTAAATAGTTTTGTTGGATCTCGCTTGAAGGGGTAAAAGAGTGACAGAAAAATCCATATTTGTTTTAAGAACCCAGTCTTGGTCATGCATGACTAACTGTGGCCACCCTCCTTAGTTTCTGGTTAAATATATAAAAGTAATCAAAAAGCATAAACTAGTTTTGGTGAAAATACGAAGCACTGTGTTACCTGTCAGTCAACCAACAACTCCAGCTTTAACATCTTTTTTTATAATTTTGGGTTTGCCAGGTGTGAATGTAAGCCATAAGAAAGTTCGTTGTAAAAAAGAAGATGAAATAAAAAATAAAAACTGGATTAGTGGCCTGTGTTAGAAGAGTGCCACTGTAAAGGCAGTGATATAAGTATTATATAAGCATGTAAAAAAGTCATTTACCTGTCAAGCAGAGAATTTCCCAAACTTATGTTAAGCATGATTACAACATTATAAATCTCATGATTTTTTTTTCTTTTGCAACATAGGCTAAAAAAAAACAGGCCTTAAAATTTACTTTTCAAAACTGTCGGGATGAAACAACAGTTTGCATCAGCCAAGGGCAAGGGAAACTCCTGTATGAAAGGGGCAGGGATGCTTGTTGTCTAACTAAGGGGTGTGAATTTCAGATTTTTGGTCTTGCTAAGGATGTTTCAAGCAAAGTGGCAATTTTTTAACCATCAATCTCTCTTTAAGAGATTTTTAGCAAGCCATAGAAAATACAGCCAATTATAATACAGGAAAGCAAGAGAAAAGGAGGGGTCCCCTCATTTTCTCTTGAGGAAAGCAATTATATATTTGGTGTTATTCAACCCAACCTTCCCATCGTGCGCTGGGATATTATTCTCGATAACATTTAATGACATTATTTTCTATGGCATGGCATAAAATAGATACACAATAATTTCACATGGTATACCATGGAGTACCCCAGTTGCCACCTGTATTCTTGCGGCATACATACCAGCCTCTATTACTTTTTTCACTAAATGAACTGCAAAACACGATGTTATATTAGTGAATAGTTTTAACCTGCCTTAGCATGTTTGGGAATATTGGTTCCTTTAGATGTTTCATTTAAAGTACTCGGCTAACCTTCAGGTAAGATTTCCGCACAGCCCTTTTTCGAGCTATCACACTGCTCAAACAGAAATCATGAAAAGAACGAGTCAGTCAAAAATTGCATGCATGATTAAATAATGTAAGGGGTTGTGCAGAAATCTTGCAAACTCCCTGTCAAAATAAGAGAGTTCCTCTGCCAGTTTAGTCCACATATTCTCTGAGCTCAAGTCACTGAAAAAAAAATAACTAGAATTGCTATGATAATGATGACGGGCCAAAAGCGCTATGTAGTGTTTTAAATAGGCCACAAAGCGCTTTGTGGTGTTTTAAATAGGCCACAAAGCGCTTTGTGGTGTTTTAAATAGGCCACAAAGCGCTTTGGTGTGAAAACTCGAAGAAAACAAATTATCTCGGAAAATAGCTGTAAGATGTTTGCGAGTCAATGAGCCATCCAGATTTTCAATGTTAAATCCCAAAATAAAACGCTGTGGCTGTATGCCCGGCAGCCGGGCACGGTCTTAAATCAGTAGACTAAATGCCCGGCAGCCGAAAAATTTTACGGAATTTCCACTGTAAGAATACACTCATAATCTTGGACGATTGTGCTGTGTCGAAAGACTTGAAGAAACGGTCAAACAAATTCATCGATCTGGCCTTTTCTGGGAGGCATAACGGGATATCCGTATGGGTTCTCACCCAGCAGCTCACGTCGATCGCGAAACCGTTCCGAGAGAACGTTGCTTGTGTTGTATCGTTTTATAACTCATCCCAGATTGCGATGAAAATGTTATTTGAGGACTATGGTGGGACTTTGGAGGGCGATACGCGCAAACGGCTCGAAAAGGCGCTCAAAAAGGAAAAGTATGCCAGGCTGTGCTTTTGCCTGCGTCACCCATTCCAAAGTTATTTAGAGATACCCGCGATTGGGGTATAATCATGTCAACTCCTGAAGACATGTTGAACGGTGAAGCAGCTGTGGGAGGGAGTCACTTTCAATCTTAGCTTGCTTAGGGTCAACGAAAGAATACACTGGTACGGATATGGACTTCAAAGATACACTCAAACTATCGGAGAAGGATGTGGAGAAGTACTACAAGAGGTACCAAGTCGTGTCTGGCAAAAAGATCGCTGATGGGTTGGTGGACTCGTCATTTCAGTTGATAGCCAAGGTTGTGAGCAAGTTCGTACATATAGATGACCAGGACGCTCTTGTAAGTGACTGGAAGAACGATCAATTGATACTAAAGGAGATCTCAGAGCTATCTGGATTACTTGTACTAAGAGGTGGAAGACTCACAGCACTACTCTCAGCACTTATTCACGTTGCAAAACACTTCAAATTAAGTGAGCCTAGTGAGCCTGTCCAGATAGTCCCAACACAGCAGCAGTAAACATTAAGACTACTTGAAACTCCTAATAGAACACCTATTAGGAGACTCAAATTTAACTGAGACGATAATTTTGTGATGAGAAAAAATTGAGTTAAAGATACGACTGACTTTACGTACAAGCATATGCAAAGAGAACACAGCCAAACGAGAAAAATGTCCAGAACTGTATTCGTACCCCTAAATGACGATGAATTTGATTGGGAGTCCATAGTTATGGACAATCCAAGGAAGAACTCTAAATATGGGTATTGCTCCTCGAAGGTTTATGTGAAAGATCGAAACGTTTCAAAGAAACAAATATGTTTTGAATTGGCCAAGCAAGATGTGTGTGGTCTTTTACCTAAATGGAAACACGAAATCGATAAAAATGAAAAGACGCCCGAAAACATCTTGGGAATACAAGTTTTGTATCCCATGACATCGATTGAAACGAAGGAGGAACCTACAGAGGATGAGGAAAGAACCAAGGATAGGTTTGATAGCATCCGTGATATTGTGGCGTACTATCTTAAGAAATTTTGCGAGGACGAGTCTACGAAAAATGATCTACCAAATAAATGTTTGAAAGCGGTTAAAGAAGAAGAAAAAGACCTAATTGATGCGGTTAAACGTATATATAACGACCCGAATAACCCATTATATCCACAGAGCGCGTGCTTTAGTTTCAATACTAGAGGTAATGGTGATAAGCTTATTTGTAATACAGTATTTAAAGGACGTAAAAGAGGGGAATTGCCATCCGACTACTACTGGAAAAAGGGTGATAGTAAGGTAAGTGCCCGCATTGTTATCCGTTGGGAGGATGTATACTTTGGCACGCATGGAGGTACTAATTATGTGGCATCTGCACGCTTTGTTGTGTCAGAGATTAAACTAAGTACAGCGAAGGTGCGTAATTTTGAAGAAGAGGCTTATCTTAGCGATACTTATGAGGATGATTAGAAAGAGGGAAACATATCTGACACAGGTAGTGTTCATCCGATGCTAGAGCTAGAGGAGGAGAAGCTCGTAGTTGCATCCAAAAAAGACTTGGCTGGTACTTTCTTAAAAACTCCTAATAGAACACCTATTAGGAGATTTAAAGATTACATCTAGGGTTATCTACAACATGTCTGAGGAAAACACTGAGCAAATCACAAAGGAGCCCGTTAACAAAGTCAAAATTAAGGACCCTAATAGAGTGAAAGCTGCAAAGAAATTATCAGCTGACAATAAGAAGGCTAGGGAAGCTTTGAAACGAGAGGAGGAGAGAGAGGCTAAGGCCCGCCAAGAGGAGGAGGGCGCTTCTATGGATATTAATGCCTGGACACCTAGTTTATCCTACCAAAATGTGTTAACAATCGTGTCCATTGGATTCGCCGCATATCTCTTATTTTTCACGAGCTATAAGAGTAAGATAGCTGATTTGCATGTACCGGTTCCCACCTTCAATCCACCTCCCGTCAAAAACATTGATGAGACCATGAGGGTGGCCGTCCAAGAAAATAATTTAAAAGATGGGTGGATGTAATCCATAAAATCGCTGAGAACAAGCTCATAAAGACTGTTACTGATTCTGCAGTCCTAGTGGGGCTCGCCGCCGCTGTGGGTTATGTGGGCAAAAGGCTCTGAAAGAATCATTCATTGGCGATCCATCGTCCAGTATCATGAATTATGGAAAATGGGTCGCTGTTTTAGCGGCAAGCATGTATCTCAAAACTTATTTAGAGGACCAGAAGGTACTACCCAGTAGCTGATGGCGAGTATAGCGATTATGATTGGAGGGGCAATCCTCCAAGCAACAGCCCTTATTGGTGGGAATTATATAGCAAAGGCCCTCAGTGGGTCTTCATCCAATGATCTCCAACTCGAAAGGGAGAGACACGATAAGGCTATGGAGAAATACCAGAAAGACTATGCTGATTACCAGAAAAAGCGTCTGGCTTTTATCGATTTCATGAATAAGAAAAAGGGGGATGCGAACCAGGCCTCTGAGAACATATCAAAAACGGATGAAGCGATGAAATTGTACAGTCAAGCCAATCCTCCCAGGTTTTCTGACTATTACCGACCGAATGAAGAGCAAAAAATGGGGGAGATGATCTATGTCTCTGGCGGGATGTTAGCCCTGGGATATATCGCGAGCAAGTGGCTGTGATAAAATAGCTTAGAAACTTCCATATTGGACTTCAAATATGGAAATTGATCCTGAGCTCGATCCGACTGAATTAAATGAACCGGGGGCCAGTGGTGTTGCTGAGGAGGAGGGGAATGATACGCTTTTTCTTAGTCCAATAACCACAGAAACGTCCACCACTCATGTTAACCCTGGTATGGATGAGGAAACGTCATTCATCGAGGATACCGATGAAACCAGGCCCTTGATAGGAAGGGAAAGGGACCAAGAGTATGCTTGGGATGAAATTAAACGCGCATTCCCCAAAGTCAATATTGCAAAGTCCTAATTCACTGCCAACACAGATAGCCCAAGCGCAGTCGAGGTTGTGGAAGCTAATGATGGTCAGATAGCGGACAAAAAGGGGGTCCAATTTTGCTAACGTCTTTGGACATATACGTATCCAATACCAAGAAGTTCACCGCTAAGATGCGGAACGTGTTCACATCTCAAGTTGTCACTTTCAAGTTTGGCAAACAGAGTCGAAAATGGTTGAACGCGCCCGATATGAATTATTGGCCACAACAGCTGAACTTTGTAGTGTGGTGCGCCACCTCTGGATGTGGAATTAGTCCCTTCGAGAGTCTGAATTATCCCAAAGTCGTGAACAGCTTCGTTAAGTTTCACGTTTATTTCACTGTAAGGCGGATATTGTACGAATTGAGTGTGCCGTTGCCTGATGAACAGCCATTTGCCATAGCAAACAATCCTTACAGTAAGGTTGCTTACCAAAGATTGTGCGCTGAATTTGGAATCGCGAATGATTCTGATTTCAGATGGAAAGGCGGGCGAAACGGTGGTCTGGGTGATATCTTCCTGGATTATGGAGCTGGGTATCAAGGACGGGGTGGAGGATTCCAAAATGTTCACATCATTAGGAATTACGATGAAGAGGCAAACCAATGGCCTGGAGCGGGTGGTAAATTCTCAGATGATGGGGGCAAGAAGGATAAGGGGGATCTCATCTCGTTTATTCGAAATGATGATTTCGCGGGTTACAAGTATGCTTGGTTCATACCCACGGGTAGTCAGGGCCTTACCAAGGCTGGGCTGGGGAGACTGAACAGATCTGTTGAGGCTTTCGTTTATTGCGTCTTGGGGTCCCAAGTTAATACTCGAAACTCGATTGTGGGCACTGGCGGTGGGGCGATTGAGACACAACAAGAGTTCTTATCTTTGTTTGAGAGTAGCGTGATCGAGAATGATATATCAAGCTCGGTTCAGAGATACCAGCTCGCAACTCAAGAAGCGAAGTTAAGATTGGATCTGGCGATTGCGCTTGGAGTTTGGCTGATGCCTACTAACATGATTTATAAATACGGAGAGTGTGGTTGGGTACAATAATAATCTGATGAAGGCCACAGATGATATGAAATTTGGCGTTAATACCAATGTGAACCTGGAGACTAAGCCTTTGGGGATAAGCCATAATTTGGGGTCTTCAAAAGTTAAGTTGCCACAGGCGGCTGTCAAAACTAAGGCTGTACAAGTGCAGCCGCCAAAGATGGATGCTGAACCTGTGATCGGAGAGTCTCCCCAGGTTAATACTAGTACCCAGCATGAAAATACTCTAATCGCGTTGACCATTGGGGCTGCTGGGTTAGGCTGGGCTCTGTTTCGATAATCGCTATGTGATTTTGTAACGTGGTTCGCGTTACAAAACGTACTGTATTATCCTTACTTAGTTTAACGGCATCCTTTGCAATAATGTTTAGATTTATTGCAATGAATGCATATACCTTTACCTCCACACTCTTTGCATCTATATCTATCTCTTTTATGAGGGCATATTTGTGAACCTCCAGTCTCTGCAATATGATTTATACCTGTTGTGAGGGCATATTTGTGATCCTCCACAATCCCTGCAGAATGATTTCTGTTTACCGTGAGGACACATTTCTGAGCCTCCACACTCTTTACAATATCTTTTTACTTTACCATGTGTGCATCTGATTGAGTTTCCAATAAGCCTTTTAATTTTAATTAGCACTTCATCGAAGATGTTCAGTGGAATGGTGGATAATAGTTCAATAATCTCGTTTTTTCTGGATGCTCTCAATTCTTTCACTGGCAAGTTCTCCATGATCTCGGTTATGTATAATACCCACGCCTTTAAAGCCTTTCAATGGGTGAGTGGGGCCGATTCATTATTCCAATTTTTAGAAAAATGCGATTTAGTAAAATTGAAAATCCCTAAAGTTAAAATTAAAGTTTACGAAGGTGCAATGAGGGGGGTTTAAAGTGGAAAATGGGATTTAAATGTGAAAAATGCATTTTTGAGATTTTGGCCCAGAATCGGTGCTTTCCAACTACTATTGGGGAGCAGGGTTGGCGCAGTGGTGAGAGCGCACGCCTTCCACCAATGTGGCCCGGGTTCAATTCCCGGCCCCGGCGTCATATGTGGGCTGAGTTTATTGGTTCTCTACTCTGCTCCAAGAGGTTTTTTTCCGGGTACTCCGGTTTTCCCCTCTCCGCAAAAACCAACATTTGATTTGATTGATTTCATTTCATATCATTTGTGCTTTACAGTGTCCCCAATTAGTGCGTCAGTGCTAAATACAGTTGACACTTAAATAAAGTTCATTATTATTATTATTAAGTGCTAAGCGATCCTGAAACGTTTTATAGATCTCAAATCTAATGGTTGGTTTACGCTGAAACGAAATATAGTAGACATTGAATGAGACTTTCTGCGGGAATTTGGTGAGTATTCCTGACTGCCGGGCATTTAGCGCATTTGAGACCGTGCCCGGCGGTCGGATCACAAATCTTTTACTGAGTGTGGAGAAACAAGCGATTTCACGGTATGCACAAGCTCGGAAAATTCGTCCACTGCAAAACCAAAATAATTGTTACAATCGCTTGGCATAACATTGAATACTCTCGTTAGGTTTGAATGAGACTTTCTGCCGGAATTTGGTGACTATTTCTGAATGCCGGGCTGAGCCAAAATTTTCTAAGTGTCGACAACACAGCGATTTTACGGTATGCCCAAGTTCAGATATTTCGTCAACTAGAAAATCAACATGGTTTTTGGAATCGCTCAACAATTCCAAGAACACATCTAATACTCTCAAGAAGTTTAAAGAAACCTTACAGTGGAAATTCCGTAAAATTTTTCGGCTGCCGGGCATTTAGTCTATTTAAGACCGTGCCCGGCTGCCGGGCATTTAGCCACAGCGAAAATAAAACACCACAAAGCGCTCTGTGGTGTTTCGAATAAGCCACAAAGCGCTCTGTGGTGTTTCGAATAGGCCACAAAGCGCTCTGTGGTGTTTTGAATAGGCCACACAGCGCTCTGTGGTGTTTTGATCAAGCCAGACGGTACCATTAATATTGCTGTTTTATAAAGCAAAGCGAATGACAAGGAACAGCTAGAAAGCATTCTGGCCATAAAATCTACTCGGCAAGAACCTTTCTGTAATCAATGTTCGATGCTAAAATACACAGGAGATGGCTTCAGTCACCCAACAAAGAGAGAAGAGAACTGGCGCGAGCCGGCTTTCGTGCGAGTGACAAGATTGGGAGTAGCGAAATATTGCGCAGATTGAGTGGTAGTTTTACAGCGCCGAAACTAAAATTGGTTACACTGCTTCTCAGGGATTTTGTTTTGCCTCTGCAATATCACTGAACGATCTGAATGATTTGAGGATAATCGGAAGCGCGGAGTTTTGCACTGGTTTATTGGCTGCCGGCCGGGAACACGCAGCACCACTGTTTAAATCTTAGCCTGCTCGCGACACATTTTAGCTCTTCGCTCGCACGGGAACGCTTGCTACGCAGGCTATTTAAATCTTCGATCGAGCTTTTTTGTTGAATTTGAAACTGGAAATATACTAAGCCGTCAATTTGCGATAGAAATCTTGTGAGGTAAATGGAATTCTTGCAAATAGCCGCTGCATATTTCCGTTCAGAGTCAAAACATAATTACAAAGTCAAATATTGCTTCCGTGCCCTACCCCTCGAAAAAACAGTTTCGCTCGAAGACCGAACTGCAACGAAGATTAGTTACCAGTCTTATGCTGCGTGTTACTAGATAAAACGCATGATATGATTGGCTCAGTATATCACATTACGTCATAGGACACGTTCGCCAGCTAAGACACGACTGCAACGGTACACGCGTCCTGGGGTGTAGCTAGAGGGGGGTCCTGGGGCGTAGCTAGAGGGGGGTCCTGGGGCGTAGCTAGAGGGGGTCCTGGGGCGTAGCCAGAGGGGGTCCTGGGGCGTAGCTGGAGGGGGTCCTGGGGCGTAGCTAGATGCGCGTCCTGGGGCGTAGCTAGAGGGGGGTCCTGGGGCGTAGCTAAAGGGGGGTCCTGGGGCGTAGCTAGAGGGGGTCCTGGGGCGTAGTTAGAGGGGGGTCGTGGGGTGTAGCTAGAGGGAGTCCTGGGGCGTAGCTAGAGGGGGGTCCTGGGGTGTAGCTAGAGGGGGGTCCTGGGGCGTAGCTAGAGGGGGTCCTGGGGCGTAGCTAGAGGGGGGTCGTGGGGCGTAGCTAGAGGGGGGTCCTGGGGTGTAGCTAGAGGGGTGTCCTGGGGCGTAGCTAGAGGGGTTCCTGGGGCGTAGCTAGAGGGGGGTCCTGGGGTGCCTGTGACAACCTCTTTGTGAGATAACTATTTTATGTGCCTAGAATTCAGGTAGTGAAAACCCGCGGTTTTAGTGAAGCTTGGTCATCTACGAGCGGTTTCTGTGTACTTAAATTTAAAAATGAAATCTTTCATCAACTTAATGAAAAAGTTAACATGTTTATGCTCTTCTTACCTTCTGAAAGTGATCCTGTCTCTGTAGTTTCATTACCAGAAGATTTTAGCTCATCCAACTTCTTGTTAACCTCATCCACTTTGTCTAACTTCCTGTTAACCTCATCAAGTTTGTCCAACTTCCTGTGAACCTCATCAAGTTTGTCCAACTTCCTGTTAACCTCATCAAGTTTGTACAACTTCTTGTCAACCACATCTATTTTGTCCTTTATGTTATCGTCATCATTCTTCCATTGTTTCAACAGCTCTCTGTAATGAAGTTCAATATCAGGGTCCATACATGCCGCTTTCAGATTGTCAATAGCTGACCCATACCCCGGTCCCCCCAGTCGTACTAGTGTCTCTCTGATTTCATTCCAGAGATGTTGGAAAGTGGCACTGTCCACTGAAGCCTCAGCTGCATGTGCATACACTGTGTTACGATAGTATTTGATACGAGCAATATCTGCCTCTCTTGATATTTCTGCAGCAGGAGGAAGAGCATCCCAGCCTAAAGAGGGAGGTGTTAGGCCACATATGTTCCTGAGTAAAACCATTAACAGAGTGATGTCAAAATGAGCTGATGACACTGAAGAGGGCCTGGAAGGAAATAGATGCACCCACTGGGTGGAGTTGAGGATTCGCTTGTTACTAAGCAAGGTCAATGTAGCATGGTGACTTTTGAGAACTTTAGGCAGAGTTGAAGGAAGATGGATTGAGTCAAAAGTATCCCGCAATGCCTTAGAACCAACATCCACCAGAAGACGACAAAGTCTGGCATAATTAGTTGTTTCTGTTGTGGAAGCAACGTTTGGTGGACCAGCTGTTGCCATGGATTGGTCAGAGAGGCAACAGCAGATTAAAGTCAAAGCCGGTCACTTTGTTAGCAAAGCAATATTTATGCCAGTATAACACCACAACATGTCAAAACTACAAGCTGAACAACATAACCCTGGTGACATTAATCCATTGTCATGGCTTGATCAGAAAGGCAAAAGAAGATTAAAGCCACAAGCTATATTTGTACCAGGATAATGCTAAATCATTTTCAAAATACAAGCTGAACAACAGAGCCCTGGTCATTAACTAACAATGCAGCTCACTGGAGAGAATCTTCAACATGCATAAAATCTAAAAAGGAAACAAAAATGATATTCAATTAAACAACTGAACTGATTGTCATCAAATGATAAATAGGGGAATTACATCTGGACAGTGATTGTGATGACTAGTTTGCAAATAAGCCATCTTTTTCTTGATTTTCTCTATGATACAAAAAGTAAACTTGCAGACAGTAGTTGTTGAGTGATTACAGTAAATGCAAAATATATTAATGAAATGGAGACTGACTTTTAAATATGCAGAATTAATGTGTTTGATTGATCACATAGCATAGATATGAATAGTCAGTTTACTCTTAATTGGCAACATCTCTTTAAATACTAATTGCATGCAAGTCACAGGTGTACCAATGAACAATGAGAGAAAGTTGTACAGAATACATGCAATAAAACTAGCTCTATACAGTAGGTCAGCTGGGTAAAGCACGACACCAGTGGAAATGATGCCACAATGTTCATATTCAGTTTCAGCTTATTTTTGAGGGTAAATCACATTTGTTTTTTTTTAAAACTGCATAAAGCAATAATGTAATGCAAAAGTCATATCTCACCATGTTCCCATCCACAGTGCAGATATATCAAATGTTTCATACAACAGGAATTAAAGGTGATTTTTCCTTCAAAGGCAACTGAACGCTCCAAACAATTTTCAAACTATGTAGTTTGAAAAATAACAGCTGCATAAGTAACTGTATTGCTAACTAATATTTACATCAACAAAAAAATAAACTTACCTGAACAATGTGTAAAATTTGAGGCATATGATCAAATGAAGATTCACTTCTTCACTCTGACCCTGTTTTGCTCTTGTTTTGCCAGATAAGGGGTTGACTTTAATGTTAGGTGGCTCTCAGTCCATCCCTTAAACTGAAATAGTAAAAAATAACATTAATGTATGAAAGCCAATCCTGATTCATTGAAATGCTCCTATTTCATACAGTGATCAATTCAGTCAATTTCTTTGTGAGTGTAATAAAATAAGCCAAACATTATTTTTACTTTCAAGACAAAATATACCTGGGCCACCTGTGAAAAAATGAGCTTTGCTGTCCCTGTGTTCAGAAAAAAACTTGAACTGGGAATATTACATCAACAAAACTAAGATTTTAAAAAATTTGAATTGGAAATATTACATCAACAAAACTAAGATTTTAAAAAATTTGAATTGGAAATATTACATCAACAAAACTAAGATTTTAAAAAATTTGAATTGGAAATATTACATTAACAAAACTAAGATTTTAAAAAATTTGAACTGGGAATATTACATCAAGAAAACAGAGATTTCAAAGGGCATTTTTCATGTAAATAAATAACAACTTTAACAGCATGTTGCTATGGTAAACTTCTAATTGAGATCAGAAAAGATGAATAAAATTCTCCAAGGAAAATACCAAGTTTTTACCAGGATATGCCAAAGGGCAGCAAAAATATCAATAAAATTGAATCATAGTATAATATGCATAATATGAAGGAATTAGGAGACAAGAAGTGTGACAAATGTAAGTGTTACAGATACCCTAGTGATTTCATCAAAGATGACAGCGGGTAAAAACTTGTATTAATTGTAAGGAGCTCAGTAGAAAAGCAAGAATTAAATAGTTATGCCACCACAACAAGCAAGATTATTGCTGTAATGAATGTGCTGGCAGTCAGATATGCAAACATATAAACAGACAAATGTGCTTGCAGGGAATGCTTATATCCCCTAAAATCATCGTCAGACAATTAATGGATTCATAACGGTAGATCTAGTGACAAAAAATACAATAGATATGATGCTGATCACTTTATAGATAAATGCTTTCTAGAAGGTTTAGTTGAAGATTTTGATGTGTGTTTTTACCCTGATTGCAAAATTAAACGGTAATATGTTTATGATCAAAACGACTTAGCAACCATCCAACGTCTAGATAACAGCATCGGTCATATTAAATCAAACTGCATGTTATGCTGCTTAAAATGTAATAATCAGGAAAAATCCTTCTATTTAAGAACCCTATCTGGCAGCAGCTCAGTATCCTCTGGAACAACCTGTAGTATTACTTCCTCTCTCACGAACGAATGTTTTGGTGCACCTTCAGAAAGATAGCACAGTATGGGCTGTCCAGGTGATACAATACTTCTATAAAATAAAACAATCTTAAGTCCAGATCGGATCAGTTGCTCTTTTATGTTCGCCACCTTCTAATTCTCCATTTAAGCAAGCAAATATCTAACCCCACCTCCAGCCGGCACTCTTGTCTCATCAGAGCCAATAGGCCTCAAATTCCTTTAAATCAAATGCTTTAGCCAGCTCTTTACCAGTTAATCTAGCAGGAGTAGAATTCAGTGCCCGCATAACTACTGGCAGCCTCTTTACCCACATGTGACCAATCATTGGTTATCATTTCTTAAGCATGTTGGTGGCAAAACAGTCTTTCACTCAACGTTCTATTTGTCCTTTCAACTAAGGCCTGAGTCCTTTACCAGCTTGACTTCTTTGTATGTTTAAACGTCATGCCATCTCTAACTTTGTTACTTGATCAAAAAATTCTTTACTGGGATCAACAACAATAGTACCGGGCCACTTTAGTTTTCAAGAGTATATCTTACTTAACGCCCTAGCCACTTCATTGGAATCTTCTGAAGTCAACGACTCAACATCCTTATATCTACTAGCTACTTGCATGTCTACTCGGAAGCAGCTGGAGCATCATATACACTACCAAACATCAGTGTTGCATCCAGGTTTTACTGGGTAGGTGTCCTCTGGACCCCTTGAACAAATATTTGGGGGTCCAGACCAGAATTTTGGGGGTCCAATCATAAATACTGATTTCAATCACTTCACCGCATTGTTGGTGTCCGCCATTTTGAAAACTGTGATTACTGGGCCGAGTAAGTGTTTCTTCGTTCACCTCCGCATGATGTTACGGTTCCCTCAACCTAAAAAGCATTGCATTGTAGGGCGATTTTAGCGAGAGCGTGTCTTCAGAAGTTCATGCCTACGGTTTGGATTATCATCTTCGAAAGTGATTTCAGCGCTTGCCCAGTGGACTGAAAATTACGCAGGTGATATATTTACAACAAATTAAACTTCGTGTAAAAGAAAATCTCGGTGAGCAGTCAATTTTCTTGTAGCAGTAAGTAGAGGTATTACGATGAAATACAATGTTTATCTGGTCTTATTGCTTTCTGTGTCGGGTCAACTCCGGCTTTTTCTGCTCTATTTTACAGTAAAATGTCTGTTTTGGGAAACTGTCGGTAGTAAACTAAAGTAGTTCTAAAGTAACTGTCGGTAGTAAACTGCCGACAGACGACTGACACATTACCGACACATTACCGACATGCTACCGACACATCACCGACTGTCGGCCAACTGTCGGCCGACAAACGGCCGACAGATGGCCTGCACATTAGCCAAAACCTGTCGGCCGACTGTCGGTCGTCTGTCGGCCAACAGACGACCGACAGTCGGTTGAGGGGACCTCTTCTTCACAATTACCAAAAGCTGTTGTTATGAGAAGTGAGAACTCAAAGTGAGAAAATCATGGCAAAGTAAACGAAATTAATGTGTATTTGCGAAATTTTTCTTTCCGAGTTGGAGTGCATTAAATTTAAAAGGATCTGTATGACATTTTCAACGAAATCGGAAGAAGCATAGTTTTTAAAATGCAATTTCCGAAAAAGTAAGCATGATGGGAGAAATGTGCAACCAGACGTAATAAAAACATGCTTTAACCTAGCTGACAAAACCGTTTATAAGCTGTGTAGTTTACCTTTCATGTGTATTTGCTCTGATTGAAAACCATCCACAAATGCCGTCGAGCAGAATCCATTGAAATCCCATGGTAAAATCTGCAAAATATGCCGAGTTCAAGAAGCGATATCTTGGCCACAATTGCCTCAAATTTCGCTCAAAAAGCATCATTTGAAAGGTTTTTTCTTCCATTTTTAAAATATCTATCGATCACGTTGGCCAGCAGCCTTTATAGGGGCATACTTTCCGTTTTTCTCAACTGATTTTGAGCATCGGCGTGCCCTAAAACATGAGCCCACACCCAAGCCTTGCGGTCAGTGGAAATTACCATTTTGGTAATTGTTTTTTGTTTTCTTCGAAAACGAGATAAAACGAAAACAACCGATATGATTTCCCGTAATTATACTAGAACTACAGCACCAGATACTGCACAAAATTCATGATCACAGTACGTGCGGAGTATTTTTTTAAGCAAAGCCGCGCACCGGTACGCGGGCTCAAATGTCCAAGATTTCTGGAGATGGGGCATGACGCTTCCCATTTCATCTTTGGAAGTTTGTTGTTCCGCACGCGGCACGCAGATTGTTTTTGTTTGCGTCGATACAAGTGGAACAAAACATTTTACCCTCTATGAACTTGAGCTATTTGAAATCGCTGAGCCATTGGCTGCAAAATGACTTACAGACTTTTATTTCAGGCAGCGATTCGGAACTTGCTTCATTGGCTTTTTGCTTTATGCTAGTTTATTTACCAAACAATTTTGACTCCGTCATCTACAGGATTTGAAAATTACGCGTAAACGTTTTTCCATTAAGTTATACTGATGGTAAAGATAAAAATACACCAACCAGAATTCTCTCTGTTATGCATTTTCTTGATGGATCAATCAACATTGAGTACGTGAAAAATAGTGGCATTGTTAAGATAAGTAGAGTAACCGCATGGTTTATATGCTTTCAATTTAGAAATGTGCATATATTTCAAGCATGATATTTGTGCTTCCGCAGGGACACCGTCTTAGTATTTTACGGGGTTTAAATGCAAAATATTGCATCCCAGGATGCAATAATGCACTCTGGATGCAACACTGAAACATAGAACTGGACTACAGATGCGTATCTAGTAATTTCTTAGCCAGACTGGCATTATCAATATATCAGGTAGGCAAAGGATTTTTCTATGAATATATAGTCCTAGCCAAGACTTACCGTATATCACAGAAGAATGATAGTGTAATTTACAAGCACATTAACAAACAAGTCCAGTCAGCGTCAGGTCTATTGTGTTTATTTACTTACAATCATGGTGGAGGACAGAGACTCCCTGAAAGATATGTTAACCTGGATATTAAATCCATCCATATAGATATTGATGGTGTACCAACAGGCCTATATTCAAAGGGAATGATCCCATCTGACTTCTGGGAGTATATCAAATGATGTTTTGATGTAGGTAATATGGGTGAATGTGAATGTTATGATGACAAGTTTGCTCTATCATGGATTGACCTTAGCAGTCACAACGATAATAATATTCATGGATCCGGTTTTGCCATAAATAGTACACATGATGGTATCAGGCTTATGATTCGGAGAAATACTTCAGGGTCAGGTGAAATCACACGCTATAATATTATCTTTCTCGTAGCCGATGCCTTAATAGAAATTATCAATAACAACTTGAAAGAGAGAGTCTATTAAATACTGTAATGTCAATGAACCAATGCATGCCTAAACTGTGGTAATAATTATCTTGTGCAAATGGATAATTTAGACTTGATTTGTTTAGACTGTGGTGCAAATTTTGGTAGCTATATATTAATTACCAACCAGAATGGTGGAACAATGTAGCTGATAATCTGAGCAGATGCAATATACCACATAACTATAATGTTACCAGAAATGTCGTTAAGTACCTGGGTTGTTATTAGACCCAATGCTACTACAGCTGGACATGATTTGCAAGGTAGGGCCATATGGTGTGCAGTTCTCCCAAGATGAACGATCATTAATTGTTAAATTAGACCATATCCAATACATTCGTTAAACCAATAATATTCCTGAAAGCATTGCTGAATATGCTGAGTTCAAACACTATCAACTGCTTACGGCTATAAGAGATAATAATTTACCTAGGCCAAGTGGAAATCGTGAAGTGGGATTGCAAGCTGCTGCCGTGTATTTCGCTTTAAGGGAACATGGTAAACCACAAACCTATAGAGATATTGCTGCTAGGTTTAACATTTGACCAAACTATGTTAGTATAGGGATGAAAGTTTCAGAAGAGCAGGCTACTACATATTCTGATTACATCGACCATTTCTGTCGTAATCTACATCCAAGTCCGGAGACAATAGACAGGGCTACTGAAGTTGCTGACAAAGTAGACGAGCTACTTATCCTAGATCAAAATAAACTACCAACGATTGTTGCAGCTTGTATCTATTATGTAGTTTTGGAATATTATTTACCAATTAAGCTCAGCCTTATTGCTGCTGTCTGTAAAGTAACTGCATCAACTATTAGGTGACTATAGGTAGGTAAAGGCGCATACGGACCTTAAGGTCCACATGACTGGAGTTTATCCTGGTTTCTGTAGCATAAAGCACCTGGGAGTATTATTACTCCCGCCTGGATGGGATGCTAGTCCAACGCAGGGTTACCCCCAGCCTTATATAGTTTGTACCCATTTATACGCCTGGGTAGAGACAGACAGTGTGGAGTACAGTTTCTTGTCTAAGGAAACAACACAGTGCCACCACCTGGGCTTGAACTCCAGACCTCCTGCTCGTGAGTCTAAAACGCTAAAAACTACACTGCAGGTGATATGTAAGTCAGTTGAGGAAACTACTTAAAGATTACTTAAGCATTAACTACAGAAAATCAGAACGCACTGAACAGATGATATTTCCCCGGAGGGTCAGTACTTACCTGACGGGGAGATGTGGTTCTCCGAACCCCTCGTAGACTGATAGTCGCAATACTGGTGCAGAATTCCCAAAGCAATACTGCCAAGCGGAGCAACAACACAAGATAGCATAACCAAACCTTTAATAAAGTTCTAAGAGGCATGCTGGACAATAATTGAAGCCCAAACAACAGTAACAACAAAGAAGTTCTGAAATACAAACAAAATCAGAAATCAGTTCAGCTGTTCAACACTGCCCTGGAAAAGGAACCACTAGAGTGTTCCCTGTGATAAAAGCGTTCGAAGGTCTGTGCGGAAGCCCAATCTGCTGCTTCCAGGATGAGCTCAACAGACAGTCCTGCTGCAGCGGCGGCAGAGGTAGATGCTCCTCTAGTTGAGTGACCGGTATATCCTAATTCAATCCCAGCCAGCCGTAAGGCCTTTGATAACCATCGAGAAACAGACTGGCTTGAAATAGCTTTATAAGGGGAAATATAAGACACGAATAGCTTTGAGGAGGTACGCAACTTCTTCGTCTTCTCCACGTAGGCTGTAAGGCTGCGCACAACACAAATCTTGAGATTCCCTGGAGGTCTTAGTGTGTGTGGGGAGTGTAAATTCCCATGAACCTTCCTTTTTAAGGGAGTACGTCAAGTCCAATGAAGATAGTTCATGAGCTCGTGCTGCTGATGTGAGTGCCAACAATAGAACTGTCTTGTAAGAAAGCTGCTTCAATGTCAGATCCCCCAAGGGCTCAAAGGACTCTAAGAATGATAAGGCCGTTTGGACATTCCATGTACCAGCATATTTTGGCTTGGGAGGTTTACTCTTAAACACACCTTTCATAAACCGCGAAACAATAGGCAGGCGTCCTAACTCTGTAGAGCCAACTGGGTCATGAGTCTGAGAAATAGCCGACTTATAGAGGGCTACTGTCCTGTATGCCAAATTCCCCTGTGTAACTAGAGATGCCAGAAAGGCAAGGACTTCTGCTACAGGAGCTGAAATGGGACAGATACTCCGTTGAGAACACCAGCGAACCCATGCCTTCCACGGGCCTGCATACCGCTTCTGGGTGGCTGCTCCTCTTGATGCCAGCAGGATGTCAACAACTTCCTTTGAAAGGCCTGTTGTTTTGTAACGATTCCTGATAAGGGCCAAACTGCTAGATGCAGTGACTGCCACAGAGGGTGGTGCACGATGGGCTGAAATGGAAGGAACAGTAGAGATGGAGACTGGGGTAGGAGTAGAGGTTGATCCACCAGCAATTGAAGCAGTTCTGGGAACCATGGTTGCCCAGACCAGTTGGGTGCAATCAGGAGAGCTGTTGCCTGATCTTCTCTTATCTTCCTGAGGATTCGAGGGAGAAGGACCACTGAAGGGTGGATTAGACAGGTCCATTTGCTCCAGTCCTGGAGAAATGCGTCCACAGCTACAGCTCCTGGATCCGGGTACCTCGAGACATACTTTGGCACTTGATGAGTTAGGCGAGATGCAAAGAGGTCCACGTCCGGTGTGTAGAACCTCTGACAAACTGATTGGAAGATCTCTTTGTCCAGAGTCCACTCTGTTCTGCTTTCGATCTGTCTGGAGGCAGTGTCTGCTACTCCATTCTGAATCCCTGGAATATGCTGAGCTGTCAGGGACACTCCTGCTTCCAGGGCTACTGCCCAAAGTTGCAGTGCCTGAGTGGTCAGGGCAGGGGAGCGTGGGCCCCCCCGCTTGTTGATGTACGCCACCGCTGTCGTGTTGTCTAACCGCAAGTGGACATGTTTGGGCAGAGGCTGTTGAACCCGTAACAGGGCTTTTAAGGCTAAGGTTGCACCAGTATTGCGACTATCAGTCGGAGAGGGGTGAAGGAGAAATTACTAAACATCAACCAAGCCCAGTTCGAGTTGAAAGGAAAAAAGACCCTAAGAAGGTGGAAGCCAAACGGTGGCTACAAGAATATAATCGCAAGGACTCAAGAGGCTCTATAAAGGGAATCTCAGAGAATCTATAGCCCTGACGAATCATGTGAACCATCATCTAAGCCTTGGATTCCAGAGCAAGGTTTTGCAACTGTCATTTATCTAGTTCATGTAGTAGGGATAATGGCTTTTGACATGTTTATGAAATACTACCGAAAACCATCACCAGAGTCCACCAGATACCAAGAACCTGAACCACTTAGACACCACGAACCTAGACAACCAAAAATAGGCATGTTATAGAGTCCACATCTTAGATTAACATTATGTCAAGTGAACAAAATCAACTAGTGAAAACAGTAACTAATTCCGCCGTTTTGGCTGGATTAGCTGCTGCAGTTGGTTATATAGGTAAAAAGTAGTTCGTCTAGTTTGATCGTAAAAAGCTTATGAAAGAATCGTTTATAAGGGACCCCTCATCGAGTATTATAAATTATGCTAAATGGGTTGCAGTTTTAGCTGGAAGTTTAGCTTTACAAGATTACTTAAAAACATAAAAGATTTTACCTAAAAACATCTAGTTAACTAATTTATAGATGGCATCAATCGCTTTAATGATTTTTGGTGCTATTTGGAATGCAACAACTTGGAAAATATCTATCTGGCAGAAACACAGATGATTAATGGGTTAGACATGATAAGGCTATGAAAAAATATCAAATGGGATATCAGGAACGATGACAGAAATTAATGGATTGGTACTCTCAGCAAAAGGATAATCATTATCAGGCAGGACAAAACATGTCAAGTATCGATCAGGCATTGAAATTATATGGCGAAACACACCCGGATTAAACGTCAACTGAACCTAAATTCTTGGATTATTATAGACCAAGAAGTAATCAATGGGGTGGCGAGTTAGCTTACTGAGATGGAAACCATGGAGATGATCTATCAGTTCGTTTACTAGACGATATTCATGATGCACATAGGAGCATCCGTAGTAAATTCCCAAGAGCAAAATTTAAATCTACACTCATTACACTGAAGGATAAATTAGTGAGGGTATTAGCTAGGTTATTTAGGAGGCTCAAGATATTATGCAATACTAGACGCTAATGATAACTTGGTTGAAGGCATAGATAAAATCCCACCTACAATGAGAGAGCTCTTGGACCAACAGATCCTTATGGCTAACAAATGTGAGATCGCGAGACGTGAAGAGAAGCGTTGAGAGTTACAACAGAGACATGATGCTAAACAAGAGAGCCGTGATACTGATCAGCTAGAACCGGAAGGAGAGACGTCCAACTGGAGGAGTTATAGGAGAAATAATACAAGCTCATCAACAAGAGCAGGATTGTAGACATTTAACTCCAGAAGAGAGGAGCCAGATAGAGTCTTAAAAACGTAACGTTTTTCGCCAAGCTATTCGCTCGCACAGCGACCATTTTGATACAAAGGAAGAGGGAAAACTGGGACCAGCTGACTAAAAATTTTACTCACCGCCTGTTGGGTGGACATGATTTCGATGTGTTACCAGGGACGTATACAAAAATGGACCACTACCCCTGTGGACCCAATCTATGGACTCTTTCATGGACCTGGTCCATGGACTACCCCTATGGACCACCCCTCATTTTTTAAATCAAATACGTTGAACAAGCAGACAAATCTTTAGATGGAATATATGGCTATATGGTCAGTGGTTTCCCCTTCTTTTAATATGGTGCAATGTGCATCCTGGCAACCAAAATTGCATCTCTGGCGACCTTTTTAGAAGTGAAAGTTACCAAAAGGTGACTAACAAAAAATAGTAGCTTGGAGCACTGGCAGGGCGTCAAATTGCGCCTAATGCAGGCGCCAATGCGACTAAATTTTTCACTTTGGCGACAAAATCCCGAAAGTTAGTCGCCAAATTGGCGACTAGAATTTCTAATCACATCTTACCTAGAGATCTAGTGATTTTTGAAGATTTTTAAAGATACATCTACAGCAAAGTTCCTCATTAAACTCATTTCCAAAACGCAGCACATGTACGAACGTAAATGCATTAGATGCCATCTTGTATTTACGTAACCTTTCACGTGGAATATGAACCATGCTAGTGTCCTCGTAGTAGCACGTGCAAATTGCGAGCTCATTTTTCATCACCTTTGACAACATGTTGTCGACCATGTGAGCTCATTTAAATTTATAATTTAAGTGAGGAAATTGATGAACGCGTTGAAAGTGAACAAAGTAAATTATTTATAAATAATTGTGATAAATGTATTTAATGTCTGAGGTAGAAACCTTTTTGCGACTCAAACCTACTGAGGCCTCATACAGACTTCACTAACTCTTTTGAAAAGCGATGTTTCCCCATGCCTGTGAAATAAGGGTAGTTGGATATACTTCTTAAACGTCAATTTTACAACATGGGCGTTTTTGAAATGTACTTTTGATTACACTAATGGTTGCACGAACTTTTAATAAATACCGGTAATGTATTGTCAGTAGACCATGCAGGTAGTGAAGTTCATGTTATAGACCTTCATTTGTTTCGTTCTTGGTAGTATATATGATATCTATTAGTAGCAAATGAAACAGTGACTTTATTTGTAAGAAAACTTTCATCCATTTGTTGGAGAAATGATTGTTGACTTCTAGATCGAGTTGTTAATTAATATCTATTTTCAACAGCGTAATGGTTAGGTACTGAACGTGAAATAAATATGTTTTAAGTTAGTGAGTATGTTCCATGAGCTGGAGCCTGAGTAATTTTTGATGACTGTATGATTCAGGAGCAATTTAAATCTATCTAGTGCAATGTCAGGGTAAAAAGTTTTTTTGTCATTATAAACATAATGGCCACCAACTTTTTGGAATGTGCTACCTCTTTAAAATATTTAGGAGCCAAGTGGCTACTGGAAAAAAAAAGTTAATTTTACGCCCTGTACTGTTATCGGTGTTGTCTCAAATCTAACGAATGGTTTGACTAAAGTCAAAAGGGTTTAGGCAATGGTTTAAAAGCACTTGGAAAGAAGATTGCCAAGATATTACCTAGTTTAATAGGTGCTATAGCTAGTTTCATATTCAAAACTACAGGGCAGGTTGTTGGATTTTTAGCTAAAAACGCTTGGCTCTTAATAGTAGCCTTGGTTATATATGCTGTAGATCAGTATAAACGGAAGAATAAGTAATTAAAAGCTATCTTACTTAGGTTACTCGAATGAAGGGCTGGAAAAAATTTTTGGACATTCACCGGTCAAGATGACCGGCCAAATACATTTTAGCTCGGACATACCTCGTTTCTGGCCGGACAAATATAACATGTAATTTTCCCCTAAATTATATACAATATTACCCCCCCCCCCCCCCTTAAGCAATAGCATTTGCTAACAGTAACTCCTTTATACGACAAGTAACAACACTGCTGTCGAATTCAATTGCAACTCGGACTCTACTTTTTGCTAACTGATTTGAATGAATTGATTGTTACATACAATATTACTTACCTCAGTTCGGGACAGTATGGTCCACGTTCTATTCTTAATGTTATTGTAGATAATTAACTGATGAATTGCTGTACCATCGCCGCGTGTTGCTTCACTTAGACGTACAATAACATCGATTTATGTTTTGTTCTGAGAAAGTCAACTGTATAGGAGTACGAGTGGGCCCGCCGAAACACACGCTGTCGCAGTGGACAACACGCATGTCATCGTTCGTGCAAAGTGAATTTTTTTTCTTGGCACAAATAACCTGTTGTTTCTAAAAGCACTGTGCATAAAATTGTGTTGAGATTGAAGTCTTGTTTAGCAAATACGGAGTTGTTACTTAATTCAGTTCAGTTCTACTTCATTTTTTTAGATCAAAGTTCCGCAATATAGCGAGGTGTATACCGGTAGTAAACAACAGCATAGAAACTTTAGTTCATTTCAATATGATCGAGTGTGACCGGTCAACTTGACCGGCAAGGCCAACGTTTGACCGGTCAAATCCCCAATCAGGCCGGACATTGTCCGTTGACCAGCCGTTATTTCCAGCCCTGAATTGGATGAATGAAATCGAATCTACCCAACGTTACCTGCAGAAGTTAATGTAGAAAATTTCAGACTACAAAGATCATGTGAGACATTTAAAAGTCTTGAAGAAATTAAGCATAATGAGTCTACCAGGAAAAAATATACACAGCTCTGAAAACTAGTTGTTTCGTCAACAGGTTGAATTTCTGTGGAACTCTTAGGAACTGGATTATCATTATCATTAACAAGGTTTGGTGATCCCACAGGAGCAATTGATGTATTATTTGGCGTCATTTCTACTACATCTGGAATAAAATTCAATATAAAAAGGGGAAATTTCACTGATCTTAGCTTAAAGAGGAGAGTACAACAACATGAAGCGAGATATCAGATTAAGACAAGCTAACATAGAAAAAAAGACGATCCCAATATTGCAGAGCTCAGACAAAGAGTCCCCCATAGTGTGGCATACTATTATGAGTTGTGATGACTTATCTGCCTGAGTGGGAAAACACGGACTGAAGATCTTAGCAGGCCTTCTGACATGGTGCGCGGGTGCGGGACCACACAATTCGATCAAAGCCGCACAATCCCGCACAATTTCTGAAAATCCGTGAAATCCCGCACAATATGGAAAGATTTGGTTAAAAATCTAATTAAATCAGTATTCCCATCAATTGCCAAGGTTTAAAGAAACTTTTTAGGCTATTTACATAGCAAAACAATCGAGAAATCCGCCGCTTTACGCGATAGAACAGCTCGAGCGGATATAAAAACAACAAGGCGGCTCTTCATAGCTCCGTGCCAGCCTGGGCACTAGTCTCAGTCAGGGTTTTCAATAAGGGCCAGCGGCCGGCGAAATTCGCCGGCTACTCCACACGTTTTCACCGCCTACTTTGATTAACAACTTATTTGAATTTTGCGAATTAGCATGATAAATAATTTGCCACAACATGAGCCGCGGATCGGCCAACATTTAATTTGTTAAACACAAAGGAAACTTGCCTGAACTCTTGGTTAATTTAGCGACAATACATCGTGTTTATCTGTTCATTTATTGAGGTCAAACTGAGCAGCCTGGCTTTACTCAAAACCTTGGGATCTGGGTCTGAAAGCTGCACATCTCCACGTGCTCTGAAAACCAGTCATGCATGACATGGTATGTCTACTTCCTAGATTACGAGTTTTGTCAAAATTTTGAGTAAATTTTTATACACCTACACCATTGAATAAAACTGGAAAATAGAGCATGTACGGTTCTGTCAAAAATGACCTAATTCTTGCCCCAGAATGCAGGAAATTTTAGAGGCTCAGATCTTAAAAACTTTCCGGGGGAGCATGCCCCCGGACCCCTCTAGAAGGTCGCGAAAGTGGCTTTATAAGTTAGACAAAACATCAAAGAAGGTCAGCACTCTTTAAAAACAACTTGATAAACAAACCCGCTCGCTGTCAAGTTAAATTGCCAGGTTATTAAGCAGAGAAGTTTGAAGCGAAAGATATTTTCTCTGAGCGGATTTGCAGCGTCATTTAGAGGAAAACAATAGGATTTGTGTATAATAGGCATTGCAATTTCGAATGTGAATTTTCAGGAAAAAAAGTGCATCTTATACACGCATAAATACGGTAGTTGGAAATAGCAGAGGGGCTACGGAGACGCAACAGCAATTTATAAGATTAGTTGAATCTAGTGTCCTCGAGAACGACATATCAAAATCAGTACAAAAATATCAGCTAGCTGTAGGGGAGGCTAAATTAAGGTGAGATTTAGATGTTGCTCCCAGATTATGGTTGATGCCTAGTAATTTAATCATAAATACAGAAAGTGTGACTGGCTGTAATAAACTAATGTAGGTTACTAGTGATATGACGTTTGGAGTTAACAATTTGTTTAACACAGATACTAAAGCTGGGGGAATCTGGCATAATTATTTGGGTAGATCAAAAGTAAAATTTACCACATATGAGGGAGGCTAAAGTTGACAATAAATGGCCTAAACCAGTTGATGGTGAGGTTAATGCCAACGCTAATGTCAAAGCTTCAACCAATACACAGCACGAGATCAATCTTACCGCAGTGACAGCTGCCATGAGTGCACTAGCATGGCTTCTATTTAGATAAATTCATAGTTATATAAAGTAATGATTAATATTGATGATTCTAATTATAGATGTAAAATGCAGCCAACTACAACCAAATATATTCCAAGACGCCATTGTACTACAGTCATCAACAATGCTTGGCAGAATGCAGATGATATTAATTTTTTATCGTGATCTAAGTGATGTTTTGCTAAAGACTTGGCCTATGGTGTAACCATTGTTGATGATCAACTCTAAATTCCAGGTAATCATTCTGCCAAAAGTCTACAACAGGTACTTGTTGAATATAATTATAAAAAAGAACGTGTTATATTGTAAATGTCATAGTAGTCCAGAAACTATTTTGTATAAATGATGTAAGAGTAAATGTAATGTCTGTGGGTGGTTTGATTAGGGTGGTAGGTGGTATAATTATAGTAACATCAAAACTTTAAGTCTGTCCAAACTGCCAACTTGGGTCTAAATTCTAAAAATGTTGGATTAATTCTATTTATCACTATACCATTGAATTGAAAATTATGTAGAGATTGGTCCATTCAGTTATTCTTTCTACATTGTATTCGAAGCAGCCTAAATTTTTATTGGTATGGTGAATTTAACAGTGAATTTAATGTCTGGTGAATTTATAAGTTAGGGTAAACACTACCTTCATGAGTTTATTTTGCTGCATAATGAAATTAATAACTTTTGATCTAATGTTACTAAGAAATCGGGATTAAACCCTAATCCAACTATCCTATATTGACTGTACCTTGTTATAAGATAAACAAGTTTATCTAACATGTGGTTTGGTGTATCTATTTTTATCTTAACAAATCTTGTTTTCTTTGCACCGCACTACACACAGATACACTTAATCATAGGTCTACCGTTCTAAGTAGTGACATGCTTTTCACTACCTTGTACGCATTCAGTCATCTTTCTCTGTTTAACACAATAACTCAAACTAAGTGTTTCTTCACAGCAACGAATATGAATCTGACATATATCATAACCAGAACCAATATATACACTATCCAATCGGAGAATAGTTTCATTGTTACTCTATTTATCATTAAGAGGTAAGTCACATACCAAATCATAGAGTGGTGCCATGGAATGGCGTAATCTGCCCAAGTTTTTTTTTTCTTTTTGATAAAATGACATTTTTTCTCAAAGAAAAATCCAGGAGTGAACATACAGAATGAGATATAAATTTTAACTTCCTTCTACTAAGTAAAGAACATTTATAAAAGCTGACAGAGATCAAACAGTTTTAGAGCTTGGTTTGGGAATGGGATATTAAGTCACAGATCAAGATTTTTCAGATTCTGATTTATGCAAGTCCTAGATCCAATTGTTTTTATATAACAAACTGTTTGAGATAAGCTCACTTTTGATCAGTAGGCAGTTAGGCTTTCCTCACAAAAGAAACAAACAGAAATTCCATTCCAACGAGTGCACGCATGTAGTTTGTGAACTAGAACCTTCTCTCTTAACAAAGCACCCAACTCACAAAAGAGATTCTTTTCGTCCCTCTAGCCATTCCCACTTACAAACATAATGCGTTGCGTTACCAAGTAAAAATGAAAGCAGAAAAATAGCATCATTACATTGTTAACAATACTTAATTTCAATTTTTAAAGCTAGACTAAAGTAATAATATATTTCTTATATGCATGAAATTGTTAACGTCGTTCTACAGAGCAGGCGGACAAAATTGATATAAACAACCAAGCTCAAAAATGGCTGAGTATTCTAGAATTGCTTCCGATTTTAAAATTTCTTTTAAACTGGTAACCCTCACGTATGTGACAAAGAATTTCCAAAGTGACTGTAAATCACACCATCAAATTCTCTTAATCAGGACTGAAGTCAGTCCTTAAAATATGAAGATAATTCCCTCTAGTGCGGTGGAGTTGGTCGATCATGGCGAAAGTTGCATCTTTGAAATCTTGTTCTTACGAAAAATAACATTTATCCCTAAGAGAAAACCAACAGTAGGCTTAGAAACCGAAGTGAAACTTCTTTCTCACTCCGGGAAGATTTCTGCACAGGTCCCTAATTCATTATGCATGCTGTAGCTGTATTACCTTGGGTATTGTACGTGCAAACTTTACATGTTTTGGAGGAACGAAATAGTATATCTACAGCATGCATAATGAAGTAGGGACCTGTGCGGAAATCATTCCCTCGCTCCTTCTGATTTGCAACATTCATGAAAGCTGACAGAGATAAAACAGATTTAAAACTTTTACAATTAATTCAGGAATGCGAACTAGATCGGAAGTCATAACAAATTGGTCGAAGCAAATTCATGTTTGATCAACAAGAAGCTGGGCTTTCCTAATAAAAGTATTAAACTTGTCATGCTGCAAAGCCAAGGAGGGATTCCATTTCAGTGGCTAAGCGTTTTCAGTTTTTCCCAGAAAGTTTAACTCTGAATTCTTACCTGCAAATTAAAAGGCAGGATGGCCGGCCAGTGAAAATGTATAATGAAAACTTGACTGTCCCTTAAACGACGGAGACACCCTTGGCACCCACAGGCTCTTATCAATCTGAGAAGTTTCTGAGAGGAAGGTAGGAGAGGGAAAGGAAAATGTGAATAAAGGGAATAAAATACTTTGCTGTAGAGCTTATCTCTTAGTTTGGACAACATTCCCAGAGGAGTTGATCTACCTTAAGTGTTCGGTAAGCAGTAAAGCTTTCCTCACAAAAGAAACGAACCTTTGATCATGATGGTGAGATAAACAGAAATTCCATTCCAACGACTGGATGCATGTAGTTTGTGAACTAGAACCTTCTCTCTTAACAAAGCACTTAACTCGCAAAAGAAATTGTTTCGTCCCTCCAGCTATTCCCACTTACAAACTGAATGTCTTGCTATATCGCGCAAAAACGAAAGCGAAAGTCTTTAAGCGCAGTGGCGTCCGTCAAGCAGGGCGGAAGTTGAATCTTTGAAATCTTGTTTTTACGAAAAATAACATAATTATCCCTAAGAGAAACCCAACAGTGTACTTAGAAACCAAAGTGACACATCTTACTCGCTCCTTCTGATCCACAACATACATGAAAGCTAACAGAGATGAAACAGTTCTATAACTTATTCACGAAATCGAATGCGAACTAGTAGTCACAACAAATTGAACAAGGCATTAATTCATGTTTAGCAGCAAGAGGCTGGGCTTTCCTAACAAAAGAAACAACCCTATGATGCTGCAAAGCCGAGAAGGGATTCCATTTCAGTGTCTAAACGTTTTTCAGCCTATATCCTAAAACTTGTATAAAGGACTCTTACCTGCAAAGTAAATGACGGGCGGTGGTGCGGGCGAGTGACACTGAAGAATATCAAACAGATCGGATCGCTGAACAAGGCTGGAGACACCCATAGAACCCAGGCCCTTATCGTTCTCAGAAGTTTCTGGAGGGAGGAGAGGGAAAGGAAAATGTGAATAAAGGGAATAAAATACTTTGTTGTTGAGCTTATCTCTTAGTTTGGACAACACACCCAGAGGAGTTCATTTACCTCAAGTGTTTACCCTTACATACAAGTACAAATTTTAATGAACATCTTTACGGCTGCCACTTCTATAGTACATATCAATTGCTCTCCTCTGCAGTGGAATGGAGTAATCAATGCCCCAGTTGTATGTTTTTTTCCTTTTTTGGTAAAATGATGAATAAATTAATGAATCTCATTGATGAGATTTGTTCCGAGCCAAATCACAAACTGAGCAGCTTACAACCACTAGAGAAACTATCTATCTATCTATCTATCTTAAAATGACATCCTAAGAAAAAGCCAGAAGCGAAGATACAGAATAAGATGTAGCTTTTTAATTGCTTGTACCAAGTAAACAACATTGAAAAAAGCTTACAGAGATGAAACAGTTTTAGAGCTTGGTTTAGGAAATTATGGGATATTAAGTCATAGATTCAATTTTTTTTTTGTAACAAACTGGTTCAGGTAAATCCACTTTTGATCAGCAAGAAGCTTATAGTAGGCTTTCCTCGCAAAAGAAACAAACCTGTCATGCTGAGATATACAGAAATTCCATTCCAACAACTGGACGCATGTAGTTTGTGAACTAGAATCTTCTCTTTAACAAAGCACCCAACTCACAAAAGAAATTCTTTCATCCCCGTAGCCATTTCCCCTTACACACTGAATGCCTTAATTGGGATACAGCCCAAACACAAAAGCGGAAAAATAGCGTCATTACATTGTTACCAAAACTGGGGTACAAAATAGAATATTTCTTAATTGTATGAAATTGTTAACCTCGTTCTACAGAGAATGTGGACAAAATTGATTTATAACATAGAGCACTCTCTTCTACCTAATTCCTATTGAGCATTTATGACGATGTTAATATGCAAGGATTTGAAACGCACCAAATCTTCGGTTTAAATCGCTGGTTTGTGTTTTACGTTTTCTTTTCCCTGCGAATTTCTTAGAATCCATCTTCAACAACTGCACTGTTCAGGGCAATTAATGTGGACATTAAATGGCTACTTAAACAACTGTCAAAAAGAATGATTTATTAAATAAAGCACTGATTTCAGGAATGTTGTAGGTAAGAGAGTAAGAACTACCTTTATAGGAAACAAACACATATGAAACTAAAGGAATTAATGATGTTGACAGAATATATCAAGCAAGCCACAACGCAAAGCACATGCAATGCCACACATTTGTTTTGGGTGACACTACATCCAATGAGGAATTAAGTGATGATTCCATTTGTCATGCCTCAAGATTCCTCTATTAAAAAAGACTACTGTTAGGCCCCTGAGTTTCACTTCAACTATAGCAGAGGAAATCATAATTGATGCTTAGAGCACTTCACTTAAGGCACTAAATGTACAAGAGTGGTTAAGTCTCTATTCGGTGGAAAAGCTTCTTCTGTCACACCATCCTTTGTGACAACACTTATGATCACAGCATCTCCAGTGTAAATATCTCTTTCAGCAGCTGCTGAAAACACATCCTTAACCAACGAAACAGCTTTGTCTCTAGACAGGGGAACTTCTGTCACACCTTGCTGGTTTTTAAACCCAATCTATGGGAAAAAATATCAAGCATGAGTTACTAAGACTACTGATAGGTCCATACAGTTTGCAGCACAAATTGGGCCCACTGCCCAAAGGAAAAGCTTAGAAACAAAACAATACAGAGCATTGAACATTTAACTTTGTAGGACTGAATAAATTAAACAGTCATATATCAACTACCAGTAATTTCCACTTTTAAGCAGTAAAATGACTTTCAATTGCACTGGCCTGTGGGAATGGTACAATAGTAATACCATCAGGAAGTAAGGGGTTCAAACCACACTGCCTCTCTCCACTAAGGTGTAAAATGGGTACCAGTAATAATATTGCAGGAATGCTTGGGGCAGACCTGTGATAGACCACTGAAGCTTCTACTCAGGTGGGTAATGGGGGGGGGGGGTGAGTAACAATACTCCTAGGTGCTTAATGGTACAAAAGCTAGGAAAATCTAAGGTCACATGGGCCACATGCTGTACTAGCTGAGTCAAACCCACCAGGGGAAGGGAAGAGAGGTTGGCCCAGCGATGAGAGAGCTTGCCTTGCACCAATGTGGCCCAGGTTCAATTCCCAGCCCCGGCATCATATGTGGGCTGAGTTTGTTGGTTCTCTACTCTGCTCTGAGAAGTTTTTCTCCCGATACCCCAGTTTTCCCTTTTCCACATTCACACTGCTAGGGTTGTTAAAAAATGACCGATGCTAGCGAAATTGACCAGCTAAGAAAAAGGCGATCATTGGCTGAATTTTGGCTGTCATTCAATTTATGGCAGAGACCAAAGCGGATAAAATAAGAAAATAAAATAAACATTAGTCTAAAACATTATCACTGAGTTATCAGTCTGGCAACTGAAATAAAATTTTGTTTTCAGAGCTGGTGTTATTGTTAGCTGGATAAATTGCTATCTCAACAAGCAGCCAATTTTCTTAGCCACAACCCTGCACTGCATGTATATATACCTGATTATCAAGAAGCAGTTGCAGAAGAGCAGAAGCAGAGCCTCCAGCTCGATAAGTTTCTCGCTCATAGGATCCAACAGGAACAAAACTAAACACACAACCTTTACCTGGTGGCAAAGAAAGAAAAAAAGGAAGTCAACTCAATAATCATTCAGCGGTAGATGCAGTTATTATTATTGATTCAAGAAAAATTCATTGCCAGACTCATCAATTCCATGTTAACTTCCACTTCAAAAACCAATACAGTCCATGCTCAGTGATTCATGATTCAAGCAGTATCAGTCTTTTACTTCTCTAGGCAAGCAATTTTTCTATAATATTACAACTGATTTGTTGTACATGTAGGCACTTTTCTTTACGCTGATAAGATTATAAAATAACAGTAATAAAGCATAGTACTATCTTTCAAAGGTATTAGTCACCTTCATTGTCTAATCCAGCTAAAATGTTGTAGGTATAATAAGGGAAGAACCATCTGTAGTACAACACAGTGGATAACATCTGAGCAATCAAGCTGCATGGACAGCTGAAAATCAGAACAAAATTAATAATCTTTTGAAGAGGCACTGTCTCTGGTTACAGAAGAATTTTGGGTCCTCATTTTATAATGGTAGTGAACTGAGTGGAGTGATCTGAAATCATTTGCGTGATTTCCAATACTGAATATATGAACACACAGCACGAGTTTAATTTGAAATCACAAGTATGATGTCAGACCAAAATTGCAAGACACAAAGTTCAATTACCGTAATTTCCAGCTGATTACTCACGGGTATTGCATTAATTTTTCCGCAAACAGTTGTTGGTGCGGGTTATGGGAAGGTGTGGGCAATGTGATAATTTTTAAAGCTAGTTTAAAACCGTAAGCTAACCAGGGAAAAACAGAGATGATAAGATCCATTAAAGATACTCTTCCTAAAACTTGCGTATTGATGTATCTATTTCGCTTTCATTACTTATTATAATAACAGACTTTTCTGCTCTTAATGAAAGCCGAACAGACTGAAAACATATCTTCAAAAATCAATAAATAAACAAATCTTTTATCATGTTTGTGCTGTTATTTTCTTGCCATGTCTATTTCACAGCTTGTTTCTTTGTTTAGTAAAATGAAAAAAACATTTCTCACTTACACAGGTATTGAACTTGAAAATAAATAAATTTAAATGTAAAAAAAGCAGGTTCAAAAGCACACAAAAAATGATGCTGACATGTTCATTTTGTGGCCCCGTACAATTAATGGCCTGGCAAGGAAAGGTGATCATTGGCATGCATGTAAACAAACATTCACAGCACAAAATTTTACAATACCGGAATATTTGACGCATCAGTCAAATATTCTTAGCTAGCGCTGCCTTGCGTTAATTAGAGTATTTTCCCGTTTCAAGCGACTTCTTAGACTCAGTAGATCCTGAGATATCGATTTTTTTGAGGACAGACTTTTACAAGCGCTATTATTCTCAATGAAACATTGGACACAATGGGTGTGAAAACATACTGCTGGTAACTCCGCGCAAAACAATACCATGTCAACAAAAACAATGGATGAAGTTTTTACTTGATTTAAAACGTTATAAAAAGGTAACTGACAACAATTTACAATCTCTGATCATTTACGATAAGTGTAGCCATGCATAGTTTAGATTCAATATGCCCAGTGTAAAATGTGCACGTCACACTTTCACTTTTTCGCTTGTGCAGATGAAGTTAGCAATAGAGCAGCAGCAAAAGAATTTGAATCCTTGATCCACAATCCATTACTAATAATAATGAATTTATATAGCGCACTTTTTCATATGAATATGTTCAAAGGCGCTTTACACTTCTATTGGGTGAGATAGGACGTCAGCACGTATAGGCGCCTTTGGCTGCTGCTATCAGTCCATATATGATCTCACACACCCACCCAACCCATGCATGAATTGTCAGATGAAACCAGATGTAGAGATAGGCCACTACACTGGGAACTACGTCCCCTACTCTTTCCGAACAGTGTGTGGGTTCTTTAACATCCCACAGATTATTAGGAACAAGTGTTGTGAGACGGGTCCTACGGTTTATCGTCCTTATCCGAGAAGACTAGAAAGTCTAACCATTTACAGATGTCATTACAAAGATAGCACTTAATTCTCCTCAGTTATTTTAAGACCCTGAGTGTTGGTCCGGCCGGGGTTTGAACCCGCAACCTCCCGCACGGTAGTCCAGTGCTCTACCAACTGAGCTAACTGGTCGATGGAAAGAAAAAGGATCTCATGAAAAAAATAAGTTAAAAAAACATGCAAAATTAAGCATTTCAAGGTGGTCTATATTTATAGTGTAGCAAGATGAT
The DNA here is from genome assembly GCA_949710005.1 of Ricordea florida. Taxonomy (NCBI): domain Eukaryota; kingdom Metazoa; phylum Cnidaria; class Anthozoa; order Corallimorpharia; family Ricordeidae; genus Ricordea; species Ricordea florida. The sequence continues at coordinate 10,057,937 of OX453281.1, forward strand.
TTTGGAAGTCGAAGCAGTGTATCTTACCTCATTTTACATCCATGTTCATGTTCATACATCTACAAAAAACAAAGAACAAAAACAATGTCTGGGCAACAGTGCTACACAAAAGCTACACCTGTACAAATTGTGTCCTGTTGCTGTGCATGTATTTCTTTCCAATGATCCATATTAGGATCATGATTCATAAGTGAATCCTTGTCCAGAGTGAATTTATTATTTTCCATTAAAATGCATGTAAGAGAATGATCTTGGATCTCAAATCCTGTTCTGGATTAAATCCCAAAGAAACAATATCTCAACTTGAATGTCAGCCTCATGTAATCTACTATATACATGAACATACTGAACACATTACATGTGCATATATTGTACAGTTTGATGTACAAACCTAAAGTCTTGCTGTTATAAGCTTTGTTAGAGTAAGGCAGTCTCCATGAAAACCAGTGCAACCCAGAACTGTGGAGTTAGTCCTGACAAAAAGAGTTTCAGGGCTTGTTAATCTTCTTATTTGTACGATCAGAGAAGTGATTTTTGTTAACTAGTACAGTAGGATGTTGTGAGCACGTGTTTTATCCTTGGTCTTATTTCATTTAAGGGGGGGGTCAAATACCACAAAACTGCATGGACAAAAGTAAAAACACTGCAACCATGTGCTCAAACTGTTCTAAACTTTCAATGAACCACTCACCATGTAGTCCTGCAAAAACACAATATCATATTATTTTTAACTAAAAATCACAACAAAATCATTCCAAAAATAAATCAAAACCACATTACCACAAACCCTGCCTCTATCAACTACAGTGTAATGCTATCTGATTTTATACAGGTAAAAATTGCGTAGAAGAATCAATATCGACTCACAGTTTGTAAGTCTTTGGGCTATCTCTTGGGTGAATGGCAAATCCTTGGCTCAGGCAAGTACGTATCAGATGCAATGACTCAGAAATCATGCCCTGCTATGGCTAAAACAGTGCTTAAAAATGAGAAGAGAATACTAAGATAAAGTCACAGAAAAGTTACTAAATTTTACAGGGATACCATAGGAGTACTGTTGAATTGTAGCTTTAAGTATTACAATAATCCAAAAATAAGAGTATTTTAAAGCTAAAAATTGCGCACCAGGCTATTATTGTAACTTTGCACTTTGCTTTGAATCAAACTTTGGCTCATCTCCAGTGTAATATAATTTATTCTTACAACTGACTTAAAACAAAGGTCACAAAGCATTCTTAACAATGTACAGTACCTATAAACCCAAACTAACAAAGAAATTAGGAATAAATAATTATGTTAGTATTTACCAACTCAGCAATCTTGGTATTTTGAGTAATCTGATTGGCTCACTATCTAAGGATATGACCAGCTTATTGTACATGTAAGCATGTAAAATTTTCTCAAAATTTCCAACCCAGAATTCAAAGCCTATTACTTGTAAGAATAGAGATTTCCTAAAAATGGCTTAATTAGTCAAGGACAGTACTAGTTTTGTGGTCGATAAGTTCTTACTTCAAACATAAGAATGTTCTATATCTTTCTTCACTTAAGGCCAAAATAATAGATATCCTTCTGCCTGTGTTGTAACCTTTTGTAAACAATAAATAAATAAAATAACTATATAAATTGGACGTGTCTTGGCATTTTTCATTCCCTACATAACATACAGCAATTACTTTAAAAGGAAGTATACTTTGACAGAGAGGATTAAAATTAACTATAAGCAAGTACTCAAAAGTAACTTATTTTAATTTTTAGACTGCACAATGTGCGTTTTCTTTCTGGTTCACTGTAAATGATGCTGAAACATTTGTTTTGGGCACTTGGCTCATGGTTTTGTTAAACTCCAAATATAAGTCGTATGACTTGATCAAAGATGAATCTTTCCAAGACTGGGCAGCTTGTGAGGATTCAGAGCTAAATTGTACTGCATAGGGTTCAACTTTTTTATGCCACATTGTGGTGTTCTTCTGTCAGTCAAACATTTACCTTGTCTTGTCCATCTGGTGAAATACGCTGTAGTAAAACAAGAGGAAGAATTAATCGTGTCTTCTGCACTATTGCAAAAGCTAATCTTTAACTTTATAAATAATCTTAGCTTTCTGAAAGAAGAATGTATGGTCTCTAATAAGAATCAAGATTTTAAATATTTTTAGCATATTAATTTTTATTCAATGGTATACAAGATGTTCAGTAATTTTCCATTTTATGGTAGACAGCAGGTCCACATCAGCCTCTGGCTGCCATTAATTTAACCTACTGTATCAAATAAAGTATGTATGTATATATGTAGGTAGGTAGGTAGGTAGGTATAAGGTAGGTAGGTAGGTAGGTAGGTAGGTATAAGGTAGGTAGGTATAAGGTAGGTAGGTATGTAGGTAGGTAGGTATAAGGTACGTAGGTATAAGGTAGGTAGGTATAAGGTAGGTAGGTATGTAGGTAGGTACGTAGGTATAAGGTAGGTAGGTATAAGGTAGGTAGGTAGGTAGGTATAAGGTAGGTAAGTATAAGGTAGGTAGGTAGGTAGGTAGGTAGGTATAAGGTAGGTAGGTAGGTAGGTAGGTAGGTATAAGGTAGGTAGGTATAAGGTAGGTAGGTATGTAGGTAGGTAGGTATAAGGTACGTAGGTATAAGGTAGGTAGGTATAAGGTAGGTAGGTATGTAGGTAGGTACGTAGGTATAAGGTAGGTAGGTATAAGGTAGGTAGGTAGGTAGGTAGGTATAAGGTAGGTAGGTAGGTAGGTAGGTATAAGGTAGGTAGGTAGGTAGGTAGGTAGGTATAAGGTAGGTAGGTATAAGGTAGGTAGGTATGTAGGTAGGTAGGTATAAGGTACGTAGGTATAAGGTAGGTAGGTATAAGGTAGGTAGGTATGTAGGTAGGTACGTAGGTATAAGGTAGGTAGGTATAAGGTAGGTAGGTAGGTAGGTATAAGGTAGGTAGGTATAAGGTAGGTAGGTAGGTAGGTAGGTAGGTATAAGGTAGGTAGGTAGGTAGGTAGGTAGGTATAAGGTAGGTAGGTATAAGGTAGGTAGGTATGTAGGTAGGTAGGTATAAGGTACGTAGGTATAAGGTAGGTAGGTATAAGGTAGGTAGGTATGTAGGTAGGTACGTAGGTATAAGGTAGGTAGGTATAAGGTAGGTAGGTAGGTAGGTATAAGGTACGTAGGTATAAGGTAGGTAGGTATAAGGTAGGTAGGTATAAGGTAGGTAGGTATAAGGTAGGTAGGTATGTAGGTAGGTACGTAGGTATAAGGTAGGTAGGTATAAGGTAGGTAGGTAGGTAGGTAGGTAGGTATAAGGTAGGTAGGTATAAGGTAGGTAGGTATAAGGTAGGTAGGTATGTAGGTAGGTACGTAGGTATAAGGTAGGTAGGTATAAGGTAGGTAGGTAGGTAGGTAGGTAGGTATAAGGTAGGTAGGTATAAGGTAGGTAGGTATGTAGGTAGGTAGGTAGGTACAGTGCTCGAAATTAGCGGTTGCCCGGTTGCCCGAGACAACTAAAACTTCGTTCGGGCAACCATTTTTTAGGAAAAATAAAAGGCTAGTTGCCCGAGAAGAATTCGTCGGACAACCCAGGAAAAAATTGAAGTACTTACACTACTGTGATGCATAACAGAATAAAGAACAGAAGCTATAAACGTGAGACACGAAAACAGCTCTAAATGCGAGGTTTATCTCCTGATACTGATAGATGGAGGGGATCCATGACAATTTGTAAAACAAAGGAAATGGAAGGTTGTAACCGTTAACTGAACGCCGTTCGTGTTGTGTTCAAACCCAGACCTCCCCGAAATATTATGGTGCACGCGTATTTGGTCTTTTCTGGGGCATTGTGGGATCAGTGCTTACAGATATTTCAAGCGACGATTTTGAGGTAAGAGTAACAATTGTTAGCTTTATAATGAAGTAAATGGGTGGGTTATACTTACTTTGTTTGAAACATTATATATTTATTACTCGCAGCACTTCGAGAACTATGAAAACAGAGGCATTCTGATAGGGGTATTATTTCTCTGGTCAACCCCTATAACTAGGTAAAAATCATAGAACATGTCAAGGGCAACCAAGTCCCTACCAGGGCAACCAAAGTCAAGGGCCAGGTTGTCCGGCATTTGCCATAAGGACAACCTGGATTTTTTTCTAATTTCGAGCACTGTAGGTAGATAGGTAGGTAATCTCCTACACAATCAATGTTTTGGGCTTTGCCACTAATCAGTCACGGCTGGTTAAGCTCAGCTTGTAAATAGCCAACTGGTCCACCTCCAGCCAGTTGGGATCCTTAGCAAAGTTTATGTTTGTAGTTACCGGTATAATGCATGGCCACATAACCTTTGTAGCTTTAATCACCACCGTAGATAAATAAACTTTCTTTACTTGTAATTTTGTTTCCTTTTAAGCTGGTAGAGCATCTTAACAGTACTAATTGGACTCCCTTAATTTTTTACAAACCATTTTTTTTTACCACCCTGCCACTTGTACAGGCACCACTATTCAATCTTTCTTCACTGGTTGCTACTCTATTCATTCCCACAAGGAGTTAGAGTGGGTTATTTTATCATATCATTTGATCTTTGAAATGCATCTTAAACATTGGTTTATAAGAATCTGAAGTTTTTGGGTGGTTCTTGGAATGGAAAAACTATTTATTATGCAAGCACAACATATAACTGTAATTTCTTTGCGGTGTCTAAGTGGGTGTTTGTAATTTTACATCATGAATGACCATATGTTGCAAAATAAGGGTCTATTAATTAAAAAAAAAATAACATTCCTTATTATATGGCTGGTTCTGCAAGTGGACAAGATGAGGCCAATCCTGAGTTTTGATTGGCTACACAAGCAGGCAAGATGGGCTTACATAAATCTTGCCTGTTTAGGAATTCCCTGCAAGTTTTTTCAGTCAAGATGGCTGGATATTGTTACTGAGATTGTTATTGACTTTGAATAAATCTCTGTGAATAGAAATGCAAAGGTAAAACATGGACAATATACAGCCATCTTGACCTTAAGGTTGGTCACTTATTATGATATGCCTGCTTCCACAAGCGGGTAAGATGAGGCAAATCCTCAGTTCTCATTGGGTACCTGAGCAGGCAACATGGACCTATCTTGTGTGCTCTGGATTTCCTCAAAACAAAATGGCCTTATAATAATTCCTTGTTGACCTGCAAGCTCGTTCAGTCAACATGGCTGCATGTTGGCTTCATTATTTTTGGTGTTGTTATTGACTTCAACAATATCTCTGTTGATAGAAATCCAGAGCTAGAACTCTGGCAATATGCAACCTCTTGACCTCACGCTCGGTCAATAATGGCAGGGGCGGATCCAGAGTAGTTCAAGTGATTTCCAGAAATCACTCAAATGTTTCCAAACCTGGATTTGTTATTTCTCAGGTTGTTTCTTGAAGCTCAAGAAATCAATTATCCTTCTTGTTGCAGTGTTTATTATGAAATAAAACAAAGAAAAAAATCGTCGAATCTCGTCGATTACACAGCAAACCCAGTCCTTTCCGAACGAATTTGACGAATCTCCGTTCGCGCGCTTTCGTCCTTTGTTGAGACTTCGGAGAACAACACGAAAAAATTCGTAGGCACGACCGGACAAAATTTGTACGCGGTGGGTGGGAGTGGTTAGTTTATAGATCTTTCCACAAATCACTCAAAACCCTCCTCTATTGGCCAGAATCACTCGCATTGTCTTGCGAACTACTCAAACTCGGTTGTGATTGGCTATCCAGGACGCAAACTACCGTGCAAACTACTGACAATCGTATATAAAGGGAAGCCTCTCCCCGAAAGTCCCTCGTTTGTTCTTGCTCCGATCGGAGGAAGACAAGACAATTTTAATTATAAATGATGGTTTGAGGCGATCCAGTTTGTCGGAAGGAGGACTGTTCACAGAATGATGTTGGCTTGGCTTTCAAGGAAATCAACTCATATTCGGACCAGGACAAGTTCAAGTTCATAGAGAATGTGTGGAAACCAGGTGAGCTATTTGATTTCCCAGCGTCAGTGGAATGTTCGACTTCTAGCCGTCATTTTGTGTGGAGCTGGCTGAAAAGAGTTCCCTCGCTAGCATACTCTAAATATGTCGATGGTGCATTTTGTTTACCGTGTGTTTGTTTTGGAGTCCAGTGTGGACGAAATATACGAATAAACTAGACAAATTGTTCAAGTCTCCACTCACACGTTGGACATCCGTCGTTTCACGTTTTACCAAACACGCCAGCGGGAAATGTGAGATGCATAATTTTGCAGTGATCGCAATGGAGAATTTTCTGAGAAACATGAGAAGAGAAGCGGTTCCAACTGATCAGCAGATCAACAATTTACTTCAACAGCAAATCAATAGAAATCGCGAAATTCTGAAATCCCTTTTTAAAACAATAATTTTCTGAGGAAAAAAACAACATAGCCCTCAGAGGTTCACGAGATAATGATCGAGGAAATGGCAGTCTTTCCGGTAAATTCCATGCACTGTTAGAATTTCGAATTGACAGCGGCGACCAAACACTAAAACATCACCTGGAAACTGCTCCTAGAAATGCGACTTATATTTCTAAAACCATTCAAAATGAGATGATTACAACTGTGGGTGCTATCATAGTGAATAATTTGTCACAGGAAATCAGGGACAGCAAATATTTTTCTATTATGTCTGACGAAGCAGCTGACATATCAAATAAAGAAAACCTCTCAGTGGTGATCAGATTTCTCGTTTCGACCAAAACAGTCAGAGAAGAGTTTGTAGGATTCTACCTTTGTGAGGATGGAACAACAGGAGCAGCTATCAAAGATTTAATTGTATTAATACTTATATCTGGACAAAAAAGTCATTCTTCAACAGTTTTTAGAGTTATTTTTCCACTGACACTGGGTATTTGATAAGCTTAAATGGATTTCACATATTCTCTCAGTCTGAGCTCATTGGACCACATCAATTTATACACTGATCTAAAAGGCTGTTGGCACACCTACAAGCATCCAAGACAGCAATCCAGGCAGCAGATCTACTACATTTTCAAAGGCAGCCCTCAATCTTAATTGACATGCTAGACTCCTTAGACAACAGAAAGGCAAATTTCTGGACAAAAAAAATTGTTATTCTGGTTTGTCTGTGTAAATACATATAATTGATTTTTTTGTACAGAATTATGCCTTTCTGAGGAGGTACTGTTAATGTGTCTGAATGGCTTAAAGTGCTCTCAGAATACAGGAAAATTGCATTATGGGAGCACTAAATTTCAAATTTTCTTGCCCCCAAACCCCCCTAGTTAAGGTGCTGCAAATCACTCATGTAAAATCCTGGATCCGCCCCTGAATGGATATATCTGTAGATGGATGATCTAACTGGCAAGCCAGCTGGAAGATGAACTCACATTTGTGTCCAGTTGCCTGACATGTTTCCTTCCAAATAATCTATCTGGGAGTCTACTCAGTCTTCCAATGTCAACTGTGGATGTGTTTACTCTGGGATGCTTACTGAGAAAATAAAAACAAAGATAAAAATGTCTGTCATGATTGCATTTGGGCAGTATATCCAAGTTGCACTCTTAAACTGTTTAGTAGAATACTGAAGACTGGTCACACAATGCAATCAAGCACAGTGGAAAATCTCTACTTGCAAAAGTCAATTAACTGCTCCATATTGGACCTATTGGAGGATTTCTTGTCCAGCAGGATCTTGTCACATTCTCTGATGCATATTCCTTAGTGCAAGGTGTCAGCGTGGTTTCTCCATGAGCTGCCACCATGTATAAACAAAATTTAGAACAATAAAACCTTACAAACATGCTGTACACAATAACCTGGACATGCATGTGTCTTGTAGCATCAATGAAAAATGGCTTCGCAAGTGATAAGAGGAGATTGAAAAAAACAGTTGGGTTTGCCTTAAAAACATCCATAACAGAGCCCATGTAAAATTTTAGCTAAAATGAACCATTTGGTAATTCTTAATTATGACTAAATCTTCACATATGATAGCTTTGATTTTTAATCTTTTTCTCCACTGATGCAGCAACAGTTTCTTAGGAAAAAAAGTATTATTATTAATCCTTCAAGTTATTATGACACTGTATCATTGAGTTTAAGGCCACAATAATATCAATTGTTAATTATATGATTGTGACCTTTTAAGTCAAATTTCCTGGGCACCAGTAGGTTATTAACAGCGCAACACAACTCTTCTGAACTAAATGAATTCATTTCAGACAAAAAACAAATGTAAGAAATCTAAGTAAGATTTCCACACAGGTCCCTAGTTCATTATGCAGGCTGAAGCTGTCTTGTCTGGTGCAATGCATGTGCAAATATTTCTTGTGTTTGAAGAATGAAATAGTATAGTTACAGAAATGCATAATGAAGTAGGGACCTGTGCGGAAATCTTACCGAAATCTATTATAGTATGACTTTGTTTGAGTCCTTGATACATTAATTATTGTGACTTGTCACATACCAGCAAAGTTGAACAACTGGAATTAGAGAGTCACCATAAGAAGTTCAGGAACCATGCACAAAAATAGTGTCAATAGTGGCTTTGAAGAGAATCTCATCGATTTGTTACGCTCTTATTTATGTGATCGCTCCAACAGAGTGAAGCTGGCATCTCAAAAAAGTTCTTGGAAGCAAGTTAACCGAGGCTGCCCCCAGGGATCATCGTTAGGACCGTTATTGTGGAATATTTTTCAAAATGACTTAGTCTATGAAATTGAGCAGATTATCTAAGCATGTATGCTGATGACCATCAGCTCTTCGAAATCAGCGACAACATTGCGATGATTAATGACAACCTTAATGCGAGCACAACAAAAGCCTCTTTATGGTACAAGTCGAACTTACTTAAGGGGAACCTCTCGAAATACCATACCATGTTAATCAACAATAAACAGAGGGACAGCAGAGACGAGATAAGCATAAATGTACAAGGAACTGACATTGAATCTCTGGACAGTATTAAGTTATTAGTTGTAACTATTGACAACAAGCTTAATTTCAGTGAGCACATAAATATCACGTGCAAGAAAGCGAACCAGAGGATAGGTGTATTAATGAGACTCAAGAACTTAGTACCCACTGTTGCGAAACTACACCTTTTTAAGGCTGCAATTCTCCCGTATCTCACCTATTGCCATCTTACCTGGCATTTCTGCCGAGCAAGTGACAAGAGAAAACTCGAACGCACCCAGGAGAGGGGTTTGCATGCAACTACTCAGAGATACCAAATCTAAATATGAGGTGCTGCTAAAGAAAGCTAATTTAAAATCTCTGTATGAAAGAAGGCTGCAGGATATAGCTTGTTTGATGTTCAAAGTGAAGCATAATTTGTGCCCTCCAAACGTCAAAAATTTGTTTTCATTGAAAAGTTCCACTTACAACCTTAGAGGCGCAGATTTCCACATTCCCAGATTTAATACTGTCACCTATGGAAAACACTCGTTACGATATATTGGACCTATGCTTTGGAATCGACTCTCAACTAACTTAAAGAACTTACCGTCTCTACAATCTTTCAAAAGACAGATCACATTAATTAACCTTTCACAGAAAATTGAACATGAATGCAAGAGCTGTGTGTTATGTAGCACGTAATCTACTTACGAATAACTTATTTTAGAATTGTTAGAATTATTGTAAATAATGTAGTTAAATTTTAGTCTTTTTAACTTTTAGTCTTTTTAACTTTTATAATTTATTTTATTAATTTTATGTGTCCCCTATTAGTAGAGGGTTTCGACCCTCGGCTAGCTGACTGCATCGACACATTAATAAAGTTATTGATTGATTGATTGATTGATTGTCAAGTCTCTGTCAATTCAGGTAAACATTATAGGATGAACAAAATCAAACAAATTGGACTTAGCAAAACTTGGCAGCAATATGCACAATATAATCATGAGGGACTTACCTACTCATGTTGGATTGTACCAACCCATCAATGCAAATCCTGCTGTCAATAATACTTTCTGCAAACATGACGTAGGAATATGAGAGTCATAAAGCTTTCGGCTCACAATCTGTGACTTCTTTCCCATACTTTCTTCTTTCCATAGCATCACTGAAAAAATGCTGAAAAAGATGAAGGTGACTTTTTTTAAAGGGAGTCTTTGAAAGAGACGTGAGACTCTATCAATTTGGCTTGTCTGATCTTATCTAGTATCTGGTGGCTCTACAGCATGGGGGCGGCGACAGGAAAGGATCGCCGTCCACAGCTCTTCAACATACGTATACTTTGCCTTGGATGACCAAGATCGTAAACTCCTTTACAATGGGTCGTACTGATCCTTACAGCAACTCGATCGCCCATAAAAGTCGGATATGATCCATGTATAAATAAATGAATTATTGTGCTTCCCACAAACTTACCTGTTGATTCAAACCGAATAGCATGGAAGATGCATCTTGACTCAGTCAAAAGCTTATTCGCCCGCAGATGGTCGCCATCTTGGTATTAGTTCCAGTTCTTGCCGGGCATGTTGTGCTACGAGTGGGGGCCGGGGTGGTGAAGTTAGGATTTATGTCTGAGTATAAGGGCAATAGGCGCCTAAAATTTATATTTTATAAAATATAAGTTTTTCAATGACGGTCTAATGGCAAAGATAGTTACCTATTTTATGTTACTGAACTCGTTTTTACAGTGTTACCTGCGAACAGGAGTTCTTGTATTGGGTGTGGGGCGTAAGTACAGTGTACGAGGACCCCCGGATTTTAGTCCGCTTGCAGACAGCCAGCGATATTTCGCGGGAGAACAGAGAAGCTGGACACGAGTCGGACACGAACAGTGACCGATTACAATATTCAAACAGTTTGTTCCCTGAAAATTATGTCGGTTCCTCAAATTGCACAAGATGCAGTCCTTGTAAATAGCGAGCCCATGCCATCAGGGTCAGAGGAAGTTAGAGGATATGACTTTAGTAATGGTCTCAATTATCACGCATTGCTTCAATCTTTTAAGTCAACGGGATTCCAGGCCAACCACTTCGGAAGAGCAGTGGACGAAATAAATCGAATGGTGAGCAACGTTGTAACAGTGAAACGGGGTAGCTCTAGGATCCATCAATTTGCACATTTGTTGATGTGCGACTAAGAGTTTTTATTTTACCTTTGAACTATGGCTTTACACGAGATATTCGGAGGACTAATGATGGATTAGGTTTGGTGATGCATGCACGTGGATTGTGATTTTATTTATTTTCGTTAGGATTTATGAATAAAACTTCACTAGCATGTGATAGTGTCTAAATTTGTTAACAGTTGAGGTTATTCAAACAATACACATACATCTTTTCTCGAGATCAAATTTCTCGGTCTCCCGGTTAGAGCACCAAATCTCCTCTTTCAAAATATTGTTATTATATTTTCGTTATTTTCGAGATGTCAAAAAGGAGGATAAAACAATATTAAAGTGGTTCTAGTGCTCTTATTTCAGTTCTTGTCGATCAAGAGTATTGAGACCTTGTTTCTTGACGTCTCCAGGTTTTTGTATTCTAGAAGTTGGAAGCCATGGAAGTGTGTACAGATAAGCACTAGAGTTATGAGCAGGAGTTGGAGAGTGATATAGGTGTAATAGTACTGATAACAGCATTAACAATTATAATGATGATGGTAGTAATTGTACCGATAAGTGATAATGATGATGATGACAATGTTCAACATAGTAACATTTATCATCATTATCATCATCATTATACCTGTATAATGTGTTTACAAACAATTTCTAGGTGCTTAGCAGCTAGGTTCTGAAAGATGCAATCATGTCTAAAAGATGCATTTTGAGCTACGATAATGCAAACTAACTTACTGTCAGATATCAATGAAGAAATTGCTGTATCAATAAATTAGAGGCAGTCATTGAAGTTAGCGGTCATCCACTCGTCTGAGACAACCAAAAAGTTTACCAGAACCAATTTTAAGTTAAGTTAAAAGCCTGGTGTCCTGGGGAATGAACAATGGACAACTCAGCCAAACAGAGAAAATAAATCAATTGTAAACGGCACGGAGACTTATTTGACAGTTTGTTTTGTGAAAGTCGGATAATGATAAGTTAATAATTAATTTGCCTCCAGAAAGTGTTTCCTGTGTTTTGCAGATCTGTAAATTTTACAGTACAGTTGCAAAGGTACCAGGTACCAGGTATAAAAAATTAAGAGACAAACGCAACCAGGGACAACCTGAATTTTTTTGACCCTGATTCGTAAGAGTTGCTTACTAACACAGCATTATTTTTAGATGTCTGTCGCAGCAACTGTTAGGTACCCTGCTCGCTGTAATTTTATGAACACTGGAGAACCCGGTAGCTCGAACTCCGAAGGGAAACGAAAAACTGTTCGAATTAGCGGGGTCTTGAGTTATTGGGGTCAATTAAAATATTCCATTTTCCAGGTTAATAATTTTTACTTTATTGATTTTCAGCACTTCAGTAGACAATACAGTGCAAATTAAACTCATTTCACATTTGCTCTGAAGAAGGGCTAATGCGTGAAACATCAGCACACCTCTCTTTTACCTTACAGTGGTACAAATTACATTATCAACTTGTTTAATTATCCCATTTCTTGTCATTTCATGAGAAACTAAACATTAACAACTGAAACAATTATCTATTCTTAGGACAATGCAATACAGACATCCTGAGCCAAAGCACAACACCACCACTCCAGCATGACTCTTATGATCAGTAAATAACTCTCAAATATATGATCTGTTGCGCTAATTAAAATCAAGTTGCTCCAGTCTTTGTTCTGGTATGAATTCAATCACACAAAAAGAAAAGCCAATGTGCATTATCTCAATGGGCATCCGTGGCAAGTTATAAGAACCAGAAATTTGAGTTATTGGGGAAAACTTTGATCAAGGGAAACGTAATTTAGTTTAAGTTGGTGGGGTCTTCAAGTTATCCGAGTTCGAATTAGCCAAGTAAAAATAACTGGAAAGTTGGGTCAAATCCAAGGGAATTGAGACTCAGTTCAAGGTAGCAGGTTCAGTTATCCCAGTTTGACTTACTGTGGTTATATTGGACCAATTGGTCACCCAGATTGATTGTCATTTGATGCCCCATTGACTGCACTTCCCTCAGCAAGAAATCACAATGTGCTCTCATCCAGCTAGGATTAATTTCACATGTATTTTCAAAATTCTTCATTGACCTTGACGCTTTGCAACTCAGGCAATTTTGTAAAAAGTTTGAATACATGTGAAATTACTGTTAATTCCTAAATGCTGTCTGGCCCATGCAACTGCATATACATAAAGAGTTATTAGTTGAAAAATACCTTTTTTATTGGTGGGTGACAGACATTTTATATCATTTTTACCAATAAGAGTAAGTCTCTTTTGACTTTTGAGATTAAAAAGAAGCTTGAGCCTTTACCAGAGCCTGAGAATGGTACAACTGATTACAGCCATGTTGATCCTGATCAAAGACCCATTGATAACTGTACAATATTTTTAGCCTTTACGTCTAACATGATATCAAGTGGTGTGAGAGAAAGTATAAAATATCTAGCACAGAATAACATGGTAAGTTATCTGCCATTGTTGATGCTTGCTTTGGTTTTATTAATTTATTTATTTCCCGTTTACATAATATTTCCTATAAATACACCTAAGTTAATGGCGAGGAGACCTCAGGAAACCACAAGGCTTATAGGAGAGGCCACCTCGAAGAATAATATAAAAGTATAATTTGGTGCTGTGTGAGTGCGGCATAACAGATTCAAGCTTATTTAAATAAAAATTTTAACATTTTTTTCTTGAAGGTAAGAAAACTAGCTGAGCAAGTAATTGAAGTGGGGAGAGAATTCCAAATCATAGGGCCTTGAAAGAGAATTGTAAATTGCTTAATGTTTGTACGACAGAAGTGAGGGCGGTAACATCCAGCGATTCTGGTGCTGTAATTATGAATTTCACTATTTGTTTCAAACAAGTTGAGGAACATTGAAGGCAACAATTTATTGTGATAGTAAAACATAAACTTGGCTATTTGAAATTAGTTCACTTGAAAAATATCAAGGATACCCAATTTAGCAAACAGTGGAGCAGAATGTGCACGATAATCGGAATTAGTGATGGCTCGCACAGCACGCTTTTGCAAAATGAAAATCCTATTTAAGTTGGACACATACGTGGACGACCAAGAGGAGTTACAATAGGTGATATAGGGATAAATAACGCGTAGTACAGAGATAATTTGGTTTTTTCAGATAGGTAGAATCGGGCCCTGAATATTATACCAGCTGACCTAGAGATCTGTTTAGAGATATAGCTGATGTGATGTTTCCAAGTAAGGTGCTCATCCACGTATATTCCTAAAAACTTAGTTACGTTAGTCTGTTCCAGAGAATAATTTCCAAAAAAAAAGAGAAAGATTACAGTTAAGTTTCTTTTGTCTCGACTTAAAGATGACATAACAAGTTTTGTTTTAAATTTTTTTATTAACAGCGAGCTTATTACTTTTCAACCACAAATCATAGTTATATAATTCATCATTTAAAATCAGTAGATTTCAACTCAATGAGGTCAGAGTGAGAATAAAAAATACTTGTCTCGTCAGCAAAAAGTAAGGGCTGAGTTAATTTAGAGGCATTAGGAAGATCATTTATGTAAAGTAGAAAAAATAAAGGACCCAAAATAGAACCTTGAGGGACGCCACATTTGATGGTCTGCATTGAGGAACAGGCTAGATTAAACTGAACAAATTGTTGGTGGCAATAAAAATAGCTTTTAATCCACTGCAGAGCCACACCACGGATACCATAATGTTCCAGCTTAGTAAACAGAATTTGATGGTTTAGAGTGTCAAATGCTTTAGAAAGATCTAAAAACACCCCTGCAGTAGTTTCATGTCGATCAGTTGCGGAGGAAATTTTATTGATGAGGTGAGTTAATGCAAACGAAGTTGAATAATTTTTCCAAAAGCCAAACTGATAACAATATAATATTTCATATTTTTCAACAAAATGTATTATCCTGTTATACATAACTCTTTCAAAAAATTTCGAAAACTTTGGTAATAAAGAAATTGGTCTATAATTCACAAAAAGTCCGGGATAGCCTACTTTATGAATGGGAATCACTTTGGCAATTTTCAGTTTATCCGGAAAAATACCTTTAGAAAGAGAAAGAGAGAGATTGATTGTGTCCATCAGAGGAGCAGAAATTAATTGAAAAGAATTAGGACAGATGATCAGTGCTGTCCCTAGCACTGATCATCTGTCCCTAGCACTGATCAACTGTCTTTAACACTGATCAACTGTCCCTAGCACTGATCAACTGTCCCTAGCACTGATCAACTGTCCCTAACACTGATCAACTGTCCCTAGCACTGATCAACTGTCCCTAGCACTGATCATCTGTCCCTAGCACTGATTATCTGTCCCTAGCACTGATCATCTGTCCCTAGCACTGATCATCTGTCCCTAGCACTGATCATCTGTCCCTAGCACTCATCAACTGTCCCCAGCACTGACCATCTGTCCCTGGCACTGATCAACTGTCCCTGGTTCTGATCAACTGTCCCTGGTTCTGATCAACTGTCCCTGCAATGATCTTCTGTTTCTAGCACTGATCATCTGTCCCTAGCACTGATCATCTGTCCCTACCACTGATCATCTGTCCCTAGCACTGATCATCTGTCCCTAGCACTGATCATCTGTCCCTAGCACTGATCATCTGTCCCTAGAACTGATCATCTGTCCCTAGAACTGATCATCTCTCCCTGGAACTGATCATCTGTCCCTAGAACTGATCATCTGTCCCTAGAACTGATTAACTGTCCCTAGTACTAATCATCTCTCCCTAGTACTGATCATTTGTCCCTAGTACTGATCAACTGCTCCTAGTACTAATCGTCTGTCCCTAGCATTGATCAACTGTCACTAACACTGATCAACTGTCCCTAGCACTGATCATCTGTCCCCAGCACTGATCATCTGTCCCTTGCACTAATCAACTGCCCCTAGCACTGATTATCTGTCCCTAGCACTGATTAACTGTCCCTAGTACTGATCATCTGTCCCTAGTACTGATCATCTGTCCGTAGCACTTATCAACTCTCCCTAGCACTAATCAACTGTCCCTAGCATTGATCAACTGTCACTAACACTGATCAACTGTCCCTAGCACTGATCAACTTTCTCTAGTACTGATTTAACAGTCCCTAGTACTGATTAACTGTCCCTAGTACTGATCATCTGTCCCTAGTACTGATCATCTGGCCGTAGCACTTATCAACAGTCCCTAAGCACTGATCAACTCTACCTAGCATTGACCAACTGTCACTAACACTGATCAACTGTCCCTAGCACTGATCAACTGTCCCTAGCACTGATCAACTCTCCCTAGTACTGATTAACTGTCCCTAGTACTGATTAACTGTCCCTAGTACTGATCATCTGTCCGTACCACTTATCAACTGTCCCTAGCACTGATCAACTGTCCCTAGCATTCATCAACTGTCCCTAGCACTGATCATCTGTCCCTAGTACTGATCATCTGTCCCTAGCACTGATCAACTGTCCCTAGTACTGATCATCTGTCCCTAGCACTGATCATCTGTCCCTAGCACTGATCAACTGTCCCCAACACTGATCATCTGTCCCTAGTACTGATCATCTGTCCCTAGCACTGATCATCTGTCTGTACCACTTATCAACTGTCCCAAGTACTGATCATCTGTCCGTAGCACTTATCAACTGTCCTTAGTACTGATCATCTGTCTCTAGCACTGATCAACTGTCCCTAGCACTGATCATCTGTCCCTAGTACTGATCATCTGTCCCTCGCACTGATCATCTGTCTGTACCACTTATCAACTGTCCCAAGTACTGATCATCTGTCCGTAGCACTTATCAACTGTCCTTAGTACTGATCATCTGTCCCTAGCACTTATGAACTCTCCTTAGTACTGATTATCTGTCCCTAGCACCGATCAACTGTCCCTAGCACTGATCATATGTCCCTAGCACTGATCATCTTTCCCTAGCACCGATCAACTGTCCCTAGCAATCATCCACTTTCCCTAGCACTGATCGTCTGCCCCTAGCACCGATCAACTGTCCCTAGCACTGATCATCTGTCCCTTGCACCGATTAACTGTCCCTAGCACTGATTAACTGTTCCCAGCACTGATCATCTCTCCTAGCACTGCTCAACTGTCCCTAGTACTGATCATCTGTCCCCAGCACTGATCAACTGTCCCTAGTACTGATTATCTGTCCCTAGCACTGATCATCTGTCCCTAGCACTAATCATCTGTCCCTAGCACTGATCATCTGTCCCTAGCACTGTTTAACTGTCCCTAGCATTGTCAACTGTCCCTAGCACTGATCATCTGTCCGCAGCACTGATCATCTGTCCCTAGCACTGATCAACTGTCCCTAGCACTGATCATCTGTCCCTACTACTGATCATCAGTCCTTAGCACTGATCATCTGTCCCTAGCACTGATCATCTGTCTCTAGCACTGATCATCTGTCCCTAGCACTGATCGTCTGTCGTTAGCACTGATCATCTGTCCCTAGCACTGATCATCTGTCCCTAGCACTGATCATCTGTCCCTAGCACTGATCATCTGTCCCTAAAACTGATCATCTGTCCCTGGAATTGATCATCTGTCCCTAGCACTGATTAAATGTCCGTAGTACTGATTAAATGTCCCTAGTACTGACCATCTGTCCCTAGGACTGATCAACTGCCCCTAGTACTGATCATCAGTCCCTAGCATTGATTAACTGTCACTAACACTGATCAACTGTCTCTGGCACTGATCGTCTGTCCCTGGCACTGATCATCTGTCCCTAGCACTGATCATCTTTCCCTAGCACTGATCATCTGTCCCTAGCACTGATCATCTGTCCCTAGCACTGATCATCTGTCCCTAGCACGGATCATCTGTCCCTAGCACTGATCATCTGTCCCTAGAACTTATCATCTGTCCCTAGAACTGATCATCTGTCCATGGAACTGATCATCTGTCCCTAGAACTGATCAACTGTCCCTAGCACTGATGAACTGTCCCTAGTACTGATCATCTGTCCCTAGTACTGATCATCTGTCCCTAGCACTGATCAACTTTCCCTAACACTGATCAATTGTCCCTAGCGCTGATTATCTGTCCCTAGCACTGATCAACTGTCCCTAGCACTGATCATCTGTCCCTAGTACTGATCAACTGTCCCTAGCACTGATCATCTGTCCCCAGCACTGATCAACTGTCCTGAGCGCTGATCATCGGTCCCTAGCATTGATCAACTGTCCCTAGCACTGATCATCTGTCCGTAGCACTGATCGTCTGTCCCTAGCACTTATCAGCTGTCCCTAGCACTGATCAACTGTGCCTAGTACTGATTAACTGTCCGTAGCACTGATCATCTGTCCCTAGCACTGATCATCTGTCCCTAGCACTTATCATCTGTCACTAGCACTGATTAACTGTCCCTAGCACTGATCATCTGTCCCTAGTACTGATCATCTGTCCCTAGCACTGATAATCTGTCCCTACTGAGCACTGATCATCTGTCCCTAGCACCGATCATCTGTCCCTAGCACCGATCATCTGTCCCTGGCACCGATCAACTGTCCCTGGCACTGATCAACTGTCCCTAGCACTGATCAACTGTCCCTTGCACTGATCATCTGTCCCTGGCACTGATCAACTGTCCCTGGCACTGATCAACTGTCCCTAGCATTGATCATCTGTCCCTGGCACTGATCAACTGTCCCTAGCACTGATCAACTGTTCTTAGTACTGATTAACTGTCCCTAGCACCGATCAACTGTCCCTAGCACTGATCAACTGTCCCTAGTACTGATCAACTGCCCCTAGCACTGATGAACTGTCCCTAGCACTGATTAACTGTCTCTAGTACTGATCAACTGTCCTTAGCACTGATCAACTCTCCCTAGCACTGATCATCTTTCCCTAGCACCGATCAACTGTCCCTAGCAATCATCCACTTTCCCTAGCACTGATCGTCTGCCCCTAGCACCGATCAACTGTCCCTAGCACTGATCATCTGTCCCTTGCACCGATTAACTGTCCCTAGCACTGATTAACTGTTCCCAGCACTGATCATCTCTCCTAGCACTGCTCAACTGTCCCTAGTACTGATCATCTGTCCCCAGCACTGATCAACTGTCCCTAGTACTGATTATCTGTCCCTAGCACTGATCATCTGTCCCTAGCACTAATCATCTGTCCCTAGCACTGATCATCTGTCCCTAGCACTGTTTAACTGTCCCTAGCATTGTCAACTTTCCCTAGCACTGATCATCTGTCCGCAGCACTGATCATCTGTCCCTAGCACTGATCAACTGTCCCTAGCACTGATCATCTGTCCCTAGTACTGATCATCAGTCCTTAGCACTGATCATCTGTCCCTAGCACTGATCATCTGTCTCTAGCACTGATCATCTGTCCCTAGCACTGATCATCTGTCGTTAGCACTGATCATCTGTCCCTAGCACTGATCAACTGTCCTTAGCACTGATCAACTCTCCCTAGCACCGATGAACTGTCCCTAGCACCGATCAACTGTCCCTAGCACTTATCAACTGTTCCCAGCACTGATCATCTGTCCCTAGCATTGATCAACTGTCCTTAGCACTAATCATCTGTCCCTAGTACTGATCATCTGTCCCTAGCACTGATCATCATTCCCTAGCACTGATCAACTGTCCCTAGCATTGATCAACTGTCACTAACACTGATCAACTGTCCCTAGCACTGATCAACTGTCCTTAGCACTGATCATCTGTGCCTAAGATCATATCACATTATCGTGCAAATTACAAACTCATTATCATCACAGCCAATTTAGGGGAACCTTAGCGGGCTAACGTTTAATCAGCGGAACTTTGAAAAAGCCTAGTTAATTATAATCTAACAAATATCCTTTTGTAATTGTAACAAACAATGGGTCAATTGATTTCTCGGTGCGCCAAATAACACTTCAGTTAATTTTTAAAGATTCACTATACCGTGTGGGAGTATTCCTGGCAAATACTGCTTGCGTCATTGCTTCCTTGTGTTCTTCACTACATCAGTGTTCGAGTTTTTGGAGAGAATCTTTAAATACAGCATTCCTGTGACAATGTTTCATTTCAAGTTTACGACAGAACCAGATGCGCGTTTGAATTGTTCCGTTTGGTGAGTTTTGTGTATCAATTTTGATAATAATATTCACGAAGCGCAATTCTTAAGGTAAATTTCCTCTTTCATTTTTAGTCTCTCAACGATGTCAAAGCCAGTTACATTGACATGTGGGCATTCGGGTTGCCAGGATTGTCTGGCCAAATTGGTGGCCATAGAAGACAATCCAAGGTGCCTATTATGCAAAAAAGAATTTAAGAAGGATGCTCCACTGAATGCGAACGTCGTTCTGGATGACATTTCCGGACAGCTCAAGGTCCAGTGCACCAACAATGGCTGTATGTGGAAAGGCGTTTTCGAGTCGGTCTCCGATCATTCAAACCAATGCCCAAATGCTGTGTTCGTTCAACAGGATCCCTTGTCCGCTTGGTTGTGGAACACATTTGCCGAGGTAGGACCAAAAATGTTCCCTGTTAACCGATTAATTTTTCATTTTTACGCCCTTGCCTCTCGTCCTTCGCGCTTCGCGTTTTAGTTCGCCCTCAAAAATCAAACCACTTGTTCCTTAGGCTCTGTGTTTGTTCCTTTTTTCGCCCATAACATATATACGAGACGATTCTACTTGTTCCTGGAACGAAAGTGGTCTGGCAGAAACTCACACACCTTTTCCCCAGCTCTATCGCCTACAAGCGAGGAGCCAAAGCTGCCTGCTACTGACATACGACCTTCATTAGTATTTCAACAGACCAGGAATAATACACGAAGGAACAACATATCTGTGTAACTATTTTTAACGATTTCCGAAAATGTTTCCTCTCTACAGATGTCATTTCACCTTGCATCAGAGCGAGTGCAGCGAAAAGACAGTAAAATGCACAGTCGTTGGCTGCAACACGATAACGAAACGGAAAAACCAGGCGGAACATGTGAAGCAGGCAGCCTCCAGTCACGCCGTTCTACAGGGCGGAGAGGTTCAACGTTTGCGACGGATCATCCACTTCAAGGTTTGTGGCCCAAAAAATTGAAATACGAATTTTGGTTAGAGATCGATTGCTGGCTCATGTATCTGCATCAATTCGGGAAAATTGTTAAAAGGCATAAAGTAGGAAAGAAAAAAATAGACATGGTTATAGAATGCATGTGCGCACACTAGAAATCAATAGCCATGACTTCTGAATTGATAAATTGTACGAACAAGTAATTGCCTTTCCTTTACAGACACGAAAGCCATCTCTGATTATGTGCGAAGAAAGCTTGTTTTCCTTCTGCTGGAAGGTACCAGATTGGAAGGAACTGGAAGGTTCGGTGTCAAGCACTGAGTACCGCTGCACCAACGGAAACCGGTGGTGGGGCATCATTAAATGCAAAGACCGTGAATTGCACGTTTCTGCACAGCTTCTTGCCGCCACAAATCCCGTTATGGTTGGAGTAAGGTAAGAATCGTAAATTTCAAAAAGTAGCAATTGTAAAGATCTCAGCAGGAGGTATATCATCGAACTGCGAGCGCGGAGGTCGCCCTTTTAATATCCAAGCTATCCAACTTGGAAGTTTAGTAATGTATTTGGTAATAAGAAAAAGAAGATGGATATTTATTTTGGATATATACATTGTGCAGAAATGCGGGGTTTCCATTTTTTTCCAAAACATGCTAACTCGCCGTTTCATTTCTTTGCAGGATTGTTCTCATGCCGGACACCAGCCACGAGAAAGTATTTCCTTTCCCTACTGGCGAGGTTAAGGAAGGCGAACTCGTTGGTAGGGCAACAGTTCAGCAAGCAACAAGTGCCATCCCTGACGGAACGCTCTCTGTTAAATACGTCGTGTCGTATTGTAATTTAATATAAACGTTGGAGTTTTAAAACGCAGGTTTTCAATAACCTACATCAAGGCAAAATAAATTCACATTTCCTGTGTCTAGCGCAGTCGTTTTTGTTTTTGCTAACGTTCCTTGTTGTTGTTTGTCGTTAGGGCGATTCGTCCTATGAAAATATGATCAGTCACAGGTCACCCACCACCTATTGCCCTCAATGACAAAGGAGTCAATCGGCCTGATGATATTTAAAAAAATTTAGGTGAATGAGGGGTGGGAATATGGAAAATGGTCCCAGGTATTCGTAAACATAGTACCAGTTTGGCAATAAGTTTGTGGTCAACATACAGCAGTGCACTGAATATTCGGGTCAAAGAAGGACGCTTACAGATGTTGTTGTTACCTTTTGTAATGAAACTGTTGTACTCAATAAAATAAAACGGTGTCAAATGTTTTCCATTTTCCCTATCAATTTCAAGAGAGGAGTAGCAAAACTGTGTGTACTATTAAAGCTCCTAAGATATCAAGAGCCAAGTATTTGTTTGCCCTCAGTTGTAAGACGGAATGCAATATTTATCAAATTTTGCCATTAAGACTAAGTTTAATCCAATTGCGATCCCCATTCCTGTATAGCAGCGCAACCATAACTATCATATGAGGTTGGCTTCAAATCGAAGCAAAGAGAGATGCGTAAACGTTTCTTGCGGAGATTATAAGTAATAACTAGTGGTAACCACAGGTTAGAAAGTGCGGGCCTAGATGCACTTACCGTAATTTCCGGCCGTTTACCCGCGCGGCAGATTACTCACATCAGTCGATTTTTCCAATAGCGAGAAAAAAATTTCAACAGATTACCCGCACTGGCAGATAACCCGCACCCCAAAACAACTGTAATTTTAAAATAAACTAGCGAAAAGCGACTTTCGAAATCGTCTTGAAACTGTGACGTGCTCGTTTTACACCGGGCATATTGTCTCAAAACTGCACGTGGTTACACTTCTCGTAAATGATCGGAGATTGTAAATTGTTGTCAGTTACCTTTTCAGTTATAACGTTTTGAATCTAGTAAAAACTTTATCCATTGTCTAAGTTTAATCCAATTGCGATCCCCATTCCTGTATAGCAGCGTAACCATAACTATCATATGAGGGTGGTTTCAAATCGAAGGAAAGAGAGATGCGTAAACGTTTCTTGCGGAGATTACAAGTAATAATTAAGTTGCACTTATTTTTCTCTGGAAAGTACACGCCACGCTTTTTCGGTTTTTAGTATGACAGCACACAAAGGCGCGTGTAAACGTTAAAACAATGATATTGTGAAGAGCGCTCTATTACGCCAGAATTGAAAATGACTACTAAATTATCCATTAAAACCATCCATTACTTTCTCGCTAATATGAAATGGCCTGTTCATTAAAAACAGCATGGTTTGCATTAATTTGTTTCATGAACGGGAAGATGTTGGAGTGCACATACCTGGCTGTATAGCTACAGTGAGTAAAAAATTAAGAAGTTAATACTGTTTAACGCTTTGCGTAACACCAAGGGAGGCCAAAATAGTAGAAAAAACCCTTCACACTTGCTTGGACATGAGCTGTTAACTTGTAAGTAGAATATGCAAAATGTAACACTTTGTGGTAAACAAAAACGTTAACGAAAAAACTGTTGCCGGTATCACAAGTCGGCCACTGATACCGCCAACAATTGAGATACCGCGCTATGAAACAACTGATATTCGCAAAGGTCAGTATAACTTCTTCTTTTATTATAATCTGCGACGACTTCCAGTTCGAACTGATCTACTACTATATTACAGTAATTATAAGCCGGTTTTTTTAAAATTTTTTTAAATTTTTTTAATTTTTTTTTTTTTTTTTTTTTTTTTTTTCTTAAAGTTTTCTGTGAGTTTATAGCCCAATTTTACCAGAATTTTTATGTATGGTTTGCAAAAAAAAGATTTTCCTTTTATCAGGGGTTTATTAGAAAATTAATCAGAGATTTATAAAGTTCGGAAAAAAATATTTGAATTTATGATTTAAAGTTTTCTGTGAGTTTATAGCCCAATTTTACCAGAATTTTTATGTATGGTTTGCAAAAAGACGATTTTCCTTTTATCAGGGGTTTATTAGAAAATTAATCAGAGATTTATAAAGTTCGGAAAAAATATTTGAATTTATGATTTAAAGATTTAAAATAAATTATTCAAAAATGGAGGAATTAAGAGAATTAGTAATGAAACAATTGAGATCACTAGGTAGGTGGTATAATATTGAAAAATGGTATCGAATAAATAAAGAACCACTTATTGAGGCGTTGTGGAATATTACTGAAGTAAAGGATAATATTACAGAAATCATAAATAATATTCAAGAAATTGTTCAAGCTTTAATTAATACGCCAGTGCGTCCAGAAAACCAACCAAATACACCACTTCCAATTCCTAGAAATAATGTAAAAAATAATAAGCCAGAACGAGAAGATGAAGAATGGGAAAAAATGAAGAATAATGTAAAATCTCGTAAGAGGCAAAAAAAGTATCATCGTGAAAAAAGTCAAGAAAGAAATATTAAACAACCAAAACTTGAAACTGAACTTCCAGTCCACAGAAAAAATATTACAAAAAGAAAACCTAAAAAAGCATCAAACAAAACTTTTAATTGGAAAAATTATTCATTTAGGGTGATGAATAAAG
This sequence comes from Ricordea florida, assembly GCA_949710005.1. Classification (NCBI taxonomy): domain Eukaryota; kingdom Metazoa; phylum Cnidaria; class Anthozoa; order Corallimorpharia; family Ricordeidae; genus Ricordea; species Ricordea florida. Next base: position 10,082,526 of record OX453281.1, read on the forward strand.
ACGAGTTTTCCAAAAAGCTTGAAGAATTAACTAATGAAAATATCATAAAAATTACTAATAACAAACAAAACAAACCTATAAGAGGGGTAAATATATCTGATAGTGTGAGAGAGGAATTGATGAATAAACCCAAAAAAACAAAAAGAAAAAGAACAACAACCCTTAGAATATTTCCAATAAGGCTTCCTGAAAATGGAGAAATCATTCAAAATATCACAGAAAGAAATGAAAATATTTTTCAAATTAGGAGAGATCTAGATAATGATTTATCAGAAATTATTTATAATGAATTGGAACCGCAAATAGAAATGCGTTCAAGAATTGTTATCAGTTTTAGCTGTTTAATTAATAAAGGAAGGGGGGAAATAATTTATTATGCCCATACATTTAGGGGTGAGGGGTCTTTTACAATGCTTTCAGAAATAAAAGATTATATTGAAAGGTGTGAGGGACAAAGATTGAGTTTGGAAGGTATTGCTTGGACTAGAGCATACTTACCCCCGTCAAAAAAAATTGATAAGAAAGGTGTTCATGAGGGGAGTGTTGTTTTTTCAGAGGTAAAAGTAAAAGTTATTCACAGTAACGAACCTTTAATTGGGTGTGGAAAATTACCAAGCCATCTTCGTAATAAAAAATGTCTTTACGCTGTAGATAATAAGGATGATAATATGTGTTTTTGGAGGTGCTTGGCTATTCTATTTAACATTATCACTGGTAAAGAAAGACCTGAGAAAGACATAGAAAAACTAGCGCTGAAATCGGCCAGAGATTTTTATAATAACCAAAAATTGAAAACCTCAGAAGTTAAACCAACAAAACTTGTTGATTTTGAAAAAATCTCAAAAATATTTTCTATTAACATTCGAGTTTACGAACAAAAAGAAAAAGAAAACAATGAAATTTGGAAACTAATTTTTGGTAAAGGTCAGTTCAAAGATAAATTACCCAGTTTAGTTATTGGAATTTATGAGGGCCACTGTTTTTTCATAAAGGATTTAGAGATGCTAACTAAAAAATGGGAATGCGCAGGATGCAAACAAATATTTAACCGGCATGACTATCTTGGAGACCATGTAAAAAATAACAGTTGTAAAGGAGGAAAAACACAAGTAATATGCACTGGTAAAAAGATAAAACACATCCCCAATAGCTCTGAAAAAGTTTTTTATGGTGGTAATACCCAATATAGTTATTTAGGTTGTATATGGATTGAGCTACAGGCCAGTAAAATAGGTAAACATATTCATCATGCTCTATGTGGCCATGGTGGTGAAAGGTGCGTTAAAGATGGAGGTGGAAAGGAGATTTTTTTGGTGGACGGATACGAGCCTGAGACAAATACTGTTTTTGAGTTCTATGGTTGTAAATGGCACGGTTGTCCACGTTCAGGTGGCGATAAAATTAAATATAATGAAACTATGAGAAAGGAACGTGTAACCAAATCTTTGGGATATAATTTAGTGTCTGTTTGGGAGTGTGATGAACTAGAACTAAAATGTAATATATATACCCAAGCTATGTTTAAGAAATTAGAAAAGAAATTTATCCCGTACCCAGATTTTATTTGTTATGATTTTGAGGCAATATTACAAAAAGAATTTCAACAGATTACTGATGATTTATCTTTTAACCAAACACATATCCCAGTTAGTGTTGCAATACATGACACTCGTGAAAAAGAACCCACATTTATTATAAATTCAAACCCTGATGCTCTTGTAAAAGAATTTGTTGAAAATTTAGAAAAGAGAAGAAAAAAGATTGTTGAAAAGGTTAAAAAAGAATATCAATTATCCGACCAAGATTCTATACCAAAGAAAGTTTTAGAAGAACACGAAAGATGGTGTAATCAAGTTCCTGTTTTAGGTTTCAATAGTGGAAAGTATGATATTAATATGATTAAAATACATTTTGTAAAAATCATGACTGATAAAAATAAAGATATTTTTGTTGCAAGAAATGCAAATAAATATATGTTTTTGTCAACCCCAAATTTTAAATTCTTGGATGTAATGTCTTACCTTGCACCCGGGCTTTCTTTTGATAAGTGGTGTAAAGCAAACAACTGTGAAGCTAAAAAACTTGTATTTCCCTATGAATGGCTGGATAGTTATGATAAGCTTTCTCACGTTGGAACAGTAAAATATGAAGACTTTTACTCAAGTTTGAAAAAGGAAAATATTACCGTAGAAGAATATGAAGATTTTAAGTGTGAATTTGAAAAGAGGGGTTGTGTTACAATGAAAGACTGGTTGAGAGAGTATAACCTACACGACGTTATACCCTTCAGAGAGGCTTTAGAAAAAACAAGGGCAAAGTATTATCCAGACAAAATCGATATATTAAAAGATGCGGTTTCTATCCCTGGAGTCTCAATGATGTACGTTCTAAATAAATATCAAAAAATTAAAAATAAAGGTGAGCCTGAATTATACGCTCCTGGCCAATACTGTATTCATAAATGTGAGGCATTTTGTAATAAATGGTTTTGTAAAAAATGCTACAAGATAATGAAAGATTGTAAAACATGCGACAAAAACAAGATTTATAAACTTTTGAAAACAGGCATGGTTGGGGGGCCCAGTATCATATTTATGAGATATGCAGAGCTTGGAAAAACAAAGATTCGCTCTCATAAATATAAATTTCCTAAAAATTGTGTACGAATTGTTGGTTATGATGCAAATGCTTTATATCTTTTCGCTGCAGGCCAAAAAATGCCATGCGGAAAAGAAGAATGTATTGAGATTGAACACCCAACAGATCCTGAATTTATTAAGAAGACTTGTAAAGATATTCTTGATGGTAAACTTTTTGGATATTGCCAAGTTGATATAAATGTACCAGAAAACCTAAAAGAAAAGTTTGAAGAGTTCTCACCGCTATTTATTGTAGATAATGTTCCTGAAGATTTGGTGCCCGAACACATGAAAGAATATCAAAAAGCTACAGGGAGAAAACACCTAAAAGATAATAAAAAATTACTAGGGGTTACAAAGACAAAAAAGATACTTTTATATACAGTAGTAATTGAATGGTGCCTTAATCATGGTTTGAATATTACAGCTATTCACAATATTGTAAAGTATAAACCAGGAACACCATTTGAATGGTTTCCAGAAGAAGTAGCCAACGCTAGAAGAGATGGGGATATTGAGGTTTTGCTAGAAAAGGTAAGTAAGGCTTTTGATGAAAACAAAATAGATGATGTTGTAACAATTACTAATGAATTAAATCAATTTCCTGATATATTTAAAATTATTGAAGAGAACAAAAACATAAAAGTATGGATTGAAAAACTAAAACCAAAGTATAAAGGCTGTAAAGAACTGGCTGATACTAACAAACTAAAAGGAAATTCATTCTACGGGAAAATGATAGAAGATAAAGAAAAACACATGAACATAATGTATACTCAGGATGAGGATGAGGTTGAAAAGGCATTAAGATCTACATTCTTTGAAGATCTTACAGAAATAAATGAAACATATGAAATAAAAAAAAGAAAACGTAAAATAATAATAGACCGCCCCTATCAATGCGGTATCGCGGTATATCAGCTAGCAAAACTTCGCATGTTGGAATTTTATTACGATTTTCTTGATAAATATATTGATAGAAAGGATTTTGAGTTGATACAAATGGATACAGATTCCATGTACATGGCAATTTCGGCTGAAAAATTGGATGATATTATAAAACCAGAAATGCAAAAAGAATACTTTAATGGGGGAAAAGAAAAATTCCTTTCAACATCAAAATATCACGACAAGACCCCAGGACTGTTCAAAAAAGAGTTTGATGGAATTAGAATGATTGCCCTTTCATCAAAATGTTATTATGCAGAGGATGAGAATGGAAAGGCAAAGTATAGTACTAAAGGAGAAATTCATGGACAAAACGAAATGAACTGGGATAGGTACATGTCAGCTTTGAATGGTTCAATTGATATGGCAAAAAATACAGGATTTAGAGTCAATGACAACCAAATTGTGACATATACACAAATTAAAAAAGGATTGAACGCATATTATGATAAAAGAATAGTTGATGATGATGGAATTCACACAAAACCCTTGTATTAGACCGTTTGCAGGCCAGAAGGAAATCATTTTAAAACAGAATTAGGAGGCAACTCAGTATCATCCGGTACAACTTGAATTTCCTCCCTCACAAAACCCCGTCTTGGCCCATCCAATAAATAATATAAAACCGGTTGATTAGGAGAAACCCTACTTCCAGAAATATCATAAATCTTAATACTCCAAATAGGATCTGTAGCCCTTCTTCTTTCACCGCCCTCAAGTTCACCAGGAAACAGTAAATATCTAACCCTAACCTCAATTGGTAGTCTAACTTCATCAAGACCAACAACTCTCTTATATTTTTTAGGCTCAATATCAACCTCTTTATGTTTTATAGCCTCAACAGGTTCTTTTCCAGTTATTCTAGTTGGCGTATTATTCAAAGTTTTCAAAATATCAGGTAATCGTTTTACCCATACTCTTGATCGGGCTTCGCTGATCATTTCTTGTGCATATTGATGACTAAATAATCTTTCACCTAATATTTTGTTTGCCCTTTCAACAAATGCTTGAGCTCTGTGATTTCCAGCTTCACTCCTCTGGATTTTTACATTATGGTAATTCATAAGTTTTGTAACATCTCCCATAAATTCTCTTCCAGGATCAACCATTAATGTTTTGGGGTATTTCATTTTTCTAGAATATATTTTTTCAAAAGCTTTAGATATCTCATGACTTTCTTTTGAGGTTAATGGTTCAGCCTCTTTATATCTTGAAGCTACATCAACCACAACTAATGCGTACTTATATGTTTTTCTTCCAACTCTATCATGTGGTAAAAATAATAAATCTGCTTGGTGAATATGATTAGGTTTATCTACAGTCCAATGTGGCCTTGGTATATATTTTGGAGCTGGAAGATATATTTGCCATATTGCTTGTTTTTGTAGCCATTGTTTAGCTACATCTTCACTTACTTTTGCTTTTTGTGCTAATTTAGAGATAGCAGAATATCCTTTCCAATACCCTTCAGTTGAATAATATATTTTTGATAAGTCTGAACTCATTTAAAGATTAACCAAAGTATCTTATAAATAAATATGACAACCGTATCTGAAAAAATTAACCCAAACAGGATTCCAAGAGATCCACTCGGGTTGAAAGCGGAATCAATATTGAACAGAATTACACTAAATCCATCATCAGCTAATCCTGGCGAAACATTGTATATAAATATTCCTAAACTTTCTGAAAATTTAGTGATTGTGCCGGGGAGTGTATCTCTAGTATTTAACTTGATTGTTGATGGTCATGAAAATAACACCCTCGTGAATAATGTAGGCAGTAATCTTGTATCCAGACTCAAGGTTCTTTTTGGTGGTGAAACATTACAGGATACTCAAAGATACGATCTATTTCAAACATACCATGACTTATTTTTAACAGATGAAGAACGAGAGGATAGATTAAGGCAAGGTATTTCCTCTGAAAACATGAGAAAGCTACGGACAAATGCGGGTGATAAGGTAGACACAGATGCTAAGGAAGTAGCTCTTGAAGTAGTACACAATAACAAGTATCATATCCTACTAAACCATCCTATTCTCAACGATCATGGAGTTTTCTACCCAAAGGCATTAGATCATCAACTAATTTTTGAGATTACACTAGCCCTAGTTAGCGATATTGTTGTTTATTCTGACGATACTAAGGCTCCAACTTATAAAATCACAAACCTTGAATTGGAATATTCTTGCATATCAAGTGAATACTTAGCTCGTGAGGCACAAGCGGCTTATCAGGTTGGTAAAGGATTCTATTATGAGAATGTTACCCTACACAAAACTTTCACAATATCCAGACCTACAGAAAGCGTTATAAACCAGCATATTAATCTACCCAGAAGATCAATTACGGGGATATTATGTTTGTTTATATTACCATATGGCGGAGGAGCACGAGATTCTGAGAATTTTTTCAATCCAGATATTACCTCAATAAATATAGATGTTAATGGAGTGCCAAATCGTTTCTACTCTAAGGGAATGGTACCTTCAGATCTTTGGGAATCGGTAAAGAAACGTTTCAGTGGTTCATCCCGTTGGTCGGTAAATGAAAAGGATTTTTATAGTAAAAAGTTTGCTTTGTGGATAGATTTGAGAAGTCACTCATATAATGAGATTCATGGAGGAGGACTTGCCTTAAACAATGCACAAGATGGTATAAAAATAGAAATGAAAAGAAAAGTTAGTGGATCTGGTATTATGACTTGTTACATGTTTGTAGTAGCTGATGCTTTAATGGAGATAATGAATTCAAACTTAAGATCAATCATGTATTAGTTAAAATATGGAAGAATTAAGAGATAAAATTCCTTTTCACTGTATTATAACAGGTCCAACAAATTGTGGAAAGACAAAGTACATTATAGACCAACTCAGAGGTCCATTCCGAAAATTGTTTGAATTCATTGTTTTAATATGCCCAACTTATTCTAAAAATAAAACCTATCATAATTTTGCTGTCGGAGATAAACGTTTTTTTGTATTATCACCAGATGCTAGTAACATTGATGAGATTAATGAATTGTTAACTGATTGTAAAACTTTGTTCTCTGGAACAAATACATTAATAATTTTAGATGATTGTGCTGTTTCTAATGATCTGAAGAAGCGATCGAACAAGTTTATAGATTTAGCATTCTCTGGAAGACATCATGGATTATCAATGTGGGTTCTCACTCAGCAATTAACATCGATAGCAAAACCATTCCGTGAAAATGTGGCTTGTGTGGTCTCATTCCATAACCCATCGCAAAAAGGTATGAAGATGTTTTTCGAAGATTATGGTGGTGATTTAGACCCTGAAACTAGTAAAAAGTTTGTACAACTACTGAAAACTGAAAAATATTCTAGACTCTGTTTATCTTTACGTTACCCATTCCAATGTTATTTGGAGATTCCTGAAGTTATAAATTTAAAGGACTAAATGTAGGTAAGAAAATTAAAATATGGCAGAAGTTGAAGATTATATTAGTGATGTAAAAGAGGGGGTAAAAGATGAGGTAAAAGATAATTATAATACCGAACGAAGAGAGGAACATGAAATTGAGATAAAACAAGAATCACTAGCTATTCTCGCAGCTCTTGGAACCACAAAGGAATATTTGGGGGTTGATATGAGTCTTGGTGATATAAAAAAATTATCTGTAAAAGACATTGAAAAATATTTTAATAGATATCAAGCAGTATTGGGTAAGAAAATTAATGGTGGATTAGTAGATTCCTCTCTTCAATTAATTTCTAGAGTTATTTCTTACATGGTTCCTGTGGATGATATAGAAGCTCTTTGTAAGGATTTGAAGAATGATGATTTGGTTAATCGCGAACTGACAAACATTGTAGGGCTATTAGCATTGAAAGCCGGAAGATTGGCAGCACTTGCAAGCGGACTATTCCAGGTTGCTAAACATGTTAAAATAGGTAAAATTAGAGAAGCTGGGCCTGCTCTTCTAGTAGAAACACAAGAAGTTTCAAGAAAAAATACAGATAATGATAACACAACTGAACAAGTTTTTGGGTACAACTAAGCGATTTAAAGATTTCTTAATGATATGTAAAAATTATGTCTGAAGAAGTTGTTGAGCAAATTACAGCGGATCCGGTTGTTAAAGATAAAGAACCTAAAAAGAGAGAAAAAGATCCTAAAAAGGTTGCGGCCGGTAAAAAATTGGCAGAATATAACAAAAAAGCGAAAGAAGCATTGGCTAGGGAGATGAAACGTGAAAAGGAACAAGAGGATATTAAAAATGAAGAGAGTGAAACTAAATCAGAAAATGTAAAAGCATGGCTTCCAGAACTATCTTTTACAACCGTTTTATCTATTGTTGGAATAGGGTTTACAGCATTTGATATTTTTATGAGATACCGACAAAGTCTAAAGACCGTCAAAACCGAAAAGGAGGATAATAAAAATAGAATACCTGATTTACCTCAAATTCCACAATCAAATATTACTACCCAACCGCCAAAAAAAGGAATGATATGAGGAAAGTCGATTTAAGGTGGTACCGGAGGCTAATTTCAACATTTTTAGCACATATTTACATACATAAAATCTGTAGAAATAATTGTTCAATCGCAATCGTATCTTCACAGGTGAATCTTTTATTTGTGCTGATTTTCTCAAAAATAGTTTTATTCCAAAAAAATGAAAAGAATTTCTGTAATATGATCTTCTTATGGGTGTGGTCGAAACCTTTACATTTTACTTTTTTCGATATAACTCAAAGAGAATTCCTTGGACTTCAATAAGCTTTGGTAAATTTATTTGTATCACTTAAAGCAAGAATTATGTGGGAGTACGTCAAAGAATAAGAAATAGAATAAAAGATATGTCAAGAAATATTGTTTCGTAACTTTCAAAAATGTTTCATCCTGCCACGGGCCTTATATTTGTAGGCATTTGACGTATTCCCACATAATAGTTCGTTCACGTATATATTCGATCTCTGCGAAGTTTCGTGTCTTTCCAGTAAAACTACAAAAAATAATATAATTTCAAAAACTACCACCTTTAAAATAACATGTCTTTTTTGGCCAAAAATCGAGCTTAAACTGAAGAAAACGGGCTCAAAAGTTCACATTAGCTTCTTTTCGATGGCAGCCATATTGTTTTGACGTCTACAATAAAAGTTAACAGCGGTAAATCGCTTGAAATGGCCCTATTTTGGGCCCTCCATCCTTTTACGGGGAGCTATTTTTCGCGCGAAACCAATCAGGCGCAAGGCATTATAAACAATGACACCTCTGCATAGCAACGGCACCCCAACAGTCAGCGTTGACAGGTTGAAATTAGACAAAACGCAGTCATTTCGAGGGAACGAACGGGACGCGAGCAGAGATTACAAGAACAGCGATAAATGCCTCCAAAAAAGCATTCCAACGCGACTAAGGAAAAGTCTGCGCGTGCTAACGAAGCTCGAGGTTCGGGATCACACTCAAGAATTGTCCTTGATTTTGAAAAGTTGCGACAAGCTGGTTGGAAAGTAATCGAAGACAAAAGAAAATTGAAGTCATCGTCAACAGGACTGAAAGTTTTCTACAGATATACAAACCCTGCTGGAAAGTCGGTCAAAAGCAGCAAAGAGGTCGAGAGACAGCTTAAAGCAGAAGGGAATTTCGACGCATTTGTGTGTGAGTCAGTACGACATTGTGATGAGCGTATCGAGCGTGATCCAAAAGCGAAGACGTCGGATGCTTTGTCCTCAGATGATGACACCGACTACGAACCGCCAGAGAAGCGAAGTGTTCAAGCAATCAAGGACGAATGGTGAGCTTTTATCTTATAGTATTTCTATCAGTAGCTTACAGTAAGTCATCTGAATTTTATTTAAAAAAATCCTGATTTCCGTTGTTGGCGGGATTAGTTGTGATTATTTGAAGTGTTATTTTTTGTTCTTGTCAAGCTATCACATGTATTCATTTGTGGGTAATTTTTCCTGATAAGTTTCTGTGAATATTGAATGCAGTGTATATTCTCACCAGGAGCCAAGAATTCATACTGTATTCGGCTCCTGGTCTCGTGTATTCCTTTTTGTTTACCATTCGACATGAGATGGCTAATACATGTTTTCTCAAATGAGTGGATCACCTGTTTACAAGAGTTCAAATCTTTTTGTTTTCAGCATCGAAGTTCCAGAAGGACTGTTTGTTGCTACGACCTCAAGCATCGTGAATTTTGTGAGGCAATTCAATCAATTTTTCAAATGTCCATCAAATGAGGGAAGGTGTAAAGGTACGTATCCATTTGTTTGAGTTTATGCCTTTGAAAAAGTCTGATAATAATATTCTTCAAATAAAAACTGCTTTGCCGTAAAGGTGCCAAATTCTGCATACATAAGCTTATGTACCTGTGAACTTTAGCTGTAGTTCCCACCTGCTACACCACCATACAAGTAAATTTGTATTTTGGGGCATTGTAAAAGAGTGCCTAAGAATTCCTAGCAAACTAGACAAACTAGAAATATAATTTTCTGATTGATTGATATATGATACTTAATTTTTTCCCTCTGAAAATAGTTTTTGTTGATTCAATTTCTGTATCCCCTTCATTCGAAATCATTAGTAATGTTATTATTTAATTATTATTGTATATTCTTAGATACATATAACAATGTGAAAAACAATGAACTAAATGTCCCCTTAGGTAACCTAGTGCTTGTGGCAAATGAAAAGAGGGGATTAGGTGGTGCGATGAAATTTCTATTCCGCTGCAATGGATGCTGGACAGCAGAAATAGGCTATCAAAGCAGCCAACTAGCCGCAGAGTCACGCCGTCATCTGGTGTCCTTAGCCCTATCCTTAGCTTTTTTCATAAGTGGGCATAACTATGCCTCTTATAGGAAAACTTTGGGGAAGGGTTTGGGTTTGGGTGTTTTATCTGACAAGCCATTTATAGAAATCATCGACCTTGCTTATCCCCACATCAAGGGCATACTCGACGAAATGTGCGAGAGGGAGAAAGATTATATGAAAGCCCTTCCAGATGGTCAGTTGGGGAGTTGGTCAAGGGGGGTGACAACATGCGATGGGTGCTGGCAAATAAGGGGGCATTTTAGCCAAAACTGTACCTTTATTATAAAGAATTATTTGACGGGGGGTCTCCTCTATTATGGGCACTTGTCAATGCGCGGGGCAGATAATATTTGTAATGAAGAGTTGTGGCAGGGTACTTCAAAGGCTGCAGAGGGACACTTGGCCCAGGTTTTGTGGGGAAAAGCCAAAGAGGAGGGATTAAAAGTGGAAGTCAATTGGCAGGATGCGGATTCATCTTCTGCAAAGGGTTTCAGGTACTCTTTTTCTGATGAACAAGAGTCCAAAATAATGCTGTGTGGGGGTCACGTTGGGAGGGCTCACGGGAAGAAGTTGCAAGAGCTCCAAACAAAGAGTTCTTTTAGCAAGGGATTTATTGACAATCACAAGAAGGATTACCCCGGTATGGAAGAAATGAAGTGTTGTTGTGCTGGGAAAAAGCACACTTATGTTGCGACAAGCAGCAAACCTTCATGTGGATGTATGAGCCCAGGTTTCATCCAGGGTGCAAAGCGGAATCATTACTGTGCAATGGTGCATGCAGGTAAAGACCCCGAAAAATACAGGCAAACAATGCTTTGCTTTGCTTGGGAAAATATCACGCACGTGACATCCATGAGTGGGAGGGGGGTTCTTGTTCATTCCACCCGGTAAAGAAATGCAGCTGTAAAGGGTGTAAATGTGATGAGGATGGGTTTTATGAGGAACTAAAATGTCCCGGGGAGCAATACCATTCTGCTCATGTTTTAAAATGTGAGTTCCATGCTATGGCTTACGAAATAGAATGTGCAGAGAGGGCTGCTGGTGCAGAGAAGGTGATTGATCCAGGCTTGGGTAAGGGGCACTCGAACCTGCCAGAGTCAACCTTTAGTGTCCTCACTAAGTTTAGGGCTAAGGACATCAACTTGCACCAGAAGCACTACTACGCATCAACTAATCTCGGCTTAATCCAAGCAAACATGACGTGGTGCTTCACAAGGATGGGACCCACTTACCACTGGATTGTGGACCTGTATTCCAGAATGGGCTTGCCAGTGCTCTATGGTGTCCAAGAAAGGGTATGTTTTCTAATTTCTAGAATGTTTTCAAGGAGTGAGCAGTTAAAGTTGTTTACTAGCTAATTTCAATATTCCCTTGCATCTCAAATGTATATAATGTGTGAATTGAGATCAAAACAATTATGAGAATTAGAAGTTTCCATTATTGTTTATTTTTTCCCAATGAAAACTATTAACCTTATTTATCACTTTTATCTCATGCAGTGTACAGTCGATAATGCGGAAAGAATGAGAAGGTTGGAAAACAAGAGGACTGAGGAGGGTAAAAAGAAGCGTGTAAAATCAAAAATTGACAGAACTGAGGAGCAGACACTGAGGTAAAAAATATCATTTTTAGATTTGTAAAGTAAGAAGGGAAAAAAAGAAGAATTGAGGATGGAGGGAATAGTTGACCTGATGAACATTATCACAAATTTGACACAAAGATACACTGTATTTATCATGCATTGTTTATTGTTTTACTTCAGAAAGAAGTATGTAAAGAGCTGCCGTATCAGGCATACTTATGGAGATGATGATGAAGATGACCCCTGCAATGAGGAAGAAGCTGTAATGCTGACAGAAACAGCAATTGCTGATGGAAGTGCACGACCCCCTCCCGTGCTGCAACCAGTTTCTGCCCCAGAAGGAGCAAGTCTTGAAGTAGGAGGAAAGAGCTGTAAGTGGTGTGGTAGCAAAACTCACATGAGAAAAAGCCACAGAGACTGTCCTTTTAATAAAAGAGAATAATGCCAAATAACTGATTAAAATGTATGTTGGCAAAGAGTTTGAAACAGTTATTGAATGAAAGTTCCATGTAACATGAACCAAGAAATGAAACAAAATGTGAAGAGGTTTACTTCTAAGATATGTGAAAGTTTACTTCCTAAGGATATGAAGAGATTTCTTTGTGACCTGTAGTTGGTTTCTGTTTGAAGTTTGAGTAGTCTAGTGTTATTAGGGTTCTGCTCTTGTTCATTGCTATTACCTCAGAATTCTAAAGTTTATTGAACAATTATAAAACAGGAAATAATTGAGTATAAACAAATATTAATGTCTTGCAGCACAAAATTTGTGTAGTACTTCATACATTTGTGCAATGGAAAAGTGAGGTCCAATTACATTTTGTCTTTTCTTAGCTGATAATTGACATAGCCTTAGTTACCACATATCAACAGTTTCAAAAATGAATAATGAGAGGATTCTGTTTAAAAAAATTATGATGTGCTTGAAAATCAGGAGCAGTCCTAAGTAGTATTGATCGAGGTAAATATGGCATTTGCAAATGCCAACATTTCAATCCAAATTTTGTGCATTTGTTTGAGTACAGCATTACATGGGAGCTGTCGAGGGGTGGTGAATTTGTACTAGAGCTGTGAAGTTGTTAGCTTTTTCATGCTTTCAAATATTGATTATGATTTTCTAAATCAGTTTCCTAAATGAAATCTTGCCTGAAAGCAATGTGTCCTATTGCATAGTATTTCTTTTCCCTTGTGTGTGTGCTGGGGGGTGGGTAGGGTGTCTTGCCAAACCCTTGGGAAGTGCTTATGAGGACTGAAGTTGAAGGACTGGTGTTGTCAGTCATTATCTTAATTTTAGATTAGCACCAACATCAGTTTGCTGTAGCACTATGTAAGTGTTTACATTTGAATCCAGATAACTCATACTTCCTATTGATCTTACCCCTGATAATTTGGGAACTTCAAAAACTAGAACGTTTTTCGATTTCCCTTGAAGGGTTGAGTTATTATTATTACTGGTACAGTAAAAAAAAAAATTATGTCAACCGAAAACAAACTTGTGAAAACTGTTACTGATTCTGCAGTACTTATTGGGTTAGCGGCTGCTGTTGGTTATGTAGCTAAAAAAGCAATGAGAGAATCATTTATGAATGATCCATCCTCAAGTATTACAAATTATGCAAAATGGGTAGCTGTATTGTCTGGTAGTATGTATCTAAAAACATATTTAGAGGATCAAAATATTTTACCAAAATAATTATGGCAACAATAGCAATGATGTTAGGGGGAGCTGTATTAAATGCAACTGCCTTTGTTGGTGGATCATATCTTGCAAAATATCTCTCAGGAGATAAAACAGATACAGAAAAAATACGACACGATAAAGCATTAGAAAAGTATCAAAAAGATTACTCTGAATATCAAGAAAAAAGACAGAAACTAATTGATTGGGAAATGAAGAAAAAAGATGAAAAATATCAGTCATCAAAAAATCTTTCAAAAACAGATGAAGCTTTAGAATTTTATGCTCAAATGCACGAACCAAAATTTTCAGATTATTATAGACCAAGTAACAATCAAAAAATAGGTGAAATGGTATATGTAGGTGGTGGTATGTTAGCTTTAGGCTATATGGCGAGTAGATTATTTTAGGTAATTGTATGTGATTAGTTTGCTTCGCGGCCTCAAGAGGTCTAAAGATTTCTTACTGATGAGTAAAAAAAAAAATAATGGCAGAATCAGAAAAAACTCCACTATTGAGTCGAGATTATAATGATGATGATGAGGATGATGATGTAGAAAAGCTTGAAATGGGCCCAATATCATCAACAACTAGGGTAATTAACCCTGATGATGAAAGTGAAAGACCCATCCCAACACCCAGAACCCGTATAGAAGAAACATCGTTTGGCGGTAGGGATTATGAGAGTGAGGGGGCAAGACCTAAATCACCAAAAACTATTTTTAGTGAGCTTGAAAAGAATCAAGATGAATCTGGAGATGCGATTAAATCATATTTTCCTGATGCAGATACTTCCAAATTTTTACATTGGTATGATGAATATGGCCAATTAAAAGTAAAATTGAATAGGAAAGGAGCAAAAACTTACACATTATTAAAAGGAGATAAATTGAATGGTGAACTTCCTGATACAATCAGAAAAGCTCTAGGTGTTGATTATGAAAGCATGCTTGAAAAAAATAATAATCTTTCATTACAACGGGAGGAATCTAATAAAATAAATAGAGATTTAGAAAATAAAATGGTTGATTTAAAACTTGATTTAGAAACAAGTGAAAAGGTGATTAAACAAGATTTTACAGGCGAAACAGAAGAGTTGGAATCTATTATTGAAAGACATAAAACCATATTTTCTAAACTTGAAGGTTATTTAGAGGCAACTGATAAACATAATACGTTACCTAAATCACATATTGATGAACTTAGAAGTAAATTAAATCAATACAAAGATGAACTTGAAAAATATAAGAAAGGCCAGTCAAATTTACTAATGTTAGAACTTAGTAATGAAAGATTACAAGCTGAAGTTAATAAATTTCTAGAACAAACAAGAAATAGTATTATTTATAACCAAGAAAAAATAGCTGAGATTGAGAGACAAAATGAAGAAATACTTAGAAATCTACCATTACGAGAACGTGTTAAGGCTATCTTCAAAAAGTATGGTTTTACAGTATTTTCAGTTGTGAGTGCTGTTGGTGTTGTTATTGGTGTTATAGTTTCTAATCTTTCTAAGGGGCTATCCACATTAGGTAAAGGTGTTGGTAATGGTTTGAAAGCCCTCGGTAAAAAACTAGGTGAAATATTACCGGGGATGGTTGGAGCAATTGTAAGCTTTTTATTCAAAACAGCTGGTGAGGTAATTAGCTTTTTAGGTAAGAATGCTTGGCTTTTGATAATGGCTGTGGTTCTATATTTTGTGGACCGACTGAAAGGAGGAACAAGTGTAAAGAAGAGAAAGTAACAAAATTTGCTCCGCCCGATCGCGCCCCTAAAAGGGTCTAAAGATATCATGTTGATCAGTAAAATACAATATGGATGACTACAATAAAATTTACGGCCCAGGCGGAAGCTCGATTTATCCACAATTACCAAATAATGGTGATCCTAATAATTTCAGACTACAAAAATCATGTGAAGTACTACAAAATCTTGAGAAGGAAATTAAACATTACGAAGATGTTAGGAAAAAATATAATAGAGCAAGAGGTATATTTACAAAAATCAGTGTTTGTAGTGGAGTGTTTTCAGTTATCCTATCTGCAAGTGGATTGGGCACCTCTCTTACTGGTTTTGGGGCTGTTGTTGGTATACCATTAGGAGCTGTGGGTGGTATTTTTGGTGTAATATCAGTTTTATTTGGTTCGTCTTCTAAACGACTTTCTCATAAAGTTAGTAAACATGAACAGACAGTTTCTCTGGCAAAAGCAAAAGTAAATACCATTCACGATTTGGTTTCAAAAGCTCTAAAAGATAACGCTATATCAGATCAAGAATTTTCTCTAATTTTATCAGAGGTTGACAAATTTGAAAAACTAAAACTAGAAATCCGCCAAAAAACTCAGAAAGATACAGAAAAAAACTTAAATATGAATCAGATAAGAACAGAGGTTCGAGAGGAAATATTAAAGGAACTAATCGAAGTGAGGGGAAGAACCGATCGAGAACACTGAAAATTTCATATGAGAGAACTGATGTGGGGTTTAATTGTTTTGCTGGTGTTAGAAAAGAAATGTTTTAAAGACTTTACATCTTATTCTAAACACGAGGAATAAAATGTCATTATTCAATGATTTCAAAAATAGGTACCAAAGTGCTAATCTTGATAAATTTACATTTGTTAATGGTTCGTATGGTGGCTACATTAGGTGGAAATATAATGGTATAACTGTAATGTCAAATGATGATCCTACTGGAAAAACATGGACTGATGACATATCACCTAATATGAAAAGACTTTTATGGAAAGATTTGGGGCTGAATGACGAAGAATTTAGTTCATTCCCCAAGAGTTTAACTATAACTAATCTATCTTATCCAATACCAGCTGTTAATTTTGATGATTTTACAAGCGATATAACAAAAATGCTAACCTCACTGGGTATATACGTGTCAAATAAGAAGAAATTCACAGCAAAGATGAGAAACATATTTACATCACAAGTTGTTAGTTTCAAATTTGGAAAGCAGAGTAGAAAATGGTTGAACTTCCCTGATATGAATTATTGGCCCCAACAACTTAACTTTGCAGTTTGGTGTGCAACATCTGGTTGTGGGATAAGTCCTTTTGAAAGTCTAAATTATTCTAAAGTAGTAAATAGCTTCATTAAGTTTCATATATATTTCACAATAAGGAGGATATTATATGAATTAAGCCTCCCCCTACCTGATGAGAAACCTTTTGTGATAAATAATAATCCATATAGTAAAGTTGCATATCAACGATTGTGCGCTGAATTTGGGATTAGTAATAATTCCGATTTTAGATGGAAAGGGGGTAGAAACTTTGGATTGGGCGATATATTCCTTGATTATGGTTCTGGATATCATGGAAAAGGTGGCGGATATCAAAATGTACATATTGTAAGGAATTATGATGTTGATGCAGATAAATATCCCGGTGAAGGTGGTAAATTTGCTGATGAAGGAGGAAAGAAAGAAAAGGGTAATCTAATCTCATTTATACGTAATGATGACTTTGCTGAATTCAAATATGCTTGGTTTATCCCAACAAGCGGACATGGGCTCACTAAAGCTGGCCTTGGTAGATTAAATCGATCTGCTGAAGCTTTTGTTTACTGTATATTGGGGGCACAAGTTAACACAAGAAACTCGATTTATGGTAATGGCGGTGGAGCGATTGAGACACAACAAGAATTCTTGGCTTTATTTGAAAGTAGTGTGATCGAGAATGATATTTCTAGTTCTATCCAAAGATATCAATTAGCTGTACAGGAAGCGAAATTAAGGCTTGATTTAGCTATTGCTCCTGGTGTGTGGTTGATGCCGAGTAATATGATAATCAATACTGAAAGCGTGACTGGTTTTAACAACAAACTTATGAAAGCGAGTAATGATATGAATTTTGGTGTTAATAATTACCTAAACACTGAAGCAAAACAAGTTGGAATAAGTCATAACTTAGGATCTTCAAAGTTAAAGTTACCTCATATTCTCCTGGAAGGGAAAACTGAAACGAAGAAAAACCCTCAGGAACCAAAACCCTCAACGAAAACAGACTCGATGAAACAGGAAAATAATATTGACTCAACGCAACATGAAAAGAATATATTAGCATTTATAATTGTAGCGGGTGGCTTAGCGTGGTATCTATTTCGTTAGTTCATGAGTATTTCACGTGATTATGATTGTTTTCAAATTAGTGTTCACGTGTAAAACAATAGATTGCATACTTTTACGACATAGCAACAAGCAAAATGTAAAGTGGTTTTAAAGTTTGAAAGTAGATTTTATGTTTACTTTAAAAAGGTCGGTTTCTAACGTCGCTCAGGAATGTTATTACGTCAATGCAAATTTAAAAAGGTGAATATGAAGTAACCAAAACAAATCGGTCTAAAGACCTCCCCACTACGTGGAAAATGTTGAGCATTACCATGTATGAGTCTGAAACAAGAATTTATTTAGACCCTCCGCTTAAAAATATTCAGGAGATACAGCTACTAGATTGTAATATACAAACCAAAAGATTGATTAATTTCAAGAATCAACAGATATTATTAAATGATAGGAATCTTGGCTTCATAATAATTGAACCTGGTACATATTCTCTTCGTAATATTCAATCGATATTTTTTAAGGATCCAGATAGGGAGAAGATAACAATAATTGAGACTGATACTATTGACTATCTATATTCAAATAAGAACTTTAACATTAAACTTACTAGAGCGTTTTCTATTGGTTTAGGGGTGTCTGAAATCATAAAACCCGGTATATTATACCCTATAAATATACAAATTAAGGAACCTCTGAGACTTATGTGTAGTATAGTTGATAATAAGTCTTCATATATGAATAAAACAAAATATGGAGAACCTGTGAAACTCTCACCATCAACTCTACTTGCAAACATACCCTCAAAGGATTATCCAACAATTCCAGTTCGAAAATATGATAGTCTTATAAACCACTTTGATTTAACCATCTTAGACAGTGAATGGGAAAAACTTGATCTTAAGGGTTCTCCCATAACTTTTAGTTTAAGATTTAGGTAAATTTTGTTATGTAACCATTATTTAGGTTATATAACATAATTATTTCTAATATACTGCATCTTTTTATTTATTTTTTATTTATTATTGAACTTAGTTTTTTCAACATTTCTTCATCTCTTATATTAGTATCGTTTTCTATTCCATATGCCTTAGTTACTTTAGCTCTTATTTTTTTCATTTCTTCTTGAAGTTCTTTTTGTGTAATTACTTTATCTCCACCAAATTTTTTATGTGCTTTATTTAATACTTTATTAACAACATTATAATTCATATCTTTTAATCCAATTTTTTTACCATAATCTATTAAATCCTTTGTGCTAATTTTAATAATTTTATATTGTTGACCTTCTTTATTCATTATTTTTATTTTATTTTGTATTTTTAAATCATAATTCATTTTTTTTTTTTTCCAACGTTCTTTCAAATCCCTTGACTCCTCAAAATCAAGACACCAATCTAAAACTCTATCTGTATCCCATGCTACTTCCATTAAATCATCATACAAGTCTTTGTAAAATTTGTTTTTATGTAATACTTTCATTAAATCATCATGTAGGTCATTGTAAAAAATTTTTTTATGTAATACTTTATATGGGTTTGTGAATAATATAATATAAATTGAATCAAAAGTGTAGCCAATAATATTATTTCCAATATCACCATCATAATCAATAGGACCTGCTTTATAATACACTTCTTCGTCCACAAACCTAATAAAATCATCAATTAATAAAAAACCCTTATCAAAATCCAAATCTATTGTATATTGAAAACCAAAATCCTCATAAATAATTTCTTCATTATTCTTTCCAAAACAACAAATGTCAAAAACAACTACAGATTTATAATCTACATTTTCTTCTTCATCTTCAATAACAAAACTTTGATTTTTTGATATATTTTTTAACACATCTTTCTCAATCGACTTTAAAAAATCATAAATACCCAATCTTTTTTCATTAAAATACTTAAATCTAAGCATACCATTATCCATATATTCATCAAATGTTAATCCTTCCTCATATTCTCTATATATCATTATTTCCATATTTACTTTTTTTTATTTTAAATATTTAAATCATAATTCATTTTTTTAATTTTACATGCCTTACAAGAAGCTTTTTGTTTTCCATGTTCACATATTTGTGACCCCCCACATTCTTTACATTGTTGTTTTTGTTTATTATGTTTGCATATTTGCGATCCTCCACATTCTTTACAACGATATTTATATTTATTGTGTTTGCATATTTGCGACCCTCTACACTTTTTACAAACATATTTAATTCTATCATGTTCGCATATTTGTGATCCACCACATTCTTTACAAAAATATTTAAGTTTTCCATGAATACAAATAAAAATTCTATTACTAGTAACTTTTTCAATTAAATTATTAATTTCATCCTCTTTAAAATTTTTAAGCTCATTAATAAGATCTTTTATATCCATTTTTGATCTTCCTTTAATTTTTAACTCTCCCGCAATTTTTTTTAGTTCATAAAGATATAAATTATTTAATTCCTCCATTTTTGAATAATTTATTTTAAATCTTTAAATCATAAATTCAAATATTTTTTCCGAACTTTATAAATCTCTGATTAATTTTCTAATAAACCCCTGATAAAAGGAAAATCGTCTTTTTGCAAACCATACATAAAAATTCTGGTAAAATTGGGCTATAAACTCACAGAAAACTTTAAATCATAAATTCAAATATTTTTTTCCGAACTTTATAAATCTCTGATTAATTTTCTAATAAACCCCTGATAAAAGGAAAATCTTTTTTTTTGCAAACCATACATAAAAATTCTGGTAAAATTGGGCTATAAACTCACAGAAAACTTTAAGAAAAAAAAAAAAAAAAAAAAAAATTTAAAAAAATTTTAAAAAAATTTTAAAAAAACCGGCTTATAATTACTGTAATATAGTAGTGATCTGCTGTATTATCTTTTTTTGAGAAGCTATGGATCTAAACGCTTGCATTTTTTTGCAACGCGGACCACGTTCTCAATTGATACAGTGGCTTCAACAGCGATCTCTTTTGGCCAATCCGCTTCAGTGCACTCAGTGCAATCGATGCATGGATATGGTAAACAGGAACGACGATCATGTAGATGGTTTTCAATGATATGTGAAAT
The DNA here is from genome assembly GCA_949710005.1 of Ricordea florida. Lineage (NCBI taxonomy): Eukaryota > Metazoa > Cnidaria > Anthozoa > Corallimorpharia > Ricordeidae > Ricordea > Ricordea florida. The sequence continues at coordinate 10,103,320 of OX453281.1, forward strand.
GTATGAGAACCTTAGCTAACAGAGTCATATGACAGGGTTATTGAGGCAATCTCGGATACGAAAACAGTAGATATTTTGAAATATTCTGAAAACAACTAACTGGCTAACAGCTTTAAACGTGTTGTTCCCTAGGCACTGTGGAGGTTGTAGAAACAAAAGAAGTCTTCGTGCAAACAGCTTTTTCGAAGAGTTTCCACGAGTTTAACTGGGAACACTCATACTAGTAATCTACTATTTTTTATCGGACGAGTCGCAGAGAAAAACTGGCCGCACACTGAGTCTCAACCCAGCCCTGGTTTCCAAGATATACCGCCAGTTACAGGATGTCTGCTCCAGAGATGTAGAGGCAAATCCATTTACGCCATTTGGAGGACCAGGAACCATAGTAAAGTGCGATGAGAGCAAGTTCAATCACAAGGCAAAGGTAAATTGCTTTCCGGTTACGGGCATAGGTGCAAAATATTGTAATAGTGACTAATTCTACACCTTGACGACTATCTCGCATTGAAGTCTGGAGCAACCGACTATAGAATTCTTAACATAACCTATTGGTATAACTCTTACAAAACGTTTTTATCGGATTACCCGGAACAAATTTTAAAACTAAAAAGCACTGAAAATAAAGTCGACTCTGCGGCATTCATTTTCAAATCACTTTTTCTTATTAGCACAACAGAGGGAGGAGAGCTACCAGGCAAGCATGGGTATTTGGCATCGTAAGCACCGAATCCAGTCCAGCAAAGGGTTACTTTCAAGTTGTGGAGAGGCGGGACACTGCCACACTGGATCCCATCATATCACGATGTATCCTACCTGGAACAGTTGTTTACACTGATGACTGGGCTGCATACAGAGGCATGGCAGCGAGAATCGACAACGTTGCAGCACACAGGGTGGTAGTGCACAGCAGACACTTCGTGGACCCTGTCACCGGTGTCCATACCCAGGAAGTCGAGTCCTGTTGGAATAACCTGAAGTTGGGGCAAAAAGTACGTCGTGGTATAAGAAGGGAAAACCTTCAATCTTACCTTGACGAACGTATGTGGCGCCAGTGGAGAGGCGGCGATCATCAGCAAATAATGCTCAATTTCTTGGCCATTTTGCCCTTGCAATTCGTAGTTAGCAGCCCCGTGTTATAGTTGTGATATAAATAGTCACAATAAAGTAAAAACAGTCCACTTTGAGTAGATGTGGCGCGATACAATTAGTTCGCTTTGGTAAACAGGATTTGAAATAACGGGCTGCAGGGAGGGGAAAGAGGGTGAAAATTTTTCGGTGAGTGAATTTGTTTTGGAACCCATTAGCTTGAAAAATTTTCTTCCTCTACTTGAATTTTTGTTTTAATTATGTATCACCACTCGGGCAGGGTTTTTTTTTTACAACTTTTCATTGCAGGAATCATTTTCATTGCAGGAATCATTTTCATTGTAGGAATCAGTATACAACAAGGATTCATTGTAGGAATCAGTTTTACTCTCTAATCGGCCCGTCTCTTATTTTACAGCATAAGAATAATAGGCGATAACTGTTTCGGCCATTTTAAACCAAGTGGTTCTGGTGGAGCTCTTCCAAAACTCAGCAGTCGTTAATGAAAATAGTTTTTTAACGGCATTGTAATTTGATTAAGGTCGTTTCACGCCATGCAGAATTCGAACATGAAACAAAATAAGTAAGTCAAATAATCATTATTTTCAAACTGGGTCAGCGTGAACATTATGAATAGTATACTTAGACACTGTGATTATCGTCCCAGATCAAATGGAACCGTAAAGAGTGAAAAGAAACGAAGAAGCTTATTGGTTAAAATTAACGATTTATTATAACCTCACAGCTTATGTAGAGATAATACAAACCTTGCTCGCAGAGATCACCACAATGCCGGTTGATGTTGGTTTCATCTATACTTAGAGTTCTTTCTTGTCAGCAGGTTTGACTGTTCCTATTATTACCTAAAGACCATTTACGAATTCCAATATATAATAACTTAATTTCTTTCTTGTTTCCGTTTTTCCCATTTTTTTGACACTTTTCTTAAATCCACAGGGGTAGCTAGCCCCCTCTTGACCCGCTTGTTTCTGTGGACAGAGAAAGTGAACAACATAATAATAAGGGGTAAAAGGCAAGAGCTACGATGGGTAACTGAGGTAAAACATGGAGAATCAGTTTCGTACTAAATACAGCTAGCTATGTCACCACTCAAATTAACACTATCAGGACATAAAAGTAGGACTTCGAAATTGGAATCTTTCCTTGAAGGCTAATGCGATGTTCAATATCAGGCGCGGAACGAGTGAAGTTGATTTAAAAAAGCATTGATAACCGCTGTTGCGTGCATCACTTTCTCAAGAGAAAAGTCTTGCATGTGACTGGCAGCTCTACGGCTAGGGATGATACTTTCTAATGGATGCTCTTGTGCATTATCACTCCGCTCAACGAAACCTACTCTGACGGCGTTACTACAGCACAGACTGATGGCCACTTGCTGATCCAGAGCTTTCCATAAAAACGCTGGATATGACAGTTCATAAGGCTGACAACAAGGTCTACTGTAATCATCAGTTCAAATTAATATTGGGACTGTAAATGCTGATTTAAACCTGAGTATGCGAACACAGGAAGAGCAGAAGAGTTTTTCCTCTGCTATTCTAATTAGAACCCTTCCCAACCAAAATTTATACAGTAAAGAATTTAACGTGTCTAAGTTAACCTCCAATTAGGGTGCTGCGTCCACGAAAAACGGCGGGGTTTTGCGTTCACTACAGTGGGTGTCTACATCGCTTCCATAAAAGAAAACCTCAAGCAGTGGAATCATACGAGGATAAATTACTTTCTGTATTTCTACACGCGAGGGTACATAAAAAAAAATAGAACAAATGTTATGTGCTCCTTGACATGAGGCATTTAGTTCTGAGGGCAATGAGGTGGACGTATATAGGACAGAGTTGAAGGTGATTACTCACATATTCATTATAATGTACCAGTGTGGATAAAGCGAATTCAGCAGGGTACACCCCTCCTGACCCTTAATTAAAACCTTTAAAATGTCATTGGGTTGGAGGTAATAACTTTCCTTACGAATTAAGTTTTTCCTAGGAGGAATGAGAATGCAGGGTCCATATCTGTAATCAAAATAGGGAACACTAGAATACAAATTGAACACATTGAGGAATTTGAACACATTTTTTTTTTCATTTATACCTTGCAACGTACGGTATCGATGCGAAAACATATTTATGTCAAACAGTTAGAGAGAGAGAGAGAGAGAGAGAGAGAGAGAGGTTGTCAATGAAATAAACGTTACAGATGCATTTCTGGAGGAAGAGTTAGGGATCTCATAAGAAACCAAGTTAGAACCTCACAGCTTCTGAGGGACAATTTGAAGAACAAAAACCTCTCAGTAGCACAAATCCCTCAGCAGAATGGAGAACAGACCTATCTTTGTTAAAAAATGAGCACATAAGGGATTTAAAAATTTGAATGAGTCATTTAAGGTGCATAGCTTCTATGGAGTCACCTCAGCCGTAAATACTGATAGCCCCGCTAAAATATTAATATTGACGGAAAGCTTTTTGGCCCATATAAAAGTTTGTCAAATGCAAATCCGTGTATAAACAACGTCACGGCTTCTGAAATTAGGTTGACATGGAGAAAGAAGAAAGTGGACAAGAAACTAGGCATACCTTTTGGTTGTCAACCAATAGCTTACTTAAAGTTGGGTAAGAGGTCATTAAGTAGCTCCAGACTGTGATAGATCTCTATTGCAGGACTCTCACTACACGTATTCTAGTTTTATTTTCTTTGGTACCGATGTCATTGGACCCGGCGCGAGTTTTCGGAAGACCTCTTAGATGGCCTTGCACATTGAGTTTGCAGCGCGGGAGACAAAAATGAAATGGAAATATTTTGTAAAAGCAAGGAGCATCGAGGGTTATGGGCTCCTGATTAGCACAGATTTTGCTACATCGCAATACCTAGAACAAGTGTGCGCCGGATGCAACTATAAAACAGACCGGCTATCGATAGTAAAAAATATGATGTTGGTGAGAGGCGAGATCTGTATTACAGTTATTATTTACTCCTATCTCACTTATATTGTCTATTTTTAGCGAACTACTTATTTTTCATTTTGCCAAAGATTTTGTTGTCAATAGAACATAAAGAGGAAGCGAGTTTCAAGTTGCTTGTTTGTTGTACAAATGAACAAGGGTGGGGCTGAATTAGTCCGCATGAGATTAGAACTGAAATCTATCGTCACTTGCATCGTCACTTGCATGTAGCTCTTTCTTTATTTCTTTAATTAAATGCGCGTCTACTTTATAAATGGCAGTGATAACTTTTGTCCGTTACGAACCGTGACATATTAAAGAAATTTGTTGCTATTTCATGCTATTCTTTAATTAACTACTATTTTTTACTGCCAAAAAATGTCCCCAAACCTGCGCGTTTCCAGGTATCGGGTGTGTCTAAGATCGCCATTCTTTAGAAGAGGTGCGCATGCTGACCCTATGTTTTTGAGCTTAGGAATTCTAAAATTGGAAAATATTATCAAGCTCCAGATAGCTAAGATCATGTACCAGTACAAAAACAGACTTGTTCCTGAAAGTTTCAGTGGCATGTTTTTACATAACTGGGACATACATTCATATAACACCAGAATGAAGAATTATTTCCGTCTGCCCTACTACAGAGCAAATATAAGGAAATTTTCACCCCCTTTGTATGATGTCAAAGTATTTAATTCCATTTGCCCTGAAATTCAAAACGCTTCTAGTATTGCTGTTTTCACCTCGACACTTAAGTCAATTCTCAGTCATTAAGTCATTCTCTTAAGTCAATTCTCCTGGCATAAGGTTTTTTTTTAGCCATTCACTTATTCATTTTTTGCATGTTATTTTTTTTATCCTGCAGTTCGAATGATTGTTCTTCTCAGTAAAGATGTGCTTATAAGTGATCTAGCCTGCCGATGACAGTATTCCATTTATGATAATTAAACATATATAAAGTATTTCTTAAGGTGGCCCTTTACATATGCCTTATTTTCTTTCATGAACTCCCTTGCGTCATAGTTTTAATGTTTTCTATTTATCGTATTTATTAAATATGGCAAAAATAAAGAAAGCAAGATGTTCGGAATTGGCTGCAGAAAAGGCGACCTCGAGCCGGAAATCTGTATTTTGTGCGCACTCGAATACCGAACAGTTCGACCTCTTTAACTCAATCTCCCTTTGGATTGTTGTATAATTTTGGAACGATGCAATATCTGGCCGTTCATGACCCCTGTTTAATTGTTAATCAACCGCTATAATTTCATCTTATTTTATTCCTTTTTTTTTGGGAAGAAGCTGGTAAAGACCCATTTCAAAGCTACACCAGTAATAAACCTTTCTTAAGGTTTCTCTGGATAGTATGATTATGTTTAAGTTAACACACAATTAATTCTTAAAAGACATATTTAAAGTCAATAGTAAATGAAATTTGACAATCCTTATTTTCCGTATTTTACGGGGTGGGAAATGTAAAAGGAAAAAACTTTTCGGACGATTGGTCCGTTCCTTTTTTATAATTTTATTTTAATAATAAATAATAATAATAATGATTATTATAATTATAATTTTAAATACGATCTTTCCGTTACAGCCAAAAAATGTAATGCCAATCGAGCTCGATAACTCCAATACCCCCACCCCCTTAAAAATAAAACAAATCAATCGAGCTCGAATCTAGTTTATTGTTATCGAGCTCGACAAGTTGATATCGAGCTCGATAAGGGTATATCGAGCTCGATTGACCAGAAGCAAAAACTGATCCTGGATGGATACTCATCCTTGAAAACGATCCCACCTCCTTTACCGCTGATGATGTCTTCGAGATTCGCTATGATGTTTACGACCTCGTCGCTGGTATCTCTAAATAGTTTACGTAAGGGTAACGTAAGCGTAGACATAATCGTGAGTACTTCTCCTCCTTCAGAATCTTCTCGAAATGCTTGCGATACTCAATGCTCAAGTCCCCTCCGTAATCTTCGAAGAGGGTCTTCATCGTCACTTGCGAGGGATTGTAGAAGGTGATGACACACGCAACATTCTCTCGAAAGGGTTTCGCAATTGATGTTAGCTGCTGAGTCAACACCCACACTGAGATGCCATCGTGTCGCCCAGAGAACGCTAAGTCAATGAACTTGTTCGAACGATTCTTCAAGTCTTTGGAGACAGCATAGTCATCTAGAATGAAGAGAGAATTCGTACCTGAGAAGATGAAGTGGCAGAGACGCAACAAATCATCGATCTCTTCTCGATTGCTTGAATCTGGAGATAGCACAAAGAATCGTGGGTCTCCTCTCGCGAAATTCTTGTACGTCTTGTTACGTGCGTACGTTGGGCATGTGAGTATGATGTACTCGAAGGCTCTTCTGAAGTTACCTCGAAGTTGATCAACAAGGTACTGAGTCTTTCCGCAATTCGTGGGGCCATTGATGATGCAGTTGAATGGTGTCTTATCTCGCAACTCATCCATGATTCATTCACATTGTATCTCAGTACACGATTTCCTTGAGAGTAGAATTCATGATCCCCATCACCGCATCCGCAACAACGAACATGTGACACGTGATATTCCCAGTGCCTCCTTTCTGACGCTTCATCTCTAGATTGATACCATCGCGAGTGCTGTTCAACTCTAAGCCTCCCCCGTGAATTTTGTTGTCAGGGCATGTTCCGAGGTCAATCCAGAGTGCGAATTTATCTGCGAAGAAGTCCTCCTCTTTCACATCATCCAACTCGAAGCGTTCAAGTGCAGATCTCCAGAGATCAGTTGTTATCATTCCTTTGGAGTATCGACGATTTGATATCCCATCTACACTGATGTTGATGGATGTGATCTTGGGGTTCACGAATTTCTCTGAGTCTCTTCCTCCTGCTGCGTGAGGTTCTACGAAGAGACACAAGATTCCTGTCATAGATCTTCTAGGTAGATTTATGTGTTTGTTGATAACCTCATCCTTTGGACGTGAGATGGTGAAAGTTTTGTGAAGGAGAATGTTCTCGTAGAGTAACCCATTGCCTGATTAATAAGAGCTCATCGCCTCATCCGCTAAGATTTTTCTTGAGATGCATGAGTACTCCAACTCGATGTTAGTTCGTGTGTAATTCGGAGGAGTTTCAGCATTCGAAAAGACAACGACATCACTCACAGGTGCTAGAGTGATTTCGAATGTGAGCTGATGTTTCAGAGATTTTGGGTAAAAGGCCCCATGCCCATTGAGTATGGGGTGATCTAGTGGTATAGCATACTTGGTGTTGTGTATTGCTGCAATAAATACCTCCTTCGCATTTGAGGTGTTCTTGTCACTCGCATTCGTTCGTAGTTTACGCACATTCTCAGAGGATACTCCTTCTCTCAACATATCTCTGCGCACCTTCTTTGGGAGATGCATATCGTGATACGTCTGGAATAAATCAAACCTCTGTGTATCCTGAAGGGTCTCCCCACCGAAAACAACTCTGAGTCTGGAAACAAGATCCCTTCCCACGTTATTCACGAGGGTGTTGTCTTTGTGTCCTGTGACGTTAAGATCGAAGATGAGGAACACACTTCCAGGTATAATCACCACGTTCTCTGACAACTTAGGGATGTGAACATACAGTGTCTCACCAGGATTTGCAGATGAGAGGGTGAACGTGACGCGATTCAATGATCTATCCGCCTTCAATCCTTTCTCCATGCGTGGGTGATGAATCGTGAGAGCTTCAGGTATAGTCCGCATTTAAACGTCGGATGTGTACTATCTTTAAGATGATTCAAGAGAATACGATGAGAAAGAAGTACTACTCTGCATCAGGGTATTGGAAGGGATACGCTGCGATTTCCAAGTTAGCACATGAAGCGAAGGTGAGTGAAGATGAAGCGAAGGAGTGGCTTCAAAAGCAAGCCTTGTGGCAAATATATCTTCCTCATCCCAAATACATTCCTAGACCTCACTCGGTGGTTGATGAACCGAATCATTTGCATCAAGCTTATCTTTTATTCCTACCCCACGATACCTTCAGAGGTAAGACGTATCGCTACGCACTCGTGGTGGTGGACATCGCTTCAAGGTACAAAGATGCAGAAGCAATCACTTCGAAAGATAGTAGAGAGGTCGCGAGAGCATTTGAGAAGATATATACACGCAAGTTGAGGTGGCCGAACACTCTCATGCATGGTGGATCCTGGAAGAGAGTTCATGGGTGACGTGACGAAACTCATGGAGAAACGAGGGGTGGCAATGCAACGAAGGGCTGCAGGAAATCATTGTGCTCAAGCGTTTGTGGAGAGAGCGAACAGAACGATAGGAGAGAGATTGTTTTCATATCAATACGCTCAGGAGATGATATCAGATGACCGTTCCCGAGTGTGGGTGAAGAGGTTGGCTGATATCGTTAGAACGTTGAACACAAATACAACGAAGATGAAGGGAGGATTGAAAGCAATTGAGGTGAAGCAAAAGAAGTACAAGAGGCCTGTGGGTGTTGAGGAGAAGAGATTACCATCAGAAGTTGCAGTTCGATACTTATTCGCACCTGGTGAAGATGAGGGTGGTGAGAAGAGGAGAGCCACAGATCCTATATGGAGTATGGAGATTTATTACTTATCTCGAAGTGTACTCTCTCCAAATCAGCCCATCTTATATTATTTGAAGGAAGGGCCAAAGAGAGGATTCGTGCGTGAGGAACTTCAGGTTGTTCCAGAGGATACAGAATTACCTCCAGAGAGCGTTCTGAAGTGACCATGTGCGAAGGTGTGAACACCATCTTCTCTGATGATACGTTTATCATCCTCATGAGAGAGTGCGACTTTGTTGATTGTCTCAGTGTACATCTCGTGAAGGTGACTACGAATCACGTTCATCTTACGCATCTGAGGTTTGCGTTCGAAGAGGCACCTCTTGTAATCTTCAAAAGAGATCGTCTTCTTCACCACAGCCTTTGTGATACCCTTACACTTCTTCTCCTCTTTGCCTTCATCCATCTTGAATGAGTAGAGTTTCGCTCTGAGACCAACGAACTCAGAGATTTGACTACCACCTGTCTCATCCTTCATCTTTCCTATGACTTTCTTATTCCCCACAAAGAAGATACCCGATGTATGATCTTTGGGGAAGTTACTTGTGTCAAAGAGATCTTGAACATCAGGTGTGATATCCTTGTATATATCATCCGTGTGCACGAGGTACATGAGAGAATCTGTATCGGTGAAGAGAAGTTCTGCATTCTCTCCATACTTTGGCTTGATGTAATTGTAATGGAAATCGTACATCAAAGTCTTGCTCAGATCGAGAATAGCAGCACCGAGATGCACAGGTTTGTTGAACTCAAGCTTCGTCTTCACCATGTGAACAGCAACTAGATTATCACAGAAGATGGTGTTATGTTTGAAGTTAGGTTTCGAAATGAGCTTACGCGCTTGAGTCTTACTTGATACGAGTTGAACGTCCACCCTATTGCGAATGTTCTCCATCGTCTTTCCAAACACAGAGTTGTTCATGAGTTTGAAGAAATCCTTCTCGAAATCATTCGTACCTTTTGTTCTGAGGGTGGTGTTCATATCGATGTATGACTTAAAGAAGGATGTCTCTTCGTAGGTGATTCCTCTGTGAATCTTCGTGAGTTTCAATCCTAAACGCACATATAGCTTCAGGGACTCGTGGTGAAGTACGTAATTCTTCTTCGTTGAGAGTGTGGGGATGAGCTTCTCAACCTTATCTATCATAAAACGTTCAGGTGCGAGACGATAATCATTGTGTAGATCATGAAGATGCTCAGGATAATCAAGATCCACTTCAAGAGTGCATGGATACTTCTCCCACTCATCCATCTGAAACCATGTGTTGGGAGTGGTTTGATCATTGCCCATCCGTAGAGTTTATTCGCATCAAGGTATGTGATGTAACTCGTGGACTTCTGTGAATCATGATGCTTCATGTATGGGTTTTTTGCTTCTGCGTGACGAGTGGTAATCATGGATACACCACCTCGAATACCTCTCTCAAACATTAGCAACATCTCAGGATCTCGAAGTAACTCGAGGTTAACCTCGCATCCCACGCAAGTCCTGGTGCTGTGTAATACCACGCAGGATCAAGACCATAGTTTGTGTGACACACATTCCTGAAGTTCTCAAATACCTCTGCAAGAAGTATGGTGTCTGTCTTGAGGTATAGGTTGTGATAATCTCTCATGTTCTTCATCTCGAAGTGATTCCACACCTTCTGCGCATGCTCGTAATCCTCATCTGAAACGTTCGAATCGTGTAGTGTGGAATGAAACTCTTCCTTCGAGGAGAGCTCTTCAGCACTCAACTTGTTGAAACCATCGAACCAATCGTATGGGAATACACCCTTCTGCAAGAGAAACGCCAACTGATCATCCTTGAAGAACTCCTGTTATGATCTTGAATGAATCCTTGGGTAGACTATTCACGAGGTTGCTGAGAGCGCTTGCCATGAAACGAAATGAGCCAATGAATCTTATCTCTCGTTTCACCTCTATGTTTCTCCCTTGTGAATTCGTGAACGTGTCAACGACGATGTCTTTACTGAATGAGATGTACTGCTCGTCGTTGTTTGGAAGACATCTGATGTTACCTGTTGTGGTTCCGAGGTTCTTCACGAAGAGATGAGCATCGTATCGCGAGAGGTTGTGAAAGATCACTGGATAGAACTTGGGGATCTTGAACTTCATGTTGCAGAAGTCATGTGCTGCACCTCTGAATATCCCCGTGAGATGACAATGATCACGAACCTTCTTGTCACTGGGGTTAAATTCCTTTTCGCATATGTGACAGTGGGTGGCCTCCCAGAAGTTGATCTCATCATCATCGCTCATCACCATATCTTCTTTGAAATTGAAGAGATCGTACAACTCCAACACCTTGTTCTCAAGAGATTTCACGAAGTGTCCCTCCACATAATCACCTGGAGATTGTGCGGTGTAAGATACGAGACAAGGTTTGAAGAGAGTATCATCGAAACACTTCACGAGATATGAGTACCCTGAAGGTTTGTGGTGTTGATAGGGGTTCGTGAAACTCATGCGATCATCAGGTGTGCATCCACTGATCTTCTCGGTGTAACATTCAAAGTCAGCATATATCACGAAAGGCACTCGCATCTTCCTGTTGTGATACACAAACTCAATGAATTTAGGGTTACCTTCTTCAATTTGAGGCATCTCCATTCTGACTGAGTCGTGATTCACACAGAAGTCGTGATGCTTCGTCAACTCTTTGGGGGAGGTGAATCGAGATAAGCATCTGCGACAGTAGTGAACTGCGTGCTCGTGATTGTTTGTGAAGGAGCTCATGAGTCGTGAGAAGTTATTAATCGCACAGTTGTGGTTCGTCTCTTCATTTGAGAGGAAGAGAAGATCAATACGACGAGGTGCATCTCTTTCACTCACTCTCAGTGGATATATGTACCCCATTGCTTTCGCACCACCTTCACTGTAAGAGAATACATTGATTGCATACTCAGGGTTGTTTCTCTCAAAACGATCAATCTGTTTGAGGGGTGTGGGGAATTCTATGCCACTTCAGTCAAATTGCTCTAAATTGACACGCATCTCTCTGCTCACCCTCTGAGGACTATTCTTGGGGGGATTTACAGCAACGGTCACTGCCCATTTGAAACATTCATGATCATCCTCGTTCTTGATGTTAACGATTGCTTTCTTAGTGGTTAACTCTTTGGGTAAGGGAATGTACAAGCATCCGAGGAGAGGTTCAAATGGGTTGATGTGAATCTTTAAAGAGATGACATGATCGAATGCCCATCCTGAACCCTCGTTTTGAAACTTCTGATTCTTCTCAAGCATCTCCTTTACGATATGATCGAAGATTCCACTCACGTTGGAAGATTCAGTGATCTCGATAATGCGAGTGTGGAAGTATCCTCTGTTCTTGTTAATCTCCCCTGTGGCAGGATTCTCCTTAATATACTCACAGGAGAAGATGAACTTAATCTTAAGGGGCTTCTGACTTTCATTGAGTAGTTTGACGATGCCTTCTTTAGCCTCCTTCAAGAATGTTGGTGGATCATAACCTTCCACACCATCCACAATGAATGTTTTGAGGTAGCCTTTAAACGCAGAGTTATGTGGTTTAGGGGTGAATAAAGTCTTCTTCTTGTAGAGTTTGTTAATTTGATCTATCAACCTCTCCACTCGTTCGCTCACCTGTTTCCTGATGGTCCTTGGAACGAAAGATATGATCCAATTCGCGAATCTTCCCATGATAACACGTGCTGGAGTTGGTTGAAGTGTGGGGGTATCTATCTCCGGATTTGGGCGGTTGAGAATGTACTCAGAAGCAGGAATAGGTTGAAGTATCGGTGCGTTGATCTTAGGATTTCGAACCTTCAAAGGATTCCTTTTGAGTGGAACAGGCATTCTCTTAGGAGGCATGATTTCTTTTAAAATAAAAGCCTGCTTCTCTTTAAAAGCCTTTGCGCATTTTCAAAATCTAAAGTTAAGCGTTTTAAAAGAATGTTGTGTTATTTCTCAAATGCAGCCATTGATCATAGAGAAAGAAAAGCACACATACAAGATATATCCATGCGAACACAGACGCAACAAGTATCAGTGCGCTATATGTTGGCCGAGATCTTTCTGCAATCACGGGAAGGTGAAGCACTTGTGCATTCATTGCTGTGCTGGAAGAAAGTTCTGCGATCATGAGATTCCAAGAAAGCATTGCCGTGAATGCTCTCCAGAACTATTCTGTGAACCACACAGACGTCTTAAAGCAAGATGCAAAGAATGCATAGATTTTCCTTCATAACCGCTCTAAACCACTCAACACTGATCGTTCATAGTCTTCAGAGGTCTATGAAATTTTTGAGAAATATTTCTCAAGAATAATCAGTGAGGGTAAGTCATGGAGTCACAGAGCTTCTACATTCTTGATTGGGAGAACCCCATATTGAACGTTCTGATCCTCAAGCCAACACCTGTGTGGATGTTTGATCACATGCGCACAAAGTTGTGGCAGCTTGAAAAGTCTATGGATGATTTAAATCGTTCAGAATTCACCACCACACGCACTCATCTAGAGGATTTGAAGTATTCAATGAAAACACTCTGGGATGAGTATGTTAGGGCCCCATATGTTTCTCAAGAGGAATCAAACACACCTCTTGATCCTGAGATCCTCAAAGAGTTTGACATACTCTCAGATACATCAATCGTTGATGAGCTTTTCGATGCATCTTATACGTACACCAAAAGAATTCAAAAGATCTTCGTACTTCCTGAGTATGAATTGCCTCCTTTTGATGTCTTTCCATATGAAGATACCCCCAAGTTGTCAATCGTGGAGTTTGAACAACACTCAAACATGTTTGCCATCTCTCAAGAATACACCATCACAGAGTTCATTGTGAACGAATACGAATGGTCAGATTTTGGGGGATCATTCAAGGTTCTCGATACCTTCACCATTGAGGAGGTGTTCAAGTGTTCAACCATCGAGTTTGTTGCACCCCCAAAGAGAATTATCATCGAACCAGAAAAAGAACGCCTCATCATCCCTCCCCCTCTCAATTTCTATGAATACACCAAAAAGCTTCTCAAATCACGCACCAAGTTAGAGTTGATTCATATCATGTGTAGTTTGAATCTTAAGCATGAGGCAAGAATGACCAAGGCAGTTCTGATACACAAGATTGTGCGTTACGAGAAATTCATACACGATATGTGAAAGAAGTTTGGTCCAAATGCTTTCTGCGAACATGGTATCATGAAATTCGCGTGTGAAAGATGCAGCTTCTACCTGAAGTATAAGTATCAACCACGCAAACGTTATTAAGAGGCGAAAATCAAGCATTGTTACACCTGCAGGAAGATGAGCTTATGCAAATTCCTGTGGGATGATGCATCAGAGGAATTCATAAACAAGAAAAGATATGAACGCATGTGTAGATACAAATTCCCAACGAAATGATCACGTGATTCATTTCAAAATACACGTAATGTACACGAGGTGATCACGTGATTAACACTTCAATCTCACGAGGTGATCACGTGATTGGCATCTTCAGCACCTTCACAACATTCGCAACATCTTCAGCATCTTCACAACACCTTCAGCATCTTCACAACACCTTCAGCATCTTCACAACATCTTCAGCATTTTCATAATAATAATAATAACTAGAAATACGACTCCCGCAAAACCTCGCGAAGCTAGTTGTTAAAGGACTCCTAATGGTTTTTCCTGTGAGGTATCAAACCCCAATTTATGTATTTACTTATTATTATATTATTTTTACTTTTTGTACTTTCTCATTTTTTGCAATTATCATGATTATTATTATTGTATTATTATCATTATCATTTTAAATATTATTACTGGTATTGATATTATATTATTAGTATTGTTATTTTTCATGTTTAACATAATATACTGTTATGGGGTGGGGGTGTATATATCTCCTAATCTGGGCAAAGGTATTGTTCCTGTACCACTACAAGCAATTCTGTTTTTCTTCTGAATAGGGTTTGTATCATAGGAAGTAAAAATTACTCAACTCTGAACAATACCATTCCTACTTTTAAGCTTAGAATGTAGTCATGGTTGCCACAGCCATAAGATCTTTAAATTTCCTGACTTTTACCTAACAAATGTAAAATTTCCCTTACCAACTAAATTAGAAAAGTCACAAATTAGTCCTGGTAATGACCTCCAACCTCTTCTCACAACCAACCTCTCCACCCATTTATTTAATATGCTTTCAGAAAGTCACATACAGTGTACATGGATTGATAGTTTCTTAAGATAACCAATTCATGGAAAAAGGATTGATTTTCTTGTAAAACCAAAATCAGCTTGCCATTGAATTCTACCAATCCAACACATTTCATGTCACGTTCTTGACCACACCAAATCATTGCTGAATTGGCAAGAAATAAATTAGTAGTATTCAATTTCACTTTTCCCTGACTTGATTTACAATTCCCTTACTTTTCACTGACCTTGAAGAATTTTTTTTCCTTACCATTTCCTGACCTGTGGTAATCATGCCAGTGCAGTCATTTGTCCATACAGTTAGTGTGGAAAATCATGATTGAAAGCATAGGGCATTTAGGAAACTTCAAAGACTTGTTATTACATACAGCACCCTTGCAATGAATATATAAGAAAAATCGCTAAAGATTTTAGCATTTAAAACTTTAGTTTCTCCCTTGTAGAGTTTTTCCAATGTAAAAGGTCAACTGTATATTGTTGTTGTTATAAAATATTTGTATTTGACATCATAAAAATGAATTAAACAGCATTAAGGAAAAAGGTTAAGGTGTTGTCTAATTTTGCAAAGTAGGGCTTAAATTAACTTTTCATTTGTGGGAAAAGGGTGGGTGCTAAGAGAGTAATTCCCAGGAATACATGGAACTCAAAGGTAAAAACCCATTTTGAAAAGGCTATGGAAAATGTCTGTCCCAACGAAACTTTTTAATTACGTAATACATATATGTAGCAAAGAAATATAGCAAAGAGTAATACTACTCAGAAGTCAGTAACAACATCTGCTATCACAACTGCAATCTATGTATTGGGAATTTCTTTCAAATGGAAGGCAATCGTTTCACTACGAAAAATACCTACTTGCATTCTCATTGCAGTATTAATACTACGTGACTGTCATCTTTCATTTCTTTGCGGTTGGTTTCTGTTTCCCCTTTCCCCGACACCTTTTTTCACGACGATATGGTAATCTGTTTTGTCCTTCGTCTTCTGATTCTGTCTGCATGCTGGAAGTCGTTCCTACTCGGTTTCCGTTCTAAGTCATTTTGCTAACGATTTTGTTCGCCAATTTCGTTATGTAATCGCTTGCTCATGTCCTGTACTTTGTTTCTATCGATAACAAATTCAATTTCCAATCTAACTTGAAGGTAACTTGATGGTATTCCTGGTCCTTTTCCTTGCTGATTCCTTTGCTTTTTTTGAGCGAGCAGTTGTTGTCTTAGCTGCGATGTCTCTTGTTATCGTCCCTACCGTCGTTTCTCAATCTCTGCTTTGAGTCGCCGGTCGAGTCGCCGCTTCCCGTGTGCCGATTTCTTGCGGCATTCAAACTTACTCGACGACGATCTCTCACCATTTTTTCTTGTATATGTCGGAGATCTTCTTGCTGGGATGTACGTCCAAGACGAGTGAAATCGGTTTTCACAAAACTCACATTATTTTCAAACCATCATTCAAGGAATTCGTATAAATGGCGGCATTTCACATGGAGTAATCTTGCCAGGTAACCTGGCCTGCGAACGGACACCTTTAAAATATTTAACAACTATTCACCGAAGTGGAGGTGGCTAGTGCTGGATATTTGCCGAGCCGCGAAGCGGCGAGGTAAATATCCAGCACTAGCCACCGACGCTGAGGTGGCTTCCCTTGTAGAAATTCAGTACATTTAAAGTATACTTCAAGTATACTTTTTTTGTACTTTCCAGAAAGGAAGTACATTTGAAGTATACTTAATATCGACTTCAACAAAAAAAGTATAAATGAAGTATATTAAACAAATTGTGGTAAATGTACTTCACTTATACTTCAATTGGAAAAGTATACTGCAAGTATACTTTTCTAAACTTTGGAATTTGCAAAAAGGTTTGCATACCAAATAAAGTATACTTTAAGTATACTTTTAAAACTTTTAAAGTCGCAGACAATCTAGCATGCAAGTCTGCAATCTTAAAATCTCTCCAAAGATCCTTTAAAACTGAAAAAATTAATACATGTTAAAAAACTATTCCAGAAAACATTTTGAATCAGCAGGGCACAATTGTCCAGAAGCAACAGGAACCATATTTCTTGCTTAATGTCAGTATTTTAGTTTTTTTAATTACTGGTGTAACACATAAACAGAAACATTTCCCAAATTATGATATAGGGAGTAACCACTAAACAGCAGGGTATCACAAATGAAGTGGTTCACAACTGATCTAATAAAAACATTGAAATTATTTGTATAAGCATATACAATATGCACATACCAGACATAAAGAACAACTAACAATAATAGTTATTTTTCCAAACCAGTGACATAACTTGGGTGTAAAGTAAGGGTATAAGTATTTCAAAGAGTTGTTGCAACTAAATACATGTTTATTGATAAAATTATTTTGACTTCTTTTCTATTTACAAAATTTGTACCACACTTGCACACGTTACCAGCACTCTCCTCAGAATCGAAAGCCATAAGGTAATCTTCGATGCCTTCTTGTTTATCTTCTGCAATTATCTCGGCTAGTCCTGATTCTGAAGGCTTAAGAGGTCCATCTAAAGGGTCACATTGGTCGCCATGCTCATGATCATAATCTTCGTATTGACTAAAATAACTCTCACTGTCATCCGTTTCGAAAGGAACAGCAGTCTGGCTTAACAAACTGTGTAATGGTTCACCGGTTTCCATATGTGTGAAGTCATGGTTGGGTAACAATGGAAAGCTGCCGCTCAGTCGCGCGTCATTCCCAAATATTGACTCCGTGCTGAGGTCTTCCGAGGGCAAAGCAGTGGACGTCGGGAAATTCTTTCGTCAACGTCTCAACGTTGTTCGAGGTATCTTTGATCCCGGTTGAGAAAGATACCGGTTGAAAGGTCCACGCAAGTTACTCTTCTTTAGCTTTTTTGCCGAACAAGAATCCTCACTGTTGTCCGCCATTTTTTTCTTTTGTCCTTGCCAAGCTCCGCTGACATCTAACACAGTCGGCTTATATACGGGATCTTATACTTTTCCTTACTTGGCAACATACGGGACACAGAGTTTAGTTTTGGCGGGCGAAACGAACTGGCGAGCAAACTTTGTCTCTCAAAAGTAACCTTGAGATCGGTGACTCGTGAAATTGCGTTGGTATTTTGCCTTTTCTACTTAGATCTTACCTCTGTCTGTAGACACAATGAGCGACACAAAGAAAGACAATAAAAGGAAAACAACACCATCATTCAAGTATGGTGAAAGAAGTAAGTGAAATTGTTTTATATAACAAAGTTCCAAGTTCTTTTTACACGTGAAGATGCGCTGCATTCGTTGCCCGCTATTAAGCCCCAAAGTTTATCGCATTTTAATCGATAAATATAGACTGATGTGTTCCCATAAATTATATAAACGTTTTCTTAATCTGAGTTTGCAGACGCCCTTGTGCTTTGCGCTATAAAAGAAACCTAAACGGTTCTTTCAAATGAAAGAAGAGGCAGCATGTTCTCGTTGTTGTTCTAAAAAGTCGAGGTCACTGCAAGTCGATTTTTAACTATTGTATATACAGTAAGAATTATTTGTTTCCCTTTTTAGAATACTTTCGGGTGCAATTTATTGAGGACAATGTTAAGTTTATCGTTGGTGAAACCGAACTGAGAAAAGAAGACAATACAACTTCAGCAATGTACCTGGACAAAAAGTACTACCCTTGTGTGGTTCTGAGCGAGAGTGGTGAGTTTCTACCATTATTTTTCGTTTATAATTTGTTTACCCGTTTAAACTTGCCCTTACCGTTCTTAACAGTAAATTTCGTGAAAGTTTCAGCCAAAGCAGTTGGTTGCATATCTATTTAATGCATCCCTAGTAGTGGGTAAAAAATGGTCATACTTTCCAGTCAAAAGGAAATGATACCTACTGAAAGTGCATGCAACTGAAATGACTGTTTAATATGCGCATACGCGTTCAATAAAAGCAACAAGTATTACTTTTCAAGCCTTTGGGCCAAAAAGAAAGAATACAATAACAGGTAATTGAAATCTGTTTTACTTTCATTTTAACAGACGACAAAGAGCAGTTAACAAAAAGTAAAACTGCAATGGATGCCATAGCTGCCAAGCTGTTTTTACAGCGATGATGAGCTTCTAGGGAGGAGTCTTGGAGGAAAAAATGGAAAACAGTGCGTTGATACAGACATTCTTGAGAGCATCTTGAGTAAGTATAATCAAGACTTAACAATACTTATTAGAACAATAAAAATGTTTACACTGCATGAGCCAGTCTTTGAAAGGGTAGCTTAATGCAGTGAATTGGGAATTCTTAAAATTTTGACAAAAGATTTGTTTCTAAAAAAATTGATTCAGATGCATTGATTGAAGTTGCCAATAAGGTACTGGTTTTAAAGTGCAAGCATTAACATACGCAGAAACAGTAAGATGTCAATCAATGATCAGTATTTTACTGCTTTTACATATAACACTGTATGTTGCCTAGTAAACTATATAATGCTTTTGTTGTGAATGAGCATTTACGGCTGTCCGCTAGCTTGTATAAAAAAGCCTTTGGTAGTGTCCCTAAAATAGCTTATTGCTTAATACATGACCATGCAATAAACATATAGAGAACTAAAGTACAGATGTTTTTGAGATGGCAATAGTAACCACAATAAGTTTATTTTCTTTCCCAGTGGTGCTTGTTACAAACTTTTCTCTTTAATAGCATTTATTTTAAAATGCTTAAAACAAAGCCTTTGTCATATTATCATTATTGTTTCAGGTATATAGTAAAAGCAGTTGCCTTAGTTAATTCTGATCACTATTCCTATCTCAAAAATGTCTTTGTTGGCTATCTAATATTGAAAGTGGCATGGGATCAACAACATACAAGAAGTGGTGACTTACAAGAAGTTAAAAGAAAAAGTTTAAGTAATCTGTAAAAGTGGCTGCCCAAAGAAATTAGTTACAGGGATCATATTTGGCTGTGTTCTTGATATAATAGCTTCTCTAAGTCTTTACTATTCTCATTGTTTTGTAGGTTACACAAGAAAGAAGTTCCCAGGCATGACATCTGACAGTGGCATTGCAGAACAAAATAACCTGTCTTGAAGCTAAGTCAACAAAAGGATAGTCCAAGTTGTTGATTATTGAAAAATGTGCAAAAAGCTTCTTGAAACACCCGTTTAAAATCTGTCTTAGATACAGTGATAGAATTGTCCATTAAAATTTTTAATCTTTGCAATATATATTGTTTATTGCTAAAAACTAGAACATGAGTTTATTTCAGTTTAAAGAAATCTACATGTAGCCACTACTTCATGCAGACTGTTGCTGTGCATGATTATATATTTCTAAACATATACATTATTATATATTATCAAATTCAGTGAGTTCCAATTAACTTGAAAGATCAGAGTAGAGGTGCCTTTTTATAATATTGTGAAAACCTCTTTTTAGTCAAATTTACTTTTCACTGAGAGTACATTTGCATTGCATAAGTCACATTTATTATATATATATATATTGATAAGAATAAATATGTAGATTGATTAAACCTGTGTTTAGGTTATTTATACATGTATTCATTAAGTATACTTCAAGTATACTACAAATGTACTTCAAGTATACTTCCTTTAAAGTATACTTCAAGTATACTCCCTTTAAAGTACACTTTAAGTATACTTTTTGGGTGACCAAAAGTTGTGTACTTTAAGTATACTTCTCTAAGTATACTTTAAGTATGAATGAAGTATACTTTTTAAAGTGTTTATCACCTATTTAAAGTATACTTTAAATGTACTGAATTCCTACAAGGGTTTAGTATATACTAAATATATGTACTATATATACTACTAGAAATACGACTCCCGCAAAAACCTCGCGAAGCTAGTTTTTGAAGATGTCACCATGCTTTTATATTTTATTCTCTAGTTTTTTTTATATTTTATTTTTTATATCAGGGTAATCCCCATTATTTTATTTCTTATTCTGTTTTTGGTACACAATTAGTGACACCTGGTGCAAATTACACGATCAGTATACCGCTCAACAAAGTGCTTATAAAAATTGAATTGACCTTCATTTAGCTCTTTCACTGCCACTGAGATTGCACCAGAGGGAATAGAAGTAAAATTATTTATTATCTTGACAGGGAATACAGAGTCGATGAAGTATCACAATAATATTCACTTAACACAAATTGAAAATGACTGTGAATCTTTTGCAGCTGAAATCTTGAAGAGTTGATATGAATGCTTGTGTTTACCACAGTGTAAAAACCTGTGTTTTTTTTCTTTAGTTTTATTTTCTTAGTCTCTACTGCCTTGTCTTCTTTGTCTTCTTAGTTATAATTGTATGAGATTCATTGTAAGAAGAATCTTCTGATTATATATTTTATTGTCCACTGCAGTCATTATTTCATTCCCGGGTAACCACAGTTGAGAGCATTATGAATAGTGCATGTTTTAATTTGTGTACTCTTTTCAGTTGCAATGGTACCCCCAGTGGTAGATAGAAAAATTCCTCTTCCCTCAAAAGAGATGCCATATCAACAGAAGTGTGAGATACAATGTCATTACATAAAAAAAATTGGGGGTGAATCAATTGGATTCTACAAAAACTTTGAATAAAGGTTTGGTAATAGTGAGTGCTGACTGTATAGTATGTGGTTGTGATATTTCTAGGTCATATCATAAAAACAATACATGTAAGAAAGAGTTATTGAAATCTTAATATGTTCCAAAAGATTGCTTCACTATGTACTCCTGTAAAAAAATAATGTGAAATCAACATCAATCAGTCAAAAGTATATACCACATGAACGTTTAATTGTGCTGTTACAGAAACAGGCAAAATATCCATACCCAACCACAGAAGATTGTTATTTTTAATATATGAAAATTTCTATTATAAAAGCTGCAGAAGAAAGATTTAATATAAAGATGGTATTTCATCGAAAAATTCATGGCAGCCAGAGGTATTGAACTGTAACCAATGACATATAGTAACGAGAAGAACTATCATTATATTATTATTATTATTATCATTACTATTATTATTACTGGTATTGATATTTTTGTTATTGTTATATTTTTTATGTTAAACATAATATATTTTTATGGGGTGGGATGCATGTCCTAATCTTGGTAAAGATATTGTTACTCTACTACTACAAGCAATACAAAAGTCTTCTTAATAGGCTTTCCATCAGAGGTGGTAGTAATCAAAACAGCTCCAAACAATACCATTTCTTCTTAAAGGTTTAGAATCTAGTGCAGTCATTTGAGTATAAAGTTTGGGTGGAAAATCATTATTGAAAGCATAGGGCATTTAGGAAACTTGAAACACTTGTTACTACATACAGCACAATTGCAATGAATATATGAGAAAGATCATAAACATTTTGGCATTACAAAATTTATTTTCTTCTTTATAAAGTTTTTCCAATGTAAAAGGATAAATTATTGCATGTTGTGGTTGTTATGAAATATTGATACTTAACATCATAAAAATAAAGCAAACACCATAAAGTAACAAAGTTAATATGTTATGTCTGACTATGCAAATTAAGGCTTGAATTAACATTTCATTTGTGGAAAAAGGGCAGGGGTTCTAGATAGCAATATTATCAGGGGGGGGGGGGGTCATTGAACTCTATGGTAAAACTGAACCATTGTGAAAAGGGTATGAAACTTGTTGTCTCTACGCAATATTATTGAAACCTTTCAATCAGAGAATACATACACATATATACAGCAAAGAGAAATGCTACTCAGAATTCAGTAATCACATTTGCTTTATTTTGAAATGATCGCATTGATCACTGATAATATTGCAGAACCAGTACTTTATAGTGACACAGGGTATATATTCTGTTGAAAATGTTTAACAGAACTGCTAGATAAAGAAAATTTACAATGTTTTCACTGTTGCAATGATATCAGATCACATCGTTATAAATGATTGCTATAACAACTGCAACTCTCTGTGTTTGGATTACTTCAAAATGGAAACGCTATTGTTTTACTATAAAAAATACCTATTTACATTCTCTTGTAATCTGTTGGTCGCCTTCCGATTCCGTTTTTACACTAACAGAATTATTTTCCAGAGACATCTCCAATCGTTGAAGTCCTTCTTACTCAGTGTCCCTTCTAAGTCGTTTTGCTAAATGTAGTACGCCAATATATTTCGTTATGTAATCGTTCACTCATGTCCTGTATTTCTATCAATAACACATTCAAATTTAAAACTAACTTGATTGAATTCCTGGTCCTTTTCCCTGCTGTTTCATTTTTCCTTTTTCTGGAGCGAGCAGTTGTTGTCTTGGCTGCGATGTCTGTTATTCTCCCTGCTGTCGTTTCTCTGTCCCTGCTTTGAGTCGTGCTTTTCGTGTGTTGATTTTCACGGTATTCGAACTTAATCGGCGACGATCTCGTGCTGCTCTTTCTTGAATATCTCGGATATCTTCTTGCTGGGATGTACTTCCAGGACGAGTGAAATCGGTTTCCACAAAATTTACATTACTTTCAAAAAAGCATCACCGAATTCCCAATGGCGGAAACTCAACAGTTCTCAAGTGCGCTGCTATTGCCAGGTAACCACGCCTGCGAACGGACACCTTTAAAATATAGATATATATATATAAATATATATATATAAAAAGTTATGATGCTTCGAGCCAACAGGGATGCCACACGCCAGAAGGATCCAAAAGGATTCGTAGTAAATATATATATATATATATACATATATAAAAACTCTCGGCTCGATTTACTCGGGCTTGCGAGCCACGTGGTCTGACCGGAACCGACACGATTAGTAACCTCGCTACGCTCGGCCTTCGGCCTCGCTTCGCGAGGAAATATATGTATTTAGTATATACTAAATACATATATTAAATAGATTTAGGCCAGCCTAAAAGCGGAGCTCCTCACACAGACCCTCACACATTGAAAATGTTGTCACTAAAGTTACTAGAAATACGACTCCCGCAAAAACCTCGCGAAGCTAGTTTTTGAAGCAGTCACAATGCTTTTATATTTTATTTTATTGGTGCAAATTACATGATCAGTATACCGGTCAACACAGTGTTTAAAAATTGACCTTCATTTAGCTCTTTCACTGCCACTGAGATTGCACCAGAGGGAATAGAAGTAAAATTATTTATTATCTTGACAGGGAATACAGAGTCGATGAGGTATCACAATAATATTCACTTACCACAAATTGAAAATGATTGTAAATCTTTTGCAGGGGAAATCTTGAAGAGTTGATATGAATGCTTGTGTTTACCACGGTGTAAAAACCTGTGTTTTTTTTAGTTTTATTTTCTTAGTCTGAGTCTACTGCTTTGTCTTCTTTGTTGTACATCCCTTTTAAACACAATATGTTCTTACACCGAGGATGAGTTGAATGCTCCAATTATTTTTTGTTTATGTTTTTTGCTTATAATTGCATGAGATTCATTGTAAGAAGAATCTTCTGATTAGATATATTATTGTCTACTGCAGTCATTATTTCATTCCTAGGTAACCACAATTGAGAGCATTATGAATAGTGCATGTTTCAATTTATTTACTCTCTTCAGTTGCAGTAGTACCCCCAGTGATGCCATATCAACAGAAGTGTGAGATACAATGTCATTACATAAAATAAAAATTGGGGGTAAAACAATTGGATTCTACAAAAAGTTTAAATAAAGGTTTAGTAATAGTGTGTGCCGACTGTATAGTATGTGGTCGTGCTATTTTTAGCTCATCTCATAAAATCAATACATGTAAGAAAGAGTTACTGAAATCTCAATATGTTGATAATTATTGCTGCACTACATAGTCCTGTAAAAAAATAATGTGAAATCAACATCAATCAGTCAAAACTGTATACCACATGAAAGTTTAATTGTGCTGTTACAGAAACAGGCAAAATATCCATAACCAAACAGAGAATAGTACATTATTTTGAATATATGAAAATTTCTATTATAAAAACTACAGAAGAAAGATTTAATATACGCATGGTATTTCATCGAAAAAGTCATGGCAGGCAAAGGTATTGAACTTGTAACCAATGACATATGGTAACGAGAAGCACTATCATTATATTATTATCATTATTATTATCATTACTGTTATTATTACTGGTATTGATATTATTATTGTTATATTTTTTACGTTAAACATAATATATTTTTATGGGGTGGGATGCATGTCCTAATCTTGGTAAAGATATTGTTACTCTACTACTACAAGCAATACAAAAATCTTCTTAATAGACTTTCCATCAGAGGTGGTAGTAATCAAAACAGCACCAAAGAATACCATTTCTTCTTTAAGGCTTAGAATCTAGTGCAGTCATTTGTCTATACAGTTTGTGTGGAAAATCATTGAAAGCATAGGGCATTTAGGAAACTTGAAACACTTGTTACTACATACAGCACACTTGCAATGAATATATGAGAAAGATCATAAACATTTTGGCATTACAAAATTTATTTTCTTCTTTATAAAGTTTTTCCAATGTAAAAGGTTAATTGCATGTTGTGGTTGTTATGAAATATTGATATTTGACATCATAAAAATAAAGTAAACAGCAGAAAGTAACAAAGTTAATATGTTATGTCTAACTTTTCAAATTAAGGCTTGAATTAACATTTCATTTGTGAAAAAAGGGCAGGGGTTCTAGATAGCAATATTATCAGGGGAGGGGGGTTCATTGCACTCTAAGGTAAAACTGACCCATTGTGAAAAGGCTATGAAACTTGTTGTCTCTATGAGTAGTATGTAAGCGAGTTTATAAGTTGATTTTTAGCTTATTTTTAAATTTTGACTGGAAAATCTTTGTTCTTTTTTTAGCTTACGGGTTATTTTTAAAATTTATCAGAAAAAAAGCATATATTTTTTTAGCTTACAGGTTATTTTAAAATTTGACAGAAAAAATCTTTGTCCTTTTTAGCTTACAGGATTTGACAGAGCTTAAATTTATAATTTTATTTTCTTTTTATCAGAGATTTTTTCAGATTATAAAATAAAAATGATATTTAAGGATTAGAAAAATACTAATAGAAGAGTAATTATGGATCAATTAAATAATTTATGTTTGTATGAACTAAAAAGAATTGCAAGAGAGTTAAAAACGAAAGGAAGATCAAAAATGGGTAGAATGGATTTAATTAATGAGTTTAAAAAATATAAAGAGGAGGAGATTATTGATTTAATTGAAAAAGTTACTACTACTACTAGCGATTATGTAATAGATAATTACTGAGGCGAGCAGCATTATTGGATATAATGCAGGCAGCTGAGGCCGCAGGCCGAAGCTGTCTGCATTATATCCAATAATGCTGCGAGCCGAAGTAATTATCTATTATAATTACTGATCGTCGTCCAAACCCATTGTTTTCTGTCTGCAATTATATCATCGAATGTCACCCTCCTTTTGTATTTCTGTGGAAAACAATAAGTTAAACAATTCATGGCGTTCAATCGATACTTTTTATTCAAGGTAACTGCCACATTAGCTATTGTTTTCATGAGCATAACTTGACATGTACGTGTGAAAAATGCAACCAGAAACGAGTTATTGACTGTTTGTTTGTCAAGGTAGATTCAATTTGCATATTGCTCGACAAACACAGTTCTTTCTGAAAGTCAACTCGTTGTTTGGAATGATGGCGGAAAACTTCTGCGAAAGCAGTTCTGAAGAAGAATTGTGTCTTACGCAGTCAACGTTTACTATTAAGTCGGATGAATGAGATGGTAAGTACTTTCTCAGTCGTTACAGTTCTTTTGGTTTTCCTTAGTTGTGTGTAACCCGATGTTGTAATTGTTGTTCGGGAATGGGTGTGTCGACGAGTGAAGGGCACAGAAAATGATCAGAGGATAATAATTTTATTCATTAAAGTATTAGAAGCGGATATGGACACAAATGTTCTTGACTTTGGTTAGTTCGTTTTCTAGTGAGACAGATAGTCATGTACTTTTCTAAATATTTTCAGTCCTAATTGTTTGTGTAACGAGGAGTATTGGTTGTTACCTCATTTTCTCTTGTTGTTACTAGGGAGTGAAAGATTTCGTGCGCCAATCTCATCTGACGAATGTCGGAGGTTTGAAGACAGTTCCGATGCTAGTCGAAGGAAGTAGAATTGGGCGCTGAATATCTTTAAAGAATGGCGAGAGACGAGGAAGTGCTTCAGCAGTGGATATACGGATGTAAAGCATGCTGCATTATTAAAACCAAAACACGCAGCATTATTTTTAATAATGCAGCTTGTTATAGGTTTAATAATGCTGCGTGTTTTAATAATGCTGCGTGTCGATTTAGCACGTGTAAGATTACCCCTGATAATTTCCCTGCTACCAAAAAAGACCGCACCCGTTTTTCTCACACACTTGGTTTGCATTTTTTTTCTCTCGGCATTCGATGATATAATGCAGACAGAAAACAATGGGTTTGGACGACGATCAGTAATTATATTTGTATTCATGGAAAAATTAAATATTTTTGCAAAGAATGTGGTGGATCACAAATATGTAAACATGATAGAATTAAGTATGCTTGTAAAAAATGTAAAGGATCAATATATTGTATGCATAATAAGCAAAAACAAAAGTGTAAAGAATGTGGCGGATCACAAATATGCATACATAATAAACAAAAACAACAATGTAAAGAATGTGGAGGATCACAAATATGCGAACACATGAAACAAAAAGCCTCTTGTAAGGAGTGTCGTATAAAATTAATTTATGATTTAAGGATTAGGAAAAAATGTAAATAAAATGGAAATAATAGTAAAAGAAAAATATAGTGGAAAAACTTCTATGAGTTTTGAATATTATAATGAAAAAAAACTTGGTGTTAATGATTTTTTAGATTCAATTAAGGAAGATTTATTAAAACATATATCAAATATTAGAGGTTTTATTGATTAAAATTATGAACTTTATGAATATTATAACTATTTTGGGTATGATGAAGATTCCGAAGGGGTTGAATTTGGAATTTGGCATGATGATAATGAAGAGTATTTTTATTTTTCTATTTTTGGTATAATGGGTTTATATTTAGATGGTATATCTAATAATGAGTTTGTTAGTGATTTAATATATTATGCTAATAGAGAAAAAGAATATCAAGATGATAAGATGAAATATAATATTAATAATTTTATTATTGATTCAATTTGGATTTCTATAAATGTAAATGCTGATAAGTTGAAACATAAACATAAATTTTATAAAAAATTATATGACGAATTAATGCCTATAGCATGGCATCCAAGTAGGTATTTAGATTGGTGTATTGGTGTTGAGGAATTAAAGTTTTTGGAAGAAGAGGTATTTGGTGAAGAAGATTGATAAAAAGTTATGTTATATAACCCAATAAATGGTTACATAACAAAAATTTATTTAAATCTTAAACTAAAAGTTACAGATTCTCCTTTTTTTTAGATCAAACTTTTTCCAATCAGAGTCTAAAATGGTTAAATCAAAGTGATTAATCAAGTTATCATATTTTCTAATTGGAATAGATGGATAATCTTTTGATGGAATGTTTGCTAGCAATTGGGATGGTTGTATTTTTACAAGGGCTCCATTTTTACCTTTATTCGTGTATGACATTCTATTATCAACTATGCTGCATAAAAGTCTCAAAGGTTCTTTTATAGTTATATCTATTTGAAATATTTTAAATAAAACCTCTGGCACCCCTAAAGAATTTTGCAAACCCTGGCTAAATTTAATGTTAAATGGTTTATTGTTGATTATGTAAGCAAAATTATCTCCGATAATCATTGTTATATTTTTACCCTTTTCGCTGAGCTCAATTAATATTTTTATATCATTTATGGAATATATTCCTGGATTAAATATTACTAAAGGTTTATCTTGTTCATCAGTTATTTTTTCTTGATTCCTTAAAGTTATTAGTCTTTTTGTTTTAATATTACAATCTAAAAGTTGTAATTCACTAATGTATTTCATTGGAGGGTCTAAATAAACCCTAGTTTCTGAATTATACATTGTAATGCTAAACATTTTTCATTTAGAAGGTATATGTTTAGATTATTTTTTATCGAAATAAAAACCAAGATAATAACCCTCCAGCAAATATTAAAACAATAAGAGTATTTTGATGAGAAGATGTTTCTATATTACTAACTTCATCGCTATTGTTTGATTCATCGCTATTGTTTAATTTAGGATTCCTTGGTTGAGCATTAGTATTTAATAAAACCTTTGATGTTCCTAAACTATGAGTTATTCCAACATTTTTTGTTTCAATGTTTAATGAATTATTTACCCCAAATTTCATATCTTCTGTTGCTATTTTCAGATTATTATTGTATCCAATAACGCTTTCTGTATTTATAATTAAATTGCTTGGCATCAACAAAACATTAGGAGCTATAGCCAAATCAAGCCGTACTTTTGATTCTTGAACTGCCATTTGATATCTTTGATTTGAATTTGCGATATCATTTTCAATCACAGAGCTTTCAAATAAATCTATAAATTCTTGCTGAGTTTCAAATGCTCTTCCTCCATTACCAATAATTGAATTCCTAGTATTAACTTGGGCCCCCAAAACGCAATAAACAAAAGCTTCAACCGATCTATTTATTCTTCCTAATCCAGCATTTGTTAATCCATATCCAGATTCTGGTATAAACCATGCATATTGAAAATCAACAAAGTAATCATTTCGAAGCATAGATATTAAATTCCCATCTATTTTTTTACCTCCATCATCAGAAAATCTATTTGAACTGCTTGGCCATATATTAGCTTCTGTATCATAACCTCTTACAATTCTAACATTTTGATTTCCTCCTCCTTGACCATGAACGCTTCCGGGAGGTACATATCCTTTTCCATAATCAATGAATACATCTCCAACTCCATGGTTTGCACCCCCTTTCCATCTAAAATTAGCTAAAGGTTTATTTAATCCCTTATAATCTTGATTATTGCTTAAGCCAAATTCTGCGCATAAACGATTATAAGCATTTTTGTTGTATGGATTATTTTTTAAAGAAAAAGTTTGTTCGCCGGGTAATGGTAAAGATAATTCATATAATATTCTTCTTATTGTAAAGTATATGTGAAATATAATAAAACTTCTAATAACTTTTGGGTAATTTAAACTATCATTTAAACTTACACCGCATCCAGATGTTGCACACCAAACCGCCATGTTTAACTGTTGTGGCCAGTGATTAATATTTGGTTTATTCAACCAAGCTCTAGCTTCTTTACCGCTAGTAAGTCCTACAGTCTGATTTTTAAATACATTTTTCATGGGGGAAATGAAGTTATCTTTATCTGAAACATATATATCTAAAATAATTAACATTTCTGTTACATTTTTTGCAGATTCATCAAATTTAATACCAGGTATTGGATATGTTTTGTTTGTAGATGATAAACTTTCTGGAAAGGAACTATTTTCTAACCCTAAATCTTTCCATAATAATGTTTTCAAATTAGTAGGAAGATCATCGGTCCATGTTTTTCCAGAAGGATCATCATAAGACATAATTGTTGTTCCATTAACTTTCCATTTAATATATCCACCAAATGAATCATTAATAAATGTAAATTTATCAAGGTTAACATTTGGATAACGATTTTTGAAATCATTTAAAAGCATTTTATTCTTATGTTTACTTGATCTTTAGATCGTGTTAATTAATTCCTGCAAAACAATTACAACCAACTTCAGTTTTCTCATATACAAGTTTTAATGTCCTTTCCCTCCGGTAAGTTCTTTTAATAGATCTTCGCGAACTTCTCTCCTTATCACAGACATATCCAAGTTTTTTTCTGCGTCTTTTCTAAATTTTTGTTGTATTTCAAGTTTTAGTTTTTGAAACTTTTCCAACTCTGCTAAAATTATAGAAAATTCTTGATCGGATATAACATTATCTTTCAAAGCCTTTGAAACTAAATCGTTAATTGTGTTTAATTTTGATTTTGCAATTGCAGCGGTTTGTTCGTGTTTACTAACTTTATTTGAAAATTTTTTAGAAGCAAAACCAAATCCAACCGATAACCCACCAAAAAAACCACCTATAACCCCCAAAGGCACACCAACAATAGCACCAAAACCCGTGAGAGAAGTTCCTAAGCCGCTTGCTGATAGAATAACTGAAATCAAACCACCAGAAACACTTATTTTTGTACATATTCCTCTCGCCCTATTATATTTTTTCCTTACTTCTTCGTAATGTTTAATTTCTTTCTCAAGATTTTGTAATACTTCGCTTGATTTTTGCAGTCTGAAATTAATAGGATCCGGATTATTAGGTAATCCAGGGTAAATTCTATTGTATTCATCCATATTGTATTTTACTACTCAACATGATATCTTTAGATTGACTTTTGTTACTTTCTCTTCTTTTTTATACTTTCCACAAAATATAGAACCACAGCCATTATTAAAAGCCAAGCATTCTTACCCAAAAAGCTAATGGCCTCACCCGCTGTTTTGAACAGAAAGCTTACAATCGCTCCAACCATCCCTGGTAATATTTCACCAAGTTTCTTACCTATAGTTTTCAAACCATTACCAACGCCTTTACCTAATGTGGATAAACCTTTGGAAAGACTAGAAACGATAACACCAATAACCACACCCACAGCACTGACAACAGCAAATACTGTAAAACCATACTTTTTAAAGATAGCCTTCACACGATCACGTAACGGCAGATTTTTAAGTAATTCATCATTTCGTCTATCCAGATCGCTCATTTGTTCTTGATTTGAAATTATTTGTTTTCTTACCACTTCTCTCAATTTATCAACCTCAGATTTTAAAAGATCATTACTTTGTTCCAGATTTTTTAAATTGGATAGTCCATTCTTATTTTTTCGAGTTCATCTTTGTATCGATTTAATTCACTTTTAAGTTTCCCAACCTCTGTTTTTGCTTCAGTCTTCTGTTTAACGGCTGCATCTAAATAGCTTTCACTTTCCGCGATTCTGGTTTGTTGTTTTTCAATTATAGCTCTCAACTCTTTTCTGTCAATTGTAACATATTGTTCTATCTCTTTTTCACCTGTTTCTACAACTGCTCTTAAACCATCTAAAGCATTATTTAAATCCTTATTTTCTTCATTTTTTACATTCAATTGTGCCTTTAGCTCATCATTTCTTTTAATTAAGGTTTGTGAATCAACACCCAGAGATTTTTTGATAGTAGGTGGCAAATCATCATTTAATTCACCACCCGGCGTGAATAAAGTGTATTTCTTACTTCCTTTTATTTTTAATCGAACTTCCACCTGATCATATTCATCTAGACCCGCTGTGAATGGGGCTTTAGAAGGATCAACTTCAGGAAATTTACGCCCAATCTCATTCCAAGCATAATCTTGATCTCTAAATTTTGCAGCTAATAAGGGGTCAGTTTCACTAAATGATGTTTCTTCTTCATCATAACCAGGGTAATTTAGGTGAGTGGTGGATGTCTTTTCGATTGGAGACAAATAAATTGTACCATCTGCATTTCCATCACCATCATCATAATTGTTTTTATTTAGTTCAGTTGGATCTAAATCTGGTATATCTCCTCCTTCTGCCATGATTTTTTTTTTTAATCATCAGTAATAAATCTTTAGATTGAAAAACAAAATTAAAATTTGATTTAAGGATTAAAAAAAATATATATAAAAATAAAATGATGAACGAAACTACACAATTAATAGATGTTAATAGTTATATTCCTAAAGTAAGTATGATCTTTTCTAAACCAATTGTTGGTGAAATTCCTGGAACAAAACCAAAGGTTGAATTCAAAAGAATTAAAATTTTTACAAAAAATGATGATGGAACAGAAGGAGAACTTGTTATTCCAACCGGTAATTTATATTCTTTTGGTGTTTCTACAAACACAAATCAACAAACAGGTGCAATTTCAGGATATGTGTTTCCATTATGTTTATGGAGTGGAAGCAGTCCAACACCCGAAGAAGAAAAATGGATTGATTTATTCAATGAAATAGTTGACAATTGCATTGATCATTTGATTATTAATAGAGCAAAAATTGGCAAATTTGAGTTGGAAAGAAATGAGCTTGAAAAACAAAAAGGAGGTTTAAATCCTCTATATTGGAAGTTGGAAAAATCTTCAATGGCTAGAGTTCCAGATAGAGGTCCAACTTTATATGCAAAATTAATTTGGGATAAAAAACAAGACCAAATTTTAACTAAGTTTTATAACTCTAAAAATGATAAGTTAATTGATCCATTAAAATTATTAAATAAAGGGTGTCGAGTTGAAGAAGGTGTAATAAAAATTGAATCAATATTTATTGGTTCTTGTATTGCGCTTCAAGTAAAACTTTATGAAGCAGTTATAGAACCAAACAAAGAAATGAAAAGATTAACTAAACTTAGATGCTTAACTATTTCAGATAGTAAATCTTTTACCGAAGAAATGGAAAAATCTGAATATGAAGAAGAAGAAGATTCTGATGTTGGGAGTCTCATGTAAACCCAATAATAAATATACTTGTGTTATATAACCAAATTACTGGTTACATAACAAATAATAATTTATAAAAATTTACTGACCGCGTAACCTAAACCTAACATTCCAGCTCCAACATATACCATTTCTCCTGTTTTTTGTTCATCGCTTGGTTTGTAATAATCAGAGAATTTTGGCTCTTGCATTTGACCATACAATTCAAAGGCTTGGTTTGTAGTCGAAATATTTTTTGATGCTTGATATTTTTCATCTTTTTTCTTCATTTTCCAATCAAGCATTATTTGTCTTTTTTTCTGATATTCAGCGTAATCTCTTTGATATTTTTCCATTGCTTTATCGTGTCGTATTTTTTCTATATCTACATTATGTCCTGATATATATTTTGCAAGATAACTTCCTCCAACAAATGCCGTTGAATTTAATATTGCTCCACCAACCATCATTGCTATTGATACAAATGCCATTATTTTGGTAAAATCTTTTGATCCTCTAAATATGTTTTAAGATACATACTACCTGACAAAACAGCCACCCATTTTGCATAATTTGTAATACTTGAGGATGGGTCATTCAAAAATGATTCTTTCATTACCTTTTTAGCCACATATCCAACTCCAGCCCCTAATCCGATAAGTACTGCAGAATCAGTTACAGTTTTCACAAGTTTGTTTTCGTTTGACATGATTTTTTTACTACATCATTAAGAAACTTTTAAATAACTTTATGTAGTAAAAAATAATTTATAATTACATCATTCCAATTTTTGGTCTTTCTGTTGATGGTTGTTGTATTTGAGGAACTTGTGATAAATCTGGTATCCTATTTTTATATTCATCTATAGCTTTTTCCCGATATCTCATAAAAAGATCAAATGCTGTAAACCCCAATCCAACAACAGATAAAACAGTAGTAAAAGATAACTCTGGTAGCCATGATTTATATTCATTATTTGTCTTTTCTTGATTATACTCTCTTTCTGTATTTTCATTTTGCGCCTCTCGTTTCATCTCCCTAGCTAATGCTTCTTTTGCTTTTTTATTATATTCAGCTAATTTCTTACCAGCCGCTACTTTTTTAGGATCTTTCTCCCTTTTTTTAGTATCTTTATTTTCAGGTGCGGGATCGGCAGTAATTTGCTCAACTTGTTCATTTTGATCAGACATTATTTACATATCATTAAGAAATCTTTAAACGGATTAGTTAACAGTATCATACCCGCTATCAACCTGCTCAGTATTCTGTTCAGTTGTATTTGTAACTTGTTGATTTTTGTTGAATTTAACGTGCTTAACAACCTGGAATAATCCGCTAGCAAGTGCTACCAACCTTCCTCCTTTTAATGCAATAAGTCCTACAAAATTTGTAAGTTCTCTATTAACTAAAGCATCATTCTTCAAATCATTACAAAGACATTCTATATTATCAACAGGAACAAATAAAGAAATAACTTTTGAAACAAATTGAAGAGATGAATCTACCAATCCACCGTTAATTTTCTTACCCATTACTGTTTGATAACGATTAAAATATTTTTCTACATCTTTTTCTGATAATTTTTTTATATCACCCAAGCTCATTTCAACCCCCATATATTCCTTTGTTGTCCCAAGCACTGCGAGAATGGCTAGTGATTCTTGTTTTATCTCAACTTCATTATCTTTTACCGTTTCTCCATTCGGTTGGTCGGTATTTTCTTTAATATAATCTTCAACGTTTGCCATCTTTGTGATAATACATGGGTTATTTTTAAATCACTTCAGGGATCTCTAAATAACATTGGAATGGGTATCGCAAACTCAAACATAGCCTAGAATATTTTTCTGTTTTAAGGAGTTGTACAAACTTTTTACCTAATTCATAATCCAAATCAGCGCCGTAATCTTCAAAAAACATTTTCATACCTTTCTGCGACGGATTATGAAAAGTAACAACGCAAGCCACATTTTCGCTGAATGGTTTTGCTATTGATGTTAATTGCTGGGTTAGAACCCACATTGATAAACCATGATGTCTTCCGGAGAATGCTAAATCTATAAACTTGTTCGATCTTTTCTTCAGATCAGTGGATACAGCGCAATCATCTAAAATTATTAGTGTATTGAGTCCTGAGAATAAAGTTTGACAATCATTTAACAATTCATTAATCTCATCTACATTACTTGCATCGGGTGATAATACAAAGAATCTCTTGTCTCCACGAGCGAAATTATGATATGTTTTATTTTTAGAATAAGTTGGGCAAATTAAAACAATATATTCAAAAACTTTTCGAAATGGGCCACGGAGCTGTTCAATTAAGTACTTTGTTTTCCCACAATTTGTTGGTCCTGTTATAATACAATGGAATGGTATTTTATCTCGTAAATCTTCCATTTTTGTATCATAACATTATGTTTTTAGTACATAATTGTTTTCAAACTTGAATTCATTATTTCCATCATTGCATCGGCTACAACAAACATATGACAAGTTATTACTACTGAGCTTGATGATCCACTTTTTTTCCTTTTAATTTCTATTTTTACTCCATCATGTGTATTATTTAGAGCTAGTCCTCCACCATGAATATTATTATCTGGGTGAGTTCTAGTATCAACCCAAAGGGCAAACTTATTTGTATAAAAATCCCCTTCTTTTAAATTATGATCTACTATTTTTTGATATCGTTTTTTCACAGATTCCCAAAGATCTGATATAATCATACCTTTAGAGTATATTCTATTTGGCACACCATCAACATCAATATTAACAGAAGTTATTCCCGGGTAAAAAAAATTTTCTGAATCTCTTGCACCGCCGGCATATGGAGCAATAAACAAAAATAATATTCCACTCATTGATCTTCTAGGTAAATTAACATGTTGATTAATAACTTCATCAGCTCCAGTTAAAAATGTAAAAGTTTTGTGTAAAGTAACATTTTCATAAAAGAATCCTTTACCAATTTGATAAGTTGATTTAGCTTCTTTAGCTAAATATTCGCTTGAAATTGATGAATATTCTAACTCTAAGTTTTTGATTGAATATGATGGTGTTTTAGTTGTATCAGAATAAACAACAATATCAGAAACTGGGGCTAATGTAATCTCAAATATTAAATGATTTTCTAATGCTTTTGGATAAAAAACCCCATGATCTTTTAAAATAGGATGATTTATTGGTATTCTATACTTTGTATTATGAACTACAGCAAGAGATACTTCTTTTAAATCAGAATCATCCTTATCACCCGCATTTGTTCTAAGTTTTCTAATATTTGGAGAAGAAATACCTTGTTTTAATCTATCTTTTCTATCTTCTTTGGTTAAGAATAAATCATGATATGTTTGAAATAGATCATATCTTTGAGTATCCTGCAATGTTTCACCTCCAAAAAGAACTTTTAGTCTGGATACAAGATTAGCTCCTAAATTATTAACAAATGTATTGTTTACATGACCTTCAACATCCAAATCAAACAAAAGAGATACGCTTCCAGGTACAATCACTAAATTCTCAGAAAGTTTTGGAATATTTATATATAATGTTTCTCCGGGGCTGGCTGATGATGGATTTAGAGTAATTCGATTTAATGTTGATTCTGCTTTCAAACCAAATGGTTCTTTTGGAATTCTGTTTGGATTAATTTTTTCAGACGTCATACTTGATTTATAAGATACTTTGGCTAACCTTTAAATGAGTTCTACCTTTACAAAAATATATTATTCGGCTGAGGGGTATTGGAAGGGATATTCCGCGATTCCTAAATTAGCCGATAAGGCGAAAGTAAGTGAAAATGAGGCAAAACAATGGTTGCAGAAACAGGCAATATGGCAAATCTATCTTCCAGCTCCAAAGTATATACCTAAACCGCATTGGACTGTGAATAAACCAAATCAGATTCACCAAGCAGATTTATTATTTTTACCGCATGATAGAGTTGGAAGAAAAACATATAAATATGCATTAGTTGTGGTTGATATCGCCTCGAGATATAAAGATGCGGAGCCATTAACTTCAAAAGAAAGTCGAGAGATATCAGAAGCTTTTACAAAAATATATTCTAGAAGGTTAAAATATCCTAAAACATTAATGGTTGATCCTGGAAAAGAATTTATGGGTGAAGTTGGTAAACTCATGAATTACCATAATGTAAGAATACAAAGAAGTGAAGCTGGTAATCATAGAGCTCAAGCATTTGTAGAAAATGCAAACAAAATATTAGGAGAAAGAATATTTAGTCATCAATATTCACAGGAAATGATTAGTGATGGGCGATCAAGGGTATGGGCGAAAAGATTACCAGCTATTCTAAAAACTTTGAATAATACAAAAACAAGAATAACTGGTAAAGAGCCTGATAAAGCTATAAAACTGAAAGAGGTAGATATTGAAACTAAAAATTATAAACGTGTGGTGGGGCTTGATGAGGTGAGACTACCAATTGAAGTTATGGTTAGATACTTATTATCTCCAGGCGAACTTGAAGGTGGTGAAAGAAGAAGAGCCACAGATCCTATTTGGAGTATTAAGATTTATTATATTTCTGGAAGTAGGGTTTCTATTAATCAACCGGTTTTATATTATTTACAAGATGGGCCAAGACGAAGTTTTGTAAGAGAAGAGTTACAGGTTATACCCGATGATACTCAGTTACCTCCAGATTATGTTTTGAAATAAACTAAAAGATTGGATATGTATGAATTCCATCTTCTTCAACCCATCTTTTATCATAATATGCATTCAATGCTTTTTTATTTTGTGTATATGTCACAATTTGATTGTCATTTACTCTAAATCCTGTGTTTTGTGCCATATCAATTGCCCCTTTTAAAGATGACATGTACCTATCCCAGTTCATTTCATTTTGCCTATGAATTGTGCCTTTACAACTATACTTTGCTTTACCTTTCTCATCCTCCGCGTAATAACATTTTGATGAAAGGGCAATCATTCTAATTCCATCAAACTCCAGCTTGAAAAGGCCTGGGGTCTTGTCGTGATATTTAGATGTTGATAGGAATTTTTCTTTTCCTCCATTAAAGTATTCTTTTTCCATTTCAGGTTTTATAATATTATCCAGCTTTTCAGACGAGATTGCCATGTACATAGAATCTGTATCCATTTGAATGAGCTCAAAATCCTTTCTATCAACATATTTATCAAGAAAATCGTAATAAAATTCCAACATTCTTAATTTTGCTAGCTGATACACCGCTATGCCGCATTGATAGGGTCTATCTATTTTTATTAATCTTTTTCGTTTTACTATTTCATATGTTTCATTTATTTCTGTAAGATCTTCAAAGAAAGCAGATCTTAAGGCTTTTTCAACCTCTTCTTCATCCTGAGTATACCTTGTGTTCTTATGTTTTTCTTTATCTTCTATCATTTTTCCATAGAATGAATTCCCTTTCAGTTTATTAGTGTCGGCTAGTTCTTTACAGCCTTTATACTTTGGTTTTAGTTTTTCAATCAATACTTTAATGTCTTTGTTATCTTTAATAATTTTAAATATATCAGGGAATTGTTTTAATTCATTAGTAATTTTTACTACATCATCAATCTTGTTTTCATCAAAAGCTTTACTTAATTTTTCCAACATAACCTCTATATCACCATCTCTTCGCGCGTTTGAAACCTCTTTTGGGAACCATTCAAAAGGCCTTCCCGATTCATACTTTAAAATATTATGAATGTGTGTAATCTCCAAACCATGATTAAGATACCATTTTAATATAGGTGTATATAACAATATCTTTTTTGCCTTGGTAACACCAAGCAATTTTTTATTATTTTTTAGATGTTTTCTTCCTGTCGATTTTTGATATTCTTTCATGTGCTCTGGTACCAAATCTTCAGTAACACTATCTACAACAAATAGAGGTGAGAACTCTTCAAACTTTTTCTTTATATTTTCAGGCACATTTATATCAACTTGTAAAAACCCGAAAAGCTTGCCGATAAGAATCTCTTTACAAATATTCTTAATATTTTCTTTGCATGCTGGGTTTTTCACCTCAATACATTCTTCTTTTCCGCATGGCATTTCTTGTCCTGCACAGTATAAATATAAACCATTTGCGTCATAACCAGCAATTCGATCACAGTTTTTGGGAAATTTATATTTATGGGGGCGAATCTTTGTTTGATCTTTTTCTGAATATCGCGTAAATATAATACTAGGCCCTCCAATCATACCAGTTTTCAATAGTTTATAAATCTTGTTTTTATCGCATGTTTTACAATCTTTACTTATCTTTTTACATTTTTTACAAAACAAAGTAATACAAGATTTATTACATCTATGAATACAGGCGTATTCCCCAGGAGCGAATAATTCTGGATCACTTTTCTTTTTCATTTTTTGATATTTATTTAGAACATACCGCATTGAGACTCCTGGGATAGAAACTGCGTCTTTTAATATATCTATTTCGTCTGGATAATATAAACGCCTTGTTTTTTCTAAAGCTTCTTTGAAAGGTATAACATCGTTTAGGTTATACTCTCTCAACCAGTCCAGCATTGTAACACATCCCCTCTTTTTGAATTCAAACAAATATTCTTCATATTCTTCTTTGGAAATGTTTTTCTTTTTCAAACTAGAGTAAAAATCTTCATGTTTCACCGGTCCAACATGAGAAAGCTTATCATAACTATCCAAAAATTCATACGGAAGTACAAGTTTTTTTGCTTCACAATTATTTGCTTTACACCACTTATCAAAAGAAAGTCCAGGTGCAAGGTAAGACATTACATCCAAGAATTTGAAATTAGGTGTTGATAAAAACATATACTTATTATCTTTCTTTGCAACAAAAATATCTTTAGTTTGATTGGTCATGTGTTTTACAAAATATCTTTTAATCAAATTGATATCATACTTTCCACTATTAAACCCTAAAACAGGGACTTGGTTACACCATTCTTCATATTTTTGTAAAACATGTTTTTGTAAAGAATCTTGATCAGGTAGCGGGTATTCTTCTTTAACT
The DNA here is from genome assembly GCA_949710005.1 of Ricordea florida. Taxonomy (NCBI): domain Eukaryota; kingdom Metazoa; phylum Cnidaria; class Anthozoa; order Corallimorpharia; family Ricordeidae; genus Ricordea; species Ricordea florida. Next base: position 10,143,507 of record OX453281.1, read on the forward strand.
TTTTCAATAATGGTTTTTCTTATTTCCTCCAATTTTTCAATGAATTCTTTTATAAGCGCATCCTGGTTTGAATTTTCAATAAAAACTCGTTTGTTTGTTAAATTATCGATTATTGCAACACTAACTGGGGTGTGGATATGTGTAAAACTTAAATCATCAGTAATATGTTTATCTTCTTTTTGTAATATTGACTCAAAATCGAAAATAATATTATATGGATATGGAAAAAATTTCTTTTTAAACCATCTATTGATCAATTCAGGATTTTCACACTCCCAAATTGATACTAGATTATAACCCAAGCTTTTTATCATCTTTTCTCTTTCAATAGTTTCATTATATTTAATTTTGTCGGTTGTTGAACACGGACACCCGTGCCATTTGCAACCATAAAACTCAAAAACAGTATTTGTCTCAGGTTCGTATCCATCAAACAAAATCTCATTCCCTCCTTCACCCCTACCACACCTTTCACCGCCGTGACCACAAAGCTCGTGATGAATATGTTTCCCTATAATTTCAGATTGCTTTTCTATCCACCTACAAGCTTTATAACTAAATTGGATTTTACCCCCATAAAAAACATTATTAGATTCATTCCTGATATGTTTTATCTTTTCTCCTGTGCATAATATTTTTGTCTTTCCTCCTGTGCATGTTTCATTAGTAAAATGCCTTTTTAAATCTTCATGTCTGGTAAATTTTTGTTTACATCCTTGGCATACCCAGTTTTGAGTAAGAAGGTCTAGATCAATAATGAAAAAACCATGATTATTATAAAGACCTAAATTTAAAGTTGGTAAATTGTCTTTGAAATTGTTTTTTCCAAACACCAGTTTCCAAACTTTAAAATTTGTTATATTTTTCTGCTCGTAAGCCCGGATATTTATGGAAAAAACTTTTGAAATTTTCTCAAAATCAACTAATTTTGTTGATCTAACATCTGCTTTTTTTAGTTTTTTGTTGCCATAAAAAGTTTTAGCTAAATTTAGAGCTTGTTTCTCTATGTATTTTTCAGGATTTTGTTTACCAGCAATAATATTCATGAGAATAGCTAAACACCTCCATACACATAGATTATCGTCTTTATCATCTACGGAGTAAATACATCTTTTCTTTCGTAATTCATCAGGTAATCTTCCACACCCAACTAAAGGTTGACTAGTGTTAATAACTTTTATTTGTACTTCTCTAAACTCAACCCCGCCCTCATGAACACCTGGTTTATTAATTTTCTTTTCCGCAGGTAAATATGCCCTACTCCAAGCAGCTCCTTCTAAACTCAATCTCTCACCCTCACACCTTTCTATATAATCTTTTATTTCTGAAAGGGAATTAAAAGTTCCTCCACTTCTAAATGTATGTACGTGATAAGCTATTTCCCCATTTCCTCTTTGAATCAAAGCAGTAAAACTGAAAACAATTCTTGCCCCCATTTCTATTTGGGGTTCCAATTCATTATAAATTATTTCTGTCAAATCATTATTTAGATCCCTCCTAAATCTAATGATATTTCCATTTATTCCTTCGGTATTACGAATTGGGGGATCGTCTTCATTTTGGATTATTGAAAATATTTTAAGGACTATTGTTCTTTTCTTTTTAGTTTTTTCCTTCAATTCATCTCTCACACTATCAGATATAGTTACCTTTCTTTTTATTTTAGTTTGCCTATTATTATTAATTTTTATGATGTTTTCATTTGTTAATTCTTCAAGCTTTTTGGAAAACTCGTCTTTATCCATTACCCTAAATGAATAATTTCCCCAATTAAAATTTTGTTTTAATCGTTTTTTGGGTTTTATAAAAGTAGGTGCGAGTTTTCTTTTCCTTTTAGGTTTTTCATAATTTCTTTCCTCTTCTGTTTCATGAGGGATTTCAATTATAAGTTCTGATCTATTACCTAAAACTTCATTGAGTTGATTTCTGGTCATGCTTTTATAATCTTTAATACCAAAATCTCTTGCTACCGTTTTTAATTGTCTATCAGTAAGTAATTCTGACACGTTAATTCTTAAACCCGGTATATTATTCAAAGCCTCGATAATTTGAGATCTAACCATTAAGTTGGTGTTTATAACACCATTTTCCTTAGCTATTTTCTTTAATTGATGAACATTTAATTTATCCATAATTACTCTTCTATTAGTATTTTTCTAATCCTTAAATATCATTTTTATTTTATAATCTGAAAAAATCTCTGATAAAAAGAAAATAAAATTATAAATTTAAGCTCTGTCAAATCCTGTAAGCTAAAAAGGACAAAGATTTTTTCTGTCAAATTTTAAAATAACCTGTAAGCTAAAAAAATATATGCTTTTTTTCTGATAAATTTTAAAAATAACCCGTAAGCTAAAAAAAGAACAAAGATTTTCCAGTCAAAATTTAAAAATAAGCTAAAATCAACTTATAAACTCGCTTACATACTACTCTATGCAATATTATTGAAACCTTTCAATCAGAGAATACATACATATATATATAGCAAAGAGAAATACTACTCAGAATTCAGTAATCACATTTGCTTTATTTTGAAATGATCGCATTGATCACTGATAATATTGCAGAACCAGTACTTTATAGTGACACAGGGTATATATTCTGTTGAAAATGTTTAACAGAACTGCCAGATCAAGAAAATTTACAATATTTTCACTGTTGCAATGATATCAGATCACATCGTTATAAATGATTGCTATAACAACTGCAACTCTCTGTGTTGGAAATTACTTCAAACTGGAAACGCTATCGTTTTATTATGAAAAATACCTATTTACATTCTCTTGTACTCTGTTGGTCATCTTCCGATTCCGTTTTTAGACTAATAGAATTATTTTCCAGAGATATCTCCAATCGTTGAAGTCGTTCTTACTCGGTGTCCCTTCTAAGTCGTTTTGCTAAATGTACTACGCCAATATATTTCGTTATGTAATCGTTCACTCATGTCCTGTATTTCTATCAATAACACATTCAAATTCAAAACTAACTTGATTGAATTCCTAGTCCTTTTCCCTGCTGTTTCGTTTGCCTTTTTCTGGAGCGATCAGTTGTTGTCTTGGCTGTTGTTATTCTCCCTGCTGTCGTTTCTCTATCCCTGCTTTGAGTCGTGCTTTCCCCGTGTTGATTTTCACGGTATTCGAACTTACTCGGCGACGATCTTGTGCTCATATTTCTTGAATATCTCGGAGATCACCTTGCTGGGATGTACTTCCAGGACGAGTGAAATCGATTTCCACAAAATTTCCATTACTTTCAAAAAGGCATCACCGAATAATGGCGGAAATTCAGCAGTTCTCAAGTGCGTTACTATTGCCAGGTAACCTGGCCTGCGAACGGACACCTTTAAAATATAGATATATATAAACATATATATAAATATATATATATATTTATTATATCTGCAACCCTTGTATATGAGCAAACGCGCGCTCTGATTGGTTCCCTACTCATGGTATATCAGCTCATATACCATTGGCACGGAAAACGGCCATCATGGAGGGATGATTTCTTGAATTAGACTGGGAGAAATTCAAGTCAAGCTTCAAAATCATACACCAAAGAAATACTACCGAAGCAAATAAGTATGGGATGAAATTATTCGACGGTAAGTGGGCAAATTATATTGCGAAATTGTTTATTACGAACGAAAGTGAAACTCTTACAAACAGCCGCCATTTTGAAAGATCTGTGAAGCCCGTAAACTGAGTTTTTATTTTATTTCTGCCTACTTTTTCCACTTCAAAATTCTTAAACTAATTTGCTAACTCGAAAAAAAATTGACAAGTACATTAAAGAGATGTTTAAAAACGAGCCGGACTCGTGTTTGAAACATTTTTACACATCGGCTCTACAATATGTCGGCTCGGCAACAACATGGTTCTGTTCAAAAACAATAACAAAGTCAATTCTTGTCGTACAAACTAATTCCAGTGTCTCATAAGTGAGGGTTTAGAGATATAATAAAACAATTATTCCACTCAATCTCGTCGTATACGAGCTATAGCCAACTCGGCGCTACGCGCCTCGTTGGCTATTAGCTCATATACGACTCGATTTCGTGGAATAATTGCTAAATATACATATATAAAAACTCTCGGCTCGATTTACTCGGGCTTGCGAGCCACGTGGTCTGACCGGAACCGACACGATTAGTAACCTCGCTACGCTCGGCCTTCGGCCTCGCTTCGCGAGGAATTACTTCATGGTTTATAGTGAGGGCGGACGATTTTTCTTCACGAGTTGTGAAGAATAGAAAACGAACGAGTGAGCGCAGCGAACGAGTGAGTTTACTTTTCTTCACAACGAGTGAAGAAAAATGGTACGGGCGAACTAACCATGAAGTAATTTGCTTATTTTTTAGGTACTGAGATTTACTCCTTACAAAATACTACTAACTGATCATGAATCACGCTGGGCTAGAAAAATCAAGATACCACAACAAGGTGCAAAACGCACTTAGCAGGCTTTATTTTGGAGCATACCGAATAAACATGACAGTCAAGTTAAAAATGCGTTCAAAATTTACTTCTCGAAAATGATACAAACATTGCACGAACTGGAAAATTCTACTTTAAACACTGTTGGAAATGTCGCTAGAAGTATAAGAACCAAAGACAGTTAAAAACGTTTTAAAACGACTCATGAATGACTCAGGAATGTCTTGTGTACGGGAAATACAATGTAAAATTACCTTTTTGTTTTGATCAGTTTAATGCGGCTCTTGCTTTTTCAAACACCACTTCTTTTGAGATGCTGAATCCGTAGCTTTTTTATTCAAATAACCGTTGCGAAAGAGAGAACGCAGCGAACTTGGCTCATAATCTTTGTTTTCCTTCTTTCCCACTGCTACCGGACAAATTCACTCATGAACTGAATTGAGCTCGTTTGAAGGAATTTCTTCTACGGACCTTGATTCGCATTTCAACGTCAAGAATTCTTTCAGTGAAGCGACGGGCTGTTGGGATTTGTTATTCGTATTTTTATTTTCTTGATCTTGTATGAAGTCCTCGACTGAAGCTGTATCTGCAAACCTAGAATTTCTCAAAGACGAAGCTGAGGAAGAAGCCGTTATTGCTCACTTTTTGCCGAGTTGATGGCGCCAAAACTGATCCCACCTCTATGAACAGTGAATTGGTCGGACCACTTTTTTTCACTAGTGAAGAAAATGGTCCAACCAATCAAATTGCTTCTAGTTTTTTACAGACTATTTTTCTCACACAGATTTATAAGGAGTAAATCTCAGTACCTATGGAATAAAATCCGTTTCTTCAGCAAAACATTGTAGACTGCTGTAGACTGCTGGCTGTAGGTTGTGTAGCCGCGGCAAGCCGCGAAAAGCGCGCGAAAAACAAAGCCTCCTTTCGGTTTAAGACCTTCTAAATATCCCGGATGACTACGGCCGCCATGTTGGGGCAACGTCGTTCGTCGTCGTCGTCGCTAGGCGCACGCGCCCGCGAGCCATGCCGCTAGTCACAATGACCATGAAAACTCAAACGCATGGTTTTCTCAATTTCTATCCTCGCACGGTAGTTATGGGGCTCCGCTCTGCGGCTCTTCGAGCCGCTGTGGAGCTCCGCTATAAAAACTCTCGGCTCGATTTACTCGGGCTTGCGAGCCACGTGGTCTGACCGAAAGCGACACGATTAGTAACCTCGCTACGCTCGGCCTTCGGCCTCGCTTCGCGAGGAATAATAATAATAATAATAATAATAATAATAATAATAATAACTTTATTTCTTATCCTATGTTCAAGGCGCTTTACAGTCATGTAAACAACATTATTAAAAATATTTACAAATTTACAACCATATCCTATAATATTTACAATGAATAAAAAAAGGGAAAAATTAAAACTAACGGAATATATACAAATCTATAAAAACAATGATCTGTTATTACTGAATTTAGTAAACAAGTACGTCTTAAGTGATCTTTTAAAACTCGAGATGGTGTTGGACTTCCGAATTTCATAGGGTATTAAGTTCCATTCTCTTGGTGCGTGAACAGCAAATGCTCTATCTCCGTAGGTCTTGGTATACGATCTAGGTTGCATTAAAAGTTCATTACTAAGAGACCTCAATGATCTAGTATGAGCACGATAATATAGTTTCTGAGCTAAATAGCTAGGCGATGTCCCATTCAGTGATTCATACACGAGGAGCAGAATCTTGAAAATAATACGATATTGAATCGGTAGCCAGTGAAGCTCACACAAAACAGGTGTGATATGCTGAAACTTACTCACTTGCAACACAACTCTAGCCGCCGTGTTTTGTACATACTGCAATCTTTGTAACTCATACTTAGGTAAGCCGTATAGTAATGCATTACAGTAATCTAGTTTCGAAGTGACAAATGCATGAACAGCAACTTCTGCTGATTCTTTAGAAAAATACTTCCTAATTCTAGATAGGTTCCTGAGATGATGAAATGATGATCTACAGATGCTTGACACATGTGCATGAAAAGACATGTGCTCATCAAAAATAACACCAAGACTCCTGGCCGACTGAGAGGCAGCCACGCTGTCATCACCAACACATAAGGACTGAAAGAATGGAGAGGGACGATACTTTGAGTGGATGAGCATAACCTCCGTCTTGTCGTGGTTTAGCTTCAATTCATTAAGATCCATCCAGCGACATATTGCAGAAATGCAGTTCTCGACCCTCGATTTAGCAGCGTCCACATCCACCGTTTTGAATGCAAAGTATAACTGAGTATCGTCAGCGTATAGATGATAATCTAAGCCATAAGATCTTATCACTTTAGCAAGTGGCGCAGTATACAGAAGGTAGAGTACAGGTCCCAGAACTGAACCTTGGGGAACACCCACGGGAAGATCTCGTACCGCAGAATTCGCCTCATTGATGTTTACAAACTGAGTTCTTTGAGAAAGATAAGAATCGAACCATTACAGTACAGTTCCTTTGATGCCAAATGATTTCTGGAGTCGTGCCAGCAGCAAGGAATGGTTAACGGTAGCAAATCCTGCCGACAGATCCAATAAAACAAGGAAAACATTCTCGCCCTTATCCAATGACAGCATAATGTCATTTGTAACAGTGAGAAGTGCAGTCTCGGTGCTGTGAAAAATCTTGTACGCTGATTGAAGAGGCTCGTGTAGATCATTTTCGCCAAGATAGCTATTCCATTGCACAGACACTGTTTTCTCTATCAATTTAGATAGGAACTTTAAATTTGATACAGGGCGAAAATTACCAAACTGCTCACGGTCTGCATTTAATTTCTTAAGAATAGGTGATAGCAACGCTGCCTTAAGTTCCTTGGGCAGCAATCCAGATGACAATGACAAATTAATCGCCCTTCTAAATATAGGGACAAGACTAGAATAGCATTTCCGCATGATACTCGCTGGAAGTGGATCCAGTGCGCATGCCTTAATAGTTGAACCCCCTAATCAACCCTAAGACGTCTTCATCTGTTACCATTGTGAACTCGCTAAAGCATGACGTACACTCAAAATCCTCCATGGTGCGCTCCCCCAGCTGCTCTTTTCTAACCAACAACTCATCACGAATTCGCACAATCTTGGCACTAAAGAAATCGGCAAAGGCATTTGCGAGTTCTAGGTCACTGTTCGCAGACGGATATCTTTTGTCTATACTCTTTTGCAGTAATTTATCAACTGTGCGAAAAAGTAATTTACTATCATGGACATTTTCCTGAATAACTGCTGAATAATGCTGTTATTTCGCCTTGTAGAGCATATCATTCACAACATTGCACTGTTCCACATAATTTACCCTGTCGATTTCAAGACCAGTCGAACGCCATTTACGTTCAAGCCTTCGCCTTTTCCTCTTCTGAGTAGCGATCTCCTCATTATACCAGGGAGCATTAGGTCGAATGACAATAGTGCGAGTTCTTTTGGGTGCCAGCTTGTCCAAAGCCTTGCATAACATCTCATCATACTCCTTCGCCAATGACTCAACATTTTGCGAGATACACCCGTCAGACAAACCAGACGATCCAATCATCTCATTGAAAGCATCAAAATCAAATCCCTTTAATTTACGAGAGACAACAGTCCTCCTCTCATTTAATGGTTTCCGTAAATTCATATTAAAACAAACAGCCTTATGATCCGAGATAAACTGTTCCATGACTGTAACATTCTTTAGGCCTAAGGCACCCTCAGTCTCATTCCTTGTAATAACCAAGTCCAATATATGACCTCCATTATGGGTGGGTACACACACATGTTGCTTTAAATTGAACAAATCCAGTAACTCTCCAAGTCCAATATATGACCTCCATTATGGGTGGGTACACACACATGTTGCTTTAAATTGAACAAATCCAGTAACTCTCCAAATCGTGTCGCGTCCAAATCAGCCTTGTCAAAAAGCTGTGAAAGCCATGTGAAAAAGTTCATAGGACTCACAACACAGGCTCCTCAGCCACAGCATATAAGACTACAGCCAGTAGTACAGCCCTTGGTTCAGCGACCAGCAACAGAACCAGCTACCTTTCCTGTTCCTGGACCAGTTGAAACTCTACCAAAAGAACCAGTGACCAAACCTGTTATGGAGCCTCCACCACGGTCTGTTGTAGTTGGGGTTCCAGAACAGACTAGTGAGCCTAGAAGATCTATACGACAGAGAACTGAGCCAAGCTGGCTTAAGGATTATGTTAAGTGAAAGACTTAGCAAAGCTGACTTATTAAGGACTTTGCTTCTTTAAGATAGTTGTTGATATGGAACATGAAGACTGTTAAGCTTAAAATTTGACTTAAGTTTATTGATGAACAAGGCACGACCAGTGATGATCTTCAAACAATGTTGTTTTCTTTGACATTTGGATTTTGTATTCTTTGCATGTTACGGTTTGCACTTATATTAGATTCTGTCTAGTTTTTTCATTGTACTCATTGTGCTTACTTAAAAAAAGGGGGAGATGTAGTGATTGTAACTGGGCTGCCTGTGCAAGCCCAACCCTAAGGCATTATGGGTAGGTAATAAAGAGGATCATGGCGGCTTAGAAACGTGTGTGTTTTCTTATCTTGAATCCGCCTACATCGGCAACCTGTCTTGTGTCAAGACATTACAGCGTCCAAATCAGCCTTGTCGTCCATATGGAAGTTAAAATCCCCGTAAATCAAAAGCTCTTCTGGGCATATTACAGTCTCTCGCACTACTATATGGGGTGATTTATAAGTTGGTTTTTAGGTTAAGTGGGGGGTCCTCCAGTCATTTTTAGGTTAATGGATATTTCAAGAATTGATTTAAGGATAGGTGACGTAAATGAGGGTAAAGATTTCAAAAAAATTGATTTTATCGAAAAAATATGCTAAAGGATTAGAAAGAAATGGAAGGTCTAACAATTCAAGAATTTATTGAAAACAGTATACTTAAATTTAAGTACTTTAATGAAAAAGAATTGGAAATTGGCGATTTCATTGAATCAATGAATAAGGATTTGTTAAAAGTAATATCAAAAAATTATGGTTTTTTAGAAAAAGATAGTCTGGTAGATATTAAAATTATATATTTTGGTAAGAACGACGGCGAAAGGTTTATCTTCTATTGCGAAGATGAAGAAATAGATTTTGATGAGGGTTTTATATTATTCGATGAAATTTCTGAGTTATTAATAGATAATGCAAATGCTAGTTATGAAAGGGGTATTTATAATGATGATGATGATGATTACTCAAATAGTATGAATGATTTTATTATTGATTCAATTAAAATCACATTATACAAAGATGCACATAAGGTATTGCACAAAAAGAAATTTTATAATGATTTGGATAATGATTTGGCCGCCGCAGCATGGCATCCAAGTAGAGTTTTAGATTGGTGTATTCCGTTTGAAGAGTTGAGAGATTTGAAAAAAAGATGGGGTATTGATTTATAAGGATAGGTAATATACATAAAAGATTAGTTATGGATAAATTAAGAGATTTGTATACTTATGAACTAAAAATAATAGCGAAAGATCTTGAAATTAAAGGAAGAGCAAAAATGAGTAAGCAAGAACTAATTGATGAAATTTCAAATTTTAAAGATGAGGAAATTACTGCTTTAATCGAAAAAGTTATCCCCATTAGCAGAATTATTTGTGATCATGGGAAAATAAAAAAACTTTGTAGTGAATGTAATGGACATAATTGTGAGCATAATAAATATAAATATCGATGTAAGGAATGTGGAGGGTCCCAAATATGTGAACACAATAATCAAAAACAACAATGCAAAGAATGTGGAGGATCACAAATATGTGAACATAATAAACAAAAGTATCATTGTAAGGAATGTTGAAAATTATGTTATGTAACCTTATTTTGGTTTCATAACAAAAATTTATCTAAATTTTAAACTAAAAGTTACGGGAGAACCCTTCAGATCAAGTTTTTTCCACTCATTGTTTAAGATAGTTAAATCAAAGTGGTTTATGGGGCTTTCATATTTTTGAACTGGAATTGCCGGATAATCTTGTGAAGGAATGTTTGCTAGTAAATTAGATGGCGCGAGTTTTACAAGTTCTCCGTATTTGGTGTTATTCATATATGACGATCTATTATCCACTATACTACACATAAGTCTCAGCGGCTCCTTAAACTGAATATTTATGGGGTATAATTTTCCAGGATCTAAAACTATAGGAACTCCTAAAGCAATCGACAATCCTCTTGTAATTATAATTTTGGTGTTCTTATATGAATAAAGATAGTCAATAGTATCAGTCTCAATTATTGTTATTTTTTCAAAACCAGGATCATTATTAAGAAAGATTGATTGAATACCGCGAAAAGTATATGTGCCCGGCTCAATTATGAAGCTCTGATTCTTTCCATATAATATTTTCTGTTCCTCCTTGAAATTAATCAATCTTTTGGTTTTTATATTACAGTCCAGGAGTTGTATCTCCCGAAGATTTTTCAGCGGAGGATCTAAATAAATCCTACTTTCAGAATCATACATTGTAATACTCAACATATTTTTGAATAAATTATATTAGTTTTTAAATAAAGAAAATGGAAACTAGTATACTTCAGAGGAGAATATATCTTGAACCAAAATATTTGGATAAAAATATTATGAATCATCTTCTGAAAAAACTCAATAGAGTAACTTTTGATCAATTTGACAAAGAATATGGATATATTATTTCTGTAAATCACATAATAAAAATTGTAGATAATGAAAATACTTTTTTTGTTTTAAAATTTGAAGCAAAAACATACATGCCAAAAGTAAAACAAAAAGTCGAAGGTGTGGTATGCTTTGTTTTTGAGCAAGGTATTTTTATAAAGGTTTTTGAAAGAATGTTGCTTTTAATTCCTCATATTTATTTAAAAGATTACGAGTTTGATGGAATTTCTAGTTCATTCGTAAATAACTTTAACAAAATTGGAATGGGTGATAAAATTTATGCAGAAATAAAAGCACTTAAATATGAGAAAAAAGAACTCAGTTGTATTGGGTTTTTAGTTTAAATATTTTGTTTTGATTACATCACGTTTATCTCTAGATTTTGTAATCAAAACATTAACGAAATAAAAACCACGATAATAATCCTCCTCCAATCATTAAAATAACGAGATTATTTTGGTGAGAAGATGTTTCAATATTGCTAATTTCTTCTTCCTCATTTTCTGTTTCGGTAACTTTGGTTTGTTTGGGAGGATTGGTATTTAATAAAACCTTTGATGTTCCCAAACTATGTTTTATTCCGACATTTTTTGTCTGCGCATTTATTGCATTATTTACCCCAAAAGACATATCTTCTGTTACCCTTTTCAAATCATTATTATATCCGATAACGCTTTCCGTATTTATAATTAAATTGCTCGGCATTAGCCAAACACCAGGAGCTACCGCTAAATCAAGTCGGGATTTTGATTCTTGAACCGCTGTTTGGTATCTCTGAATTGATTGAGACACATCATTTTCAATTACCGAACTTTCAAATAAATCTATAAAGTTTTGCTGAGTTTCAAAACCACCACCTCCCTTACTAACAATTGAAGTTCTGGTATTAACTTGTGCGCCTAAAACGCAATAAACAAAAGCTTCAATCGATCTATTTATTCTTCCCAATCCCGCCTTTGTTAATCCATGCCCAGATTCTGGAATAAACCAAGCATATTGGTAATTCACAAACTGATCATTTCGGAGCATTGAAACTAAATTTCCCATATCTTTCCTCCCCCCATCGTCGTAAAATTTATGATCGCGGCTCGGCCAAATATTAGCTTCTGTATCATAATTTCTTATGACCCTCACATTTTGAAATCCACCACCCTTTGCTTGCGCGGCTTCACTTCCTGGTAATGCATCATGGTCTGTATATCCTCCGCCATAATCAATAAATATATCACCTGCTCCATGGTTTGCTCCGCCTTTGAATCTAAAATCCGCTAAAGTTTTATTCCACCCCTTGTAATCCTGATCATTGCTTAACCCAAATTCTGCGCATAATCTATTATAAGCATTTTTTTCGTATATATTATTTTTTAAAGAAAAAGTGTCCATCCCCGGTAATGGAACTTTTAATTCTTCGATTATTCTTCTTATTGTAAAGTAAATATGAAACACGAAAAAACTTCTAATAACTTTGGGGTAACCAAAAATATCACTTAAACTTACTCCGCATCCAGATGTTGCGCACCAAACCGCCATGTTTAATTGTTGCGGCCACTGATTAATATTTGGTTTACTCAACCAGGCTCTAGTTTCTTTTCCGCTGGTAAATCCCACAGTTTGATTTTTGAAAATATTTTTCATTGTCGCGGTGAAACTATCTTTTTCTGAAACATATATTTTCAGATTGGTTAATAATTTTGTAACATCAGTAGCAAGTTCGTCGAATTTAATTCCGGGTATTGGATATGGTTGTTTTGTAAAAGTTAAACTTTTGGGAAATGAACTTTCCTTTACTTTATTTTCTAAACCCAAATCTCCCCATAATAATGTTTTCAAATTATCGGAAAGATTATAAGTCCATGTTTTTCCAGTGGGGTCATCATCAGACATAATTGTTGTTTCATTAACTTTCCATTTAATATATCCCCCAAATGAATCATTCACAAATGTAAATTTATCCAAGTTAGCATTTGGATATCTGGTTTTGAAATCGTTAAATAACATCTTATTCTTTGATTTCCAATTTACCTGATCTTTAGATCTTTTAAGAATAAGATGTAAACGCAAAACAATTACAACCAACTTCCGTTTTCTCGTAAACAAATTTTAATGTCCTTTCCCTCCGGTAAGTTCTTTTAATAGATCTTCTCGAACTTTCTTCCTTATTATACTCATGTCGAAGTTTTTTTCCGCATCTTTTCTGAATTTTTGACGAACCTCCTGTTTCAGTTTTTGAAACTTTTCCAACTCCGCCAAAATTATGGAAAATTCTTGATCTGATATAGAATTATCTTTCAAAGCTTTTGAGACTAAATCGTTAATGGTGTTTAATTTTGATTTTGCAATCGCAACGGTTTGCTCGTGTTTACTAACTTTTCCAGAAAGACTTTTTGAGGCAATTCCGAATCCAATCGACAATCCGCCAAAAACACCACCCACAACGCCCAAAGGAACTCCGACTATTGCTCCAAAACCCGTGAGAGAAGTTCCAAGTCCGCTTGCGGATAGGATAACGGAAATAAATCCGCCAGAAACACTAATTTTTGTACATATTCCTCTGGCTCTATTATATTTTTTCCGCACTTCTTCGTAATGTTTGATTTCCTTCTCGAGATTTTGCAATACTTCGCTCGATTTTTGTAATCTGAAATTAATTGCGCCATCTCCGCTTTGTGCGTGGAAATTATTATTAGGTAATTGAGGATAAATTCCATTGTATTCGCCCATTGTATTTTACTGAACGACAAGATATCTTTAAATTTGTTACTTTCTTTTCTTCTTTATATTTTCCACAAAATATAAAACAATCGCCATTATCAAAAGCCAAGCATTCTTTCCCAAAAATCCAATTACTTCACCTGCGGTTTTGAAAAGAAAGCTAACTATTGCGCCAACCATTCCCGGTAATATTTCTCCAAGTTTTTTGCCTAAAGTTTTTAATCCATTTCCAACGCCCCGCCCCAAAGTGGATAAACCCTTTGAAAGATTAGAAACTATAACACCAATGACAACACCTACGGCACTTAGAATAGCAAAAACCGTGAAGCCGTACTTTTTGAAGATATACTTTATTCGCTCCCGTAACGGTAAATTTTTAATTATTTCATCTTTCCGCCCCTCAATATCTGATAATTGTTCTTCGCTCGAAATTGTTTTGTTACTGAGTCGTTCTTTTAATTTATCAACCTCGGTTTTTAATCGCTCATTGCTTTGTTTTAATTTTGACTCATTTGATTTTCCCTTTTTATATTTGTCTATTTCTTCTTTGTACAATTTTACTTCGTCCAAAAGTTTTTCCGCTTGTATTTTTAATTCCACATTCTGTTTTGCGGTTTGATCGAAAAGACTTTTAGTTTCTGCTTTTTTCACCTGTTGCCTTTCAATGAATTCCCTAAGTTCTTTTTCTCTTTCCGCATATCGTTCAATCTCCAGTGGATATACTTCTGCCGCCGCCTTTATTCCCTGCAAAGCATTACTTAATTCTTTGTTTTCTTCAATGGATTTCCTCAATTCCGATTGGGAATTATTATACTTTTCCAACATGGAAGCATAATCTGCGCCTAGTTCTTTTCTCATTGTTTTTGGTAAATCTTCAAGCCTAAGATTACCATCTTTGTCAAGTATTATATGCGTTGCGGGTTTTTGGATGTTACTTAATTTCCCGATTATACTACCATCTTCTCCAAATTCAACATTAAATGATGCATTTTTCGGATCAAATTTAGGTAAATAGCGTTTTAGATATTGGGCTGCTTCTACCCTTCTTTCAGCTCTAAAATTATCCCGTCCCAAATCTTCCGCAGTCTGATCCCATTGGCCCCTGTCTCTTGATTGGTTATAATCATCATAACCAGGATAATCTTGTTCAAGGGATGTAGATGTGTTTGTGGTTTGGCGAAATGTATCTTCCCAATCCAAATCATTATTATCGTCGGCATCGTCATTATCCTTTGAAAAATCTTCCATTGGTATTTCTTCTGACATGATTTTTTACTCATCAGTATGAAATCTTTAGATTACCTTGAGTCGGAAAATAAAAGAAAAATTGATTTAAAAGAAAAAAGGGATAAATAAAAAGAAATAAAATGACGAACGAAACTACTCAATTAATTGATATTAATACTTATAATCCCCAAGAAAGAATGATCTTTTCCAAACCAATTATTGGTCAAATTCTTGGAACAACACCCAAGGTTGAATTCAAAAGAATTAAAATCTTTACGGAAAATGATGATGGAACAAAAGGAGAACTTGTAATTAAAACCGGAAATTTATATTCTTATGGCGTTTCCACAAATAAAAGTCAAGAAACAGGCGCAATTACGGGATATGTATTTCCATTATGTTTATGGAATGGAAGCAGCCCCACTCCCGAAGAAGAAAAATGGATTGATTTGTTCGATGCAATTGTTGAAAATTGCATTGATCATTTGATGATGAATAAAGCCGAAATTGGGAAATTTGAGTTGGAAAGAAATGAGCTTGAAAAACAAAAAGGAGGTTTAAATCCTCTATATTGGAAGATGGAAAAATCTTCGTTGGATAGAGTTCCAGATAGAGGACCAACCTTGTATGCAAAATTACTTTGGAAAAAGAAAGAAGACAAAATCGAAACTAAGTTTTATAACTCAAAAAATGATAAGGAAATTGATCCATTGAAATTATTAAATACGGGTTGCCGAGTCGAAGAAGCCGTCGTAAAAATTGAATCAATATTTATTCGTGGCACTTGTATTGCCCTTCAAGTAAAGCTTTATGAAGCAGTCATAGAGCCAAAAAGAGAAATGAAAAGATTAACTAAAGTTAGATGTTCTGATAGTAAATCTGCGGCCGAAGAAATGGAAAAATCTGAAGATGAAGATTCTGATGATGGGAGTCTCATGTAAACCAAAATAATAAATATGCTTGTGTTATATAACCCAATTATTGGTTACATAACAAAATAATAATTTATAATATTTTACTTACCGCGTAACCCAAACCCATCATTCCAGCGCCGACATATATCATTTCTCCGGTCTTTTGTTCTTCGCTTGGTTTATAATAATCGGAGAATTTGGGTTCATTCATTTGCCCGTACAATTCAAAAGCCTGATTTGTAGCCGAAATATTTTTTGATGCTTGAATTTTTTCATCTTTTTTCTTCATTTTCCAGTCAAGCATTTTTTGTCTTTTTTCCTGATATGCTGCGTAATCCCTTTGATATTTTTCCATTGCTTTGTCGTGTCGTATTTTTTCCGTATCTACTTTGCTCCCCATTATATATTTTGCGAGAATATTTCCTCCGGTAAATGCTGTTGCATTAAATAACGCGCCGAGCCCCATCATTGCTACTGATGCTAATGCCATTTTATTTTGGTAAAATCTTTTGATCCTCTAAATATGTTTTAAGATATATGCTTCCGGATAATACCGCTACCCATTTTGCGTAATTTGTAATACTCATGGACGGATCACTCAAAAAGGATTCTTTCATCATCTTTTTTGCCACATAGCCTACCCCAGCACTTAATCCGATGAGTACCGCAGAATCAGTTACAGTTTTCACAAGTCTGTTTTCTGTCGACATAATTTTTTACTACACCAATATGAAACTTTTAAATGACTTTTGTGTAGTTATTCCATCCCCAAAGATTTTGGAGTTGCAGAAAATGGAATCTTTTTTGGTTGCGGTATTTGAGGAACTTGCGATAAATCAGCTATCCTATTAGTATATTCTACTCTAGCTTTTTCCTGGTATCTCATAAAAAGATCAAATGCCGTAAACCCCAATCCAATAACGGATAAAACAGTAGAAAAAGATAACTCTGGAAGCCACGATTTTTCTTCCCCTGCAGGGACTGGATCATCTTCGCTTTTCATCTCCCTGGCTAATGCTTCTTTTGCTTTTTTATTATATTCCGCCAATTTCTTACCAGCTGCGACTTTTTTAGGATCTTTCTCCTTCTTTTTAGTTTCCTTACTTTCTGTTTTAGGATCTGCTGTAATTTGCTCAACTTCTTCAGACATTGTTATTTAGATGCCGCAGATAAGTTTTTAGATCTGTTTAATACCCTTCAGCAGATTGCTTAGTATTCTGCTCAAGATATTCAGAGGAGGTGCCAGCGCGCTTATCAGTTGTGTTAGAATTTACTGTTCCTTCTATTGATTTTTGTTGATTTTTGTTGAATTTCACGTGTTTAGCAACCTGAAATACCCCGCTAGCAAGTGCTGTCAATCTTCCTCCTTTTAATGCCAAGAGTCCTACAAAGTTTGTTAATTCTCGATTTACCAAATTATCTTTCTTCAAATCCTCGCAAAGAGCTTCTATGTCATCTACCGGAACAAAATAAGAAATAAGTTTGGAAACTAATTCCAGGGAAGAATCCACCAATCCTCCGTTAATTTTCTTTCCCATTACCGATTGATAACGAATAAAATATTTTTCAACATCTTTTGCGGATAATTTCTTTACATCTCCCAGACTCATTTCAACCCCTAAATATTCTTTTGTAGTCCCGAGAACAGCGAGAATGGCTAGTGATTCTTGTTTTATTTCAAGATCCTCATTATCATTTCCCTGAGGTCGGTCAGCTTTTTCATTTGGCTGGTTAATGTAATCTTCTACGCTTGTCATCTTTTTGTTAAATCACTTCCGGAATCTCTAAATAACAATTAAACGGATAACGCAAACTCAGGCAAAGCCTAGAATATTTTTCAGTTTTCAGGAGTTTCACAAACTTTTTCCCCAATTCATAATCCAAATCTCCGCCATAATCTTCGAAAAACATTTTCATCCCTTTCTGAGAGGGATTATGAAAAGTAACGACGCAGGCTACATTTTCCCGGAATGGTTTTGCTATCGAAGTTAATTGTTGAGTTAGAACCCAAAGTGATAATCCGTGATGCCTTCCGGAGAATGCCAAATCTATAAACTTATTCGATCTTTTCTTCAGATCCGTAGATACGGCGCAATCATCTAAAATTATTAAAGTATTTGTTCCGGAGAATAAGGTTTGGCAATCATTCAGCAATTCATTGATCTCGTCCTCATTGCTTGAATCTGGTGATAATACATAGAAATTTTTATCTCCCCGAGCAAAATTATGATAAGTTTTATTTTTAGAATAGGTCGGACAAATTAACACAATATATTCAAAAACTTTTCTGAAAGTTCCCCGGAGCTGATCAATTAGATACTTTGTTTTTCCGCAATTTGTGGGTCCTGTTATTATACAATGGAATGGGATTTTATCTCGTAAATCTTCCATATTTTTTTGTATCATAACATTATGTTTTTAGTACTTAATTGATCTCAAACTCGAATTCATAATCTCCATCATTGCGTCCGCCACAACAAACATATGACAAGTTATTGTACCAGATCCGCCCTGTTTTCGTTTAATTTCTATTTTTACGCCGTCGTGCGTATTATTTAGAGCAAGTCCTCCACCATGAATTCCATTATCCGGATGAGTTCTAGTATCTACCCAAAGAGCAAACTTATCCGCGTAAAATTCTTTTTCTTTCAAAGAAATTTGCAAACCATCGTTTCGGTGAAATCTTTTCTTCACGGATTCCCAAAGATCGGATGGAATCATTCCTCTAGAGTATATTCTATTTGGTACGCCATCTACATCAATTTCTACGGAAGTTATACCCGGATTATAAAAATTTTCAGAATCCCTTGCTCCCGCTGCGTAAGGTGTTAAAAACAAAAACAATATTCCAGTCATTGATCTTCTCGGTAAATTAATATGTTGATTAATAACCCCGTCTCCGCCAATGGAAAATGTAAAAGTTTTGTGTAAAGTAACATTTTCATAAAAGAATCCTTTGCCAACTTGATAAGCTGCCTGTGCCTCGCGAGCCAAGTATTCACTAGAAATTGAAGAATATTCTAACTCTAAGTTTTTGATAGAATACGATGGCGCTTTGGTTGTATCAGAATAAATAAGAATATTAGTGACCGGAGCAAGAGTAATCTCAAATATAAGATGATTTTCCAACGCTTTTGGGTAAAAAACTCCGTGATCGTTAAGAATAGGATGATTTATCGGTATTCTATACTTTGTTCCATGTACGTTGGCGAGGGCAACTTCCTTTACGTCTTCTGTTTTTGCATCTTTGGCTTTTGTTCTAAGTTTTCTAATATTTGGCGAAGAAATACCTTGTTTTAATCTATCTTCGCGCTCTTCTTCAGTTAAGAATAAATCATGATATGTTTGAAATAAATCATATCCTTGGGTATCTTGCAATGTTTCTCCTCCAAAAAGAACTTTTAGTCTGGTTACAAGATTACGGCCCAAATTATTTACAACTGTATTATTCACATGACCCTCAACATCTAAGTCAAATAGAAGAGATACACTTCCGGGCACAATCACTAAATTCTCTGCAAGTTTCGGAATATTTATATATAATGTTTCTCCTGGGCTGGCTGTGGATGGATTTAGAGTAATTCTATTCAGGGTTGATTCAGCTTTCAAGCCAAATGGCTCCTTTGGAATTCTGTTTGGATTAATTTTTTCAGACGTCATTGTAAATTTATAAGATACTTTGGTTAATCTTTAAACCTGAGTTGTCCTATTTCCTAAATTTGGAATATGTTTTTTAGAAAACCTTATCCCCCTACTTTTTTTTCTAACTTGGCCATATGTTTTAATAAACCCTCTCTTGCGTCTGGAATTAAAATCATAATATTAAAAATCTGATCGCCATCTTCCATATACAGAATTTTTTTCCTAATGATTTTTTTCATGAGATTAATTTGGTATTCGGTAAATTTTATTTCTTCTTCCTCAGCTACCATTTGATTTATAAGGTAATTGTTTATTTTTAAATGATGACAAAAATATATTATTCGGCTGAAGGGTATTGGAAAGGATATTCCGCGATTCCAAAATTAGCTGAGAAAGCGAAAGTAAGTGAAAATGAAGCAAAACGGTGGTTAGAGAAACAAGCAATATGGCAAATCTATCTACCCTCCCCTAAATATATACCTAGGCCGCACTGGACTGTGGATAAGCCAAATCAGATTCATCAGGCAGATTTATTATTTTTACCGCACGATAAGGTTGGAAGAAAAACATATAAATATGCGTTAGTTGTGGTTGATATCGCCTCGAGATATAAAGATGCTGAGCCATTAACCTCAAAAGAAAGTCGAGAGATATCAGAAGCTTTTAAGAAAATATATTCTAGAAGATTGAAATATCCTGAAACATTAATGGTTGATCCGGGAAAAGAATTTATGGGAGAAGTTAGTAAACTCATGAATTACCACAATGTGAGGATGCAAAGAAGTGAAGCTGGTAATCATAGAGCTCAAGCATTTGTGGAAAATGCAAACAAAATATTAGGAGAAAAATTATTCAGTCATCAATATGCGCAGGAAATGATTAGCGATGATCGATCAAGGGTATGGGTGAAAAGATTACCGGATATTCTAAAAACTTTGAATAATGTGAAAAAGAGAATAACCGGTAAAGAGCCTAATGAGGCTATAAAACTGAAAGAGGTGAATATTGAAACTAAAAATTACAAACGCGAGGTGGGGCTTGATGAGGTTAGACTACCAACCGAAGTTAGGGTTAGATATTTATTAGCTCCGAGTGAACTTGAAGGAGGAGAAAGAAGAAGAGCCACAGATCCCATTTGGAGCATAAAAGTTTATTATATTTCTGGGAGTAGAATTTCTCCTAATCAACCGGTTTTGTATTTTTTGGAAGACGGTCCAAGGCGCGGTTTTGTGCGTGAAGAATTACAGGTTATTCCGGATGATACAGAATTACCCCCTAATTCTGTTCTAATATAATGGTTTTGTGTGAATTCCATCCTCATAAACCCATCTTTTATCATAATATGCGTTCAATCCTTTTTTAATTTGTGTATATGTCACAATTTGGTTATCATTGATTCTAAATCCTGTATTTTGTGACATATCAATTGACCCTTTCAAAGCTGACATATATCTATCCCAGTTCATTTCGTTTTGTCTATGAATTGTTCCTTTGCAACTATACTTTGCCTTTCCTTTCTCATCCTCCGCGTAATAACATTTTGAGGAAATAGCAATCATTCTAATACCATCAAACTCTTTTTTGAACAAACCCGGAGTCTTATCATGATATTTAGAAGTCGATAGGAATTTTTCTTTTCCTCCGCTAAAGTATTCTTCTCTCATTTCGGGTTTTATAATATCATCCAAATTTTCGGACGAGATTGCCATGTACATTGAATCTGTATCCATTTGAATCAGCTCAAAATCCTTTCTATCTACGTATTTATCTAGAAAATCGTAATAGAATTCCAGCATTCTTAATTTTGCTAGCTGATACACCGAGATACCGCATTGATAGGGTCTGTCTATTTTTATTAATCTTTTTCGTTTTATTATTTCATATGTTGTGCCATTTATTTCATTAAGATCCTCAAAGAACGCAGATCTTAGGGCTTTCTCAACCTCTTCCTCATCCTGAGTATACCTTGTGATATTATGTTTTTCTTTATCTTCTATCATTTTCCCGTAGAAAGAATTTCCCCTAAGTTTATTCGTGTCGGCTAATTCTTTGCACCCTTTGTACTTTGGTTTTAGTTTTTCAATCAGTACTTTGATATCTTTATTTTCTTCAATAACTTTAAATATATCGGGGAATTGGTTTAATTCTTCGGTAATTTTCACCACATCGTCAATCTTGTTTCCTTCAAAAGCCTTACTTAGTTGTTCCAATAAAACCTCAATATCTCCATCTCTTCTTGCGTCCGCTACCTCTTTGGGGAAAAATCCAAAGGGCCTTCCCGATTCATACTTTAAAATATTATGAATAGCGGTAATCTCCAAACCATGATTAAGATACCATTTTATCATGGGAGTATATAAAAATATCTTTTTTGCTCTAGTTACCCCAAGTAATTTTTTATTATCTTTGAGATGTTTTCTTCCTGTGACTCTTTGATATTCTTTCATATGCTCTGGTACTAAATATTCAGAAACGGAGTCAACAATAAATAAGGGGGAGAACTCTTCAAACTTTTCTTTTAGGTGATCAGGAGTATGAATATCTACTTGGCAAAATCCAAAAAGATCACCCGAAAGAATATCTTTGCAAATCTTCTTAATAAATTTAGGATCCGATGGATTTTCGACCACAATGCATTCTTCTTTTCCGCATGGCATTTCTTGTCCAGAACAGGATAGATATAAACCATTTGCGTCATAACCAACAATTCGCGCGCATTTTTTCGAATCTTTATATTTATGAGAACGAATCATTGTTTCTTCCTTTTCTGCAAACCGAGTAAATATAATACTAGGGCCTCCGACCATCCCCGTTTTCAATAACTTATAAGTCTTATTTTTGTCGCATATTTTACAATCCTTCTTTATTTTGAAACATTTTTTGCAAAACTTGCCTTCACAAGATTCTCCGCAACTATGGGCGCAATATTGCCCTGGAGCGTACAATTCTGGATCTCCTTTCTTCTTCATTTTTTGATATTTATTTAACACAGCCCTCATTGATACCCCCGGAATGGAAACGGCATCTTTTAATATATCAATTTCGTCCGGATAATATAAACGCCTTGTTTTTTCAAGGGCTTCCAGAAAGGGAATAACATCATTCAAATTATACTCTTTCAACCAGTCTAACATTGTAACGCAGCCCCTCTTTTTGAATTCTAGCAAATATTCTTCATATTCTTCTTTGGTAATATTTTTCTTTTTCAAGGAAGAGTAAAAATCTTCATGTTTCACGGGTCCGACTAAGGAAAGCTTATCATAGCCGTCCAATTTTTCATAAGGAAGTACAAGTTTTTGCGCCTCACAGTTGTTTGCTTTGCACCACTTATCAAAAGAAACCCCAGGCGCAAGATAGGACATTATATCCAAGAATTTAAAATCCGGTGTTGATAAAAACATATACCTATTCTGCTTCTTTGCAATAAAAATATCCTTTGTTCTATCGGTCATGTGTTTTACAAAATGTCTTTTAATCAAATTGATGTCATATTTTCCACTATTAAACCCCAGGACAGGTACTTGATTGCACCATTCTTCATACTTTTGCAAGACATTTTTTTGCAAGGAATCTTGATCAGGAAGCGGGTATTCTTCTCTAACCTTTTCGACTATAATTTTTCTTATTTCCTCCAATTTTTCTACGAATTCTTTTATAAGGAGATCAGGATTTTGGTTGTAAAGGAAAACAGGTTTTTTTGTTAAATTATCGATTAGTGCAACACTAACTGGAATATGGGTATGGGTTAAAATTAAATCATCGGTAATCTGTTTATCTTCCTTTTGTAATATTCCCTCATAATCGTAATTAATAAAATAGGGGTATGGGTAAAATTTCTTTTTGAACCATATTTTGGGTAATTCAGGATTTTCACACTCCCAAACCGATACTAAATTATAACCCAAGCTTTTTATCATATTCTCTCTTTCAATAGTTTCATTATATTTAATTTTGTCGGTTTCTGAACATGGACATCCATGCCATTTACAACCATAAAACTCAAAAACGGTTTTTGTCTCTGGTTCGTATCCATCAAACAAAATCTCCTTCCCCTCTTCATCCCTATAACACCTTTCGCCACCATGACCACAAAGCGCATGATGAATATGTTTACCCATAATTCTAGATTGGTTTTCTATCCACCTACACGCTTTATAACTAAATTGGGTTTTACCCCCATAAAAAACATTGTCAGATTCATTCCTAATGTATTTTATCTTTTCTCCCGTGCATAATATTTTTGTCTTTCCTCCTGTGCATGTTTCATTGGTAAAATGCCTTTTTAAATGATCATGCCAGGAAAATTTTTGCTTACATCCTTGGCATACCCAATTTTGGGCAAGAAGGTCTAGATTCTTGATGAAAAAACCATGATTATTATAAAGTCCCAAATTTAAAGTTGGTACATTGTCTCTGAAATTATTTTTCCCAAACACCAGTTTCCAAACTTTAAAATTTGAAATATCTTTCTGCTCGTAAGCCCGGATGTTTATAGAGAAAACCTTTGAAATTTTCTCAAAATCAACCAATTTTGTCGATCTAACTTCTTCTCTTTTTAGTTTTTTGTTGCCGTAAAAAGTTCTAGCTAAATTTAGTGATTTTTTCTCTATGTCCTTTTCAGGGTTTTGTTTACCAGATTTGATATTCATAAGAATAGCCAAACACCTCCATACACAGAGATTATCATCTTTATCATCTACGGAATAAATACATCTTTTCTTTCGTAATTCATCTGGTAATCTTCCGCACCCAACTAAAGGTTGTCTGGTATTAATAACTTTTATTTGTACTTCACTAAACTCAACTCCGCCCTCATTAACACCTGGTTTATTAATTTTCTTTTCTGGGGGTAAATATGCTCTCATCCAAGCCTCTCCTTCTAAACTCAATCTCTCTCCCTCACACCTCTCTATATATTTTTTTATTTCTAAAAGGGAATTAAAAGTTCCTCCGCTTCTAAATGTGTGCGTGTGGTAAGCTATTTCACCATTTCCCCTTTGAATCAAAGCAGTAAAACTGAAAACAATTCTTACCCCCATTTCTATTTGGGGTACCAATTCATTATAAATTGTTTCTGACAAATCATTATTTAGATCTCTCGTAATCCCGAAAATATTTCCATTTATTTCTTCGATATTACGAATTGGCGGAGGATTTGTTGAAAATATTTTGAGAATTATTGTTCTTCTCCTTTTAATTTTCTCCTTCAATTCATCTCTCACACTATCAGATATGGATACTTTTCTTTTAGTTTGGGTTTTAGTGGTGGTATTGTTAATTTTTATTATATTTTCGTTTGTTAATTCTTCAAGCATTTTGAGAAACTTATCTTTATCCATTACCGCAAATGAATAATTCCCCCAATCGAAATTTTGCCTTGATCTTTTATTGGGTTTTATAAAAGTAGGCGCTAATTTCCTTTTAGGTTTTGCACCTTCTTTTTCATAATTTCTTTCATTGGGAGTTTCAAAAACAAGTTCTGGTCTATTGCCTAAAGCGGAAATGAGTTGATTTCTGCTCATGGTTTTATAATCCTCAATACCAAAATTCCTTGCTACATTTTTTAATTGCCTATCAGTAAGTATTTCCGTCGCATTAATTCTTAAACCGGGAATATTATTCAAGGCCTCGATAAGTTGAGCCCTAATCATTAAGTAGGGTTTTGTAACGCCATTTTCCTTGGCTATTTTTTTTAGTTGGTCAACATTTAATTTATCCATAGTTGCTCTATATGATTATTTCTTTCTAATTCTTTAGCCTGTTTTTTTCGATAAAATCAATTTTTTTGAAATCTTTACCCTCATTTACGTCACCTATCCTTAAATCAATTCTTGAAATATCCATTAACCTAAAAATGACTGGAGGACCCCCCACTTAACCTAAAAACCAACTTATAAATCACCCCATATAGTAGTCTCGCAATAGGCTAGAAAATTCCTCCAGAAAGACTCCAACTGACGGACACCCCGGGGGACGGTAGACAACGATTACTCTCAAACTCTTACGAGCAACAAACGTGACATCAATGCATTTAAACGATGTAAAAGAAGGCTCAAATAACCTTGTTTTAGAGCCAATACCTTGCTTGTAAAGAAGGCCCACACCTCCGCCTCGCCCTGCCGACCGTGGCGAGTGCAGGAAACGATAACCATTCGGACAAAGCTCTCCAATAGTCACTTCACTACCTTCCACATCCAGCCATGTTTCTGTAATCCCCAACAAATCCACCTTGTAATCCACAACAAAGTCTTTAACAATAAGAGTTTTGTTGCATAGTGATCGAGCGTTCATAAGGCACGAGGTGAATTCCCTGTTGAACGAAAATTTAGGAGCAACACTGATGCGATCCAAAGAACGAAGATT